>JAYRBT010000005.1:7829266-7943905 GCA_036023395.1 Myiotriccus ornatus
TCCCATTGCAGGAACAGAGAGTGAGTGATGGGCATCTTCAGCTGGGATTCATCTATCATGTGCAAGATACCTGAGATTAATAAAAGAGATATTGTGCAATGACCTTAAATGAGATACCTGTTGTTTAAAAGACCAAAGTTAAGGAAACAAATTTCACCCTTTCGCTGCAGAATTAAAGGTCAAATTACCTGACTCCTAAAACAGACCCACTGAATAACCCTGCTGCCTGAACCCCTGTGACAGCTGTTCCTCAAGGTCATAGGATGAATGCAGGGTAATGGTTAACATAGCTGGGAAGAGAAAACAGAAGCAAGTGGGATGTGGTGCTGGGAAAGGCAGAAACATTATCTCTTTGGTACCACTAAATAGGATTGCAGGGACCATGGGGACACATCCTCCATGCCCTGGGAAAAGTCACAGGTAAAGGTCAGGAACAATATCAGCAAACACTCATTCATTTCCTTACCACAGTTTAGTTGCTGCCCATGTGTGAAAAAAACATTGCTGAGTGGCCAGCCAGGCAGCAGTCACAAGTTTTTTCAATCCATAATAGCGTTCATCCATTAACCATAAATAATCTATATTTATTTGAGGGGTCCCTAACAAAGCCATGTGTACATTGCACAGAGCATTAGACTATCAAGGTATAAACTATTTAAAGCAGCCGGTGTTTGAATTGTCATTTTTTAAGTTTAACATTATGTTGTTTCAATATCTAAAGCCTCCTTCCCAATGCAGCAAAAATGCAAAACACATTGAGAGAAAATGTAAAACATACTAACTTGATTATTATGAGTGCTCTGGATTGTGTCACAATTCACTATTAATTTAGACCACATTCCAGTGGCTTCTCCCTTCCCTCTGCGTTCTGGGCTGATCTGTCAGAGAACTGCACCAACGATTAAATAAGAAATGCATATGCACATGTATGCATTTTAAAGCCTGCTGCTTGGAGGAAACGTTTTGGATATGCAGTTTGGAGAGTGTTGTTTTCCATCAGCAGCTTGAAATGATGGGCTGATTTTGAGGGTCATTTGCATAATGAATTTCTTCCGGGCGTCGGGGACATCCACAGGGTCCGTTCTGTGAATGCCATCATGGGCTTAATGGCGAGGTCTGTCTCAGCTCCACCCACCCATGACGGGGACCCAAATGATGGTTAAATCCCCTCGTTGAGAAACTGTTGCAGCCAGAACCAATTTCTGCTCTGGGAGAGGAGGAATGGCCTTGTGGTTACAGCTCCAGAACATGGCCCAGCAAAACTGGGTTGTGTTTCTGCCTCTTTATGGACTTCCTGTGTGACCTTGGGCAAATCACTTACTCTTTTCCACCTGTAAAGTGAGCAAAACGAATTTTCCTATTTTCTGAGCTTAAGAACATAAATACTTTGGAGTAAGGGTAATCTTAGCTGGTGTTGTGACAGCACTAGGCACAAGGGGATCCTTGTCTTAATAGAACTATTGTGAACTTAGTATTTATTTGGAGCATTTTGACATCACTTTGTCCAAAGCAGCTTTTGTAAGGTAATGCAAGTTATGCATACAATCAGACTCTTCAGAGGGGTGTTTTCTAGGGGAGTTTTGCCAATTTTCTGGCCACATAATGTGCAATCAGTATGGCAGGTATGTATTAAAGAGGCAGCAACTATTCCTAGTCATCTCTGTTGCTCTTACACAAAGCTGAAAAGCCAAGGTTCAAAACACCTTTTAGAAGTCTCACAGAAGGATTTCATCTCCCAATGGAAAATTGCTCAGAATTCACCCTACATAGCAACAAAAGGACTATGGTTTATTTCCACCAGAACAGTGGACAGATCATTCTCGATCTGTGAGGTTTTGATGTACTTGCTATTTGTGCTTGGTGGTGGTAGTAAATTTTGGGCAAGGAATTTGGGTTCCAATTTGTTTGTAGCTAGACAGCACAGCTGCAATATCTCTATCCATTATGTACCCAGAGGGGACCATAAAAGCCCATCTGAGCACTCCCACTCCGAGTTTCTTGCTTATGGGAGAAGAGCACGTCTCTCAGGGAAGACATCAGCTCTTCAAGTCACTGTCAATGTGTGTGGAACAATAGTTTGAGGGATTAAGTGAGAGACAAAAAGAAAAACTTTGTGATCTGTGCTAGGCAAATCCCATAGGTACATCTCCTGAATAGCAGAGGTTTTCAAAGGCCGCCTAGGGTGGTCTGACTGCTGAGTCCTGACCCCAGGGGGAGCACAGTTTAGCAAACAGGGGGCTGAGGTTGGGGAAGATTCTTCTCTTGGTGAGCAGTTCTGCCTTAAAAGTGACCTCTTCTTTCTCCAGAGACCACAGGCCTTTTGTGTGCTGATGTTCAGCTGCTCCTCTGAGGGATAAAACCAGATTATGCAGGGTTTGCTCTGGAAAGACTGGAGCTGGGTTCCAGTCTGATAACTCAAAAAAAAAAAAGTTATTAGCTGTGGCTCCAGTGTATCCTTGCTGCTTTCTGCCCTTTGTTGTTGTGTCCAAGTGAGGAGACTCATCACCCCATGCTCCTGCTATAACCTGCAACCCAGCTGAGTCCCTCTAGGAGGACTCTGTCAAGCCCGCTGATCTTTTCCACTGGCTGGAGAGGGAGCCTAATGCAGGTGTTTCAGTGAAACTTATACAATCCAGATGTAAATCCAGTGGCAAGTCCCTCAGGATCAGACATGTCTGGAAATGAACATTATTGGGCTGATAAGATTTCTGAGCATTTTTTCCACAGGAAACCCACTGATTTTCATCTCCGGGTTTGGCATGTGAGCTCCCTAAGGCTCCTGGAGAGGCATACCTTGGATTGCCTGTGACAAGATACGAACAGGAGAGCTCAAGCTGACATGAAGAGCCAGGCTGGGATGGCAGTTAGGAAGGAAAAAACACTCTATTCTTTACTGTCAGCTTTGAAAATGTGTTCAGGAAAGGATTACAATGTCAAGATTGCAATACTGGTTGCATAAGAATCACTGTTTGTAGGCAATCGCTTTTTGGAGAAAAAGCTGAGTGAGGAGGCCATTCACTTCATTCCTGCAGATACACCAAATAAAAAGAGATCAGCTAAACCACAGACAAGCCCCTCTTTGCTTTTGTAACTGTTCATTTTTTCCATCAGACCACGGGGCTAAAATTCGGTAATGAAAACCTTCCTTGCAGCCCGTGGCTTTGCAGTGCCCTAGACCAGAATGAGATTGGAGTGGAGTCCATCCCCAGTTCTCCAAACTGCAGCAGGACATACGATGGTCTGAGCTCCAGTCTTCACACAGATGAAACTGCTGCAGTGGGACTGGTTTCCAGGCGGATGTTTCTCATCTCTCAGTTATTGAGAGAGTGAGATGAAGCAGAGAAATGTTATCAATTCCCTCTGCTCCACGCCATCAGTCTTTCTCTGCTGCCATACCTGACAGCTCAAAAATGATCAGGTAGCAGCTGCTTTTTGATTTCTTCTCTTATCTCTAACGCACTGTCTCATGAAATGGTTTGTTAATGCTTTAAGGACAGCCTAGCGAGGGGAGTGTGTTTTCCCCTCTAGCCAGCAGGTAGAGCCAGCAAGCCTTGCATTGTGTCACAGGTTAATAGCAATTGCACAAGAAGTGGATAAACAGAACGCTTCCTCTCTCCCTTCCTCCCCCAGAGAAAGCACAGAGTCTAACAGTAATCCTAAAAACCTGTGTAGGGACTGAAACATTTCACAGTTGGAAAACTCTTGCACAAGTAATGAAGATTTCAGCGTTTGCTTAAATGACTGCACAAGTAAGACCAGGGGATGGGAATCTCATTGCACATAAACCAGCATCCAAACTGTGCTCTCCCTGGATTTGGTTGGGTTTTTTCTTGTTTGTTTTGTTTTGGGGTTTTTGTTTGGTTTTTTGTTTGTTTGTGGGGTTTTTTGTTTTGGTTTTGGGGTTTTTTTTTTGTAGCAAAGCAAAAAAGAAAATAAATAACACCTTGCTGCTTTCCACAGGCCTGTTCCTTACACTGCAAGGGGTGATGGGTCCAGGCAAGGCTGCTGTGGTGCACTTCTTTCTTCTTCTCCACTGCAATCATGACTTTGAGTCATTATCTTCTTTCTTTAGCATTTCAAAGGGAAATCAAAGTGGTGTGTCCCAGAACCTCTGTTGATTCAGGAGCTCCACACCACAGGCATCAGAGCTTCACACTGGCTGCCACCTTTGAGCTTCAGTTGCCATCAGAACTCACCTGCCCATCTCACAGTCAGGGAAATGGCCTTGAACAATGTGTTTTACCAAAAACTGCACTTCAGCTTGTGTTACACAGTGTTGTACCTAAGACAAAACCTAAATAGTTCTACAGGCAATAGTTAAATATAAAAAATATGCGATTTCTCATGATAGCATATGTACACAAACAGCTCTGATCATATTTGTGAATCCTTAGACTGTTCCATTTCAGGCTGTGATTACTTCACATTATTTAATTTTAATATCGTTAATGACCAGAGGTTTTAATTTATTGTTTCAGAAACATAACTATCATCAACTTATACTTTTTATACAAAACATGTAGTCCTTCCTTTTTCCCCCAGTGCTTTTAAAAAAACCTTTTGAATTGCTCTCCAGTCCAATTTCTAAGCTTTCCCAGCACAGTCATTTACCTCTGATAGGCACAGTTTTTCAGAGAGAGGTCAAGGATGGTGAAAGTTGCTATCACATCACAAGAGTTGATAGTGCTACTTTCCCCTCAATGCTTTCTTTTGCTTGCCTTGCAAGGCCTCTTTCAGTTCCCTTGACCCCGCTGCCCTGCTCCTTTCTACTGATACAAGAGAATTAATAATAGAGCTCCGGTTTTCACCGGAGCTGCACAACCACTGGGATATGGCAGTAAAACACACAAGCAAACGCTCACAACAGCTAACCCCTCCACCTCCTGAAATCCATTTTCCTTGATGCCTTTGATCTGGGGCAGGTGGGAAAGAAAGCAAAGGGCCTCTGGGAGAGTTATGACCGCAGTGCCTTCCTAGGTGGCACAGCCGCTTCCTTGAGGCTCCCTGTGCCATTAATGGCTCCTTTGTGCCAGTGTGCATCAGACCACCAAGGCATTTACCCAGAGGCTGTGTGTAGCGTAAAAAGTAACATTTTGCTGCTTCTTTCTGAAGGTCAGATTCGTCTCAGTCACACAGCAGCTCGTGCACAGGCAGTCGGGTAATGGGGCAGCAGACTGGGAGAAGAAGTGGTTTTCTCCTCTGTTCCGTGGGAACAGCCATGACTCCTCACACAGGCGTGCTCTCCCTCCCCACCCCCAGCCTCCTCAAAATTTTCTTAAGCCACTTGATGAATTCCCTTTTTACTCACCTTCCAAAATTCACTAGCGAAGAGAAATAGCTCATCTCTTTGCACGATGTCATTGTGGCCTCAGAGGCCAGCACTGAACACCCAGTGCTGCTCATGGATTTTTTTTTCCGTTCTTGCAGTTGTGTCTTCCCAGGACGCCCAAAGTTCTGGTAAGTCTTGCCATAATTTGCAGATATTACATTCTGAACAGCTGATATGGCTAGCCCTGCATCAGTTGCGTGCTGAAGAGGTCAAAGAACCATGAAAGTTCCTCCCTAGTCTTGTGAAGAACTTTGAAGGGCAGATGCCTCCTAAAGTGGTGGTTTGCATCTAATGGACACAAGTGAGAAATGAATAGGTTGTACAAACTCCTTGCTCTGCCCTATCAGTGGTGTCAGGTACAGGGAAACTCTAATTGTAGCTGAGCAAGGGAAAAGCAGATTCTTCTGCAGAAATGACCTCCCTCTGCTTCTCTTTCCCACTCTCCCTCTCATCCTGCTCCTGCCACCTCCTTTCCTCCCCCTGAGCCTGGCACTTATCCACAGACCACTGCCACGCAGCTGTGTCCATTTCATGGAAGAGTGTGGAACCAGCTGCGCAGGACACGTTCAAGAACACTTTCACTACATGGAGGGTGTCCCAGGGCAGAAGGCTGCTGAGTGTGCCCCAAGCAGTGCAAGAGCTGTTTTAACCAAAGGCAGAAATGTGACTATCTGGTTAATCTGCCCCCTATCCAGCTGCCTTGCTTTGAGAACAAACACAGGTGCGTTATTTCACCATTTTTCCTGAGCCTCCCAGAAATCCTTTACAGTGAAAGCTGCAGACACAAACACTGAAGTACTGGGTGTCCAAGGCAGTGTTTGCGTGGGATTTTGATTAGCAGTAACTGTGGCTTTGGAAAAGTCAGCTTATTTTTGAAACAAAAGAGAGAAACAGAAATGAAAAATATCGAGGGCTGGTGATGTGTCTCTGTGTGATCTCTTGTGACAAATTCCCAGTAGGGTCAGAGAAGCCCATTCAGACTGAATAGAAAAAAAAATATGCTTGAACCCATGATCGTTAGGCCTGCTTGACTTCTCAAATCTCCAGCATCTGTGAGTGAAGTATTGAAATCGGAAATTGAGAGCGATTCCTTTCCCCAGCTACCCTTCTTAGACAGCCCTGCTCTGTTGTGTAACCCCCAGAAGACATTAAAATGTCTTTCCCTTCCTGTAAGAAAAGATTTTCTTTTCCTTCCCTTAAGACATTAATTACAGGGTCACTGACTTTGGCAGATTATTTGCTGAATTGAGTTGCATCACGATATCCTATATTTTATTGCGATGACCACCCACCTTGACAGCCACTTGGGCTTGACCTGAGATTATCCAACACTGAAATCATGACTCTTTAAAGGGAGAGAATTAATGGCTACTCTGAAGTGATCTAACCCACGAGCACGCAGCTTTCTCCAGCTCCTGGCCATATGGACCAACTCCACCTTTTGTCTCGACATCAGCAATCACAGAGCTGCATGGGGAGTTCAGTCTATTTGGTGATCTGTCTAAAAAGAAAAATCCAAAATTGCAAATGTCTTCTTGTTAGGGTGGCTGAAAGCTGGATCCAAGAAGAGGACTGAGTCTCCCATAATTGTGGTTGTCACCACAAGAAGGTCACAGGAGTAAATGCCTGCTCTGGCATCAGCAAGGTCCTGGTGAACTGTGGGAGAACCGTTATTTCCTCATGTGTCTCAGGAATGGATCATGGGAAAGCACTGGAGAGCTGTGAGCCTCAAATCTGGTCATTATCTGCACAGTACAGAACTGCCAAACCAAGGAATGGCAACTCATCACCCACCCACCTGATCCTGGCAGGAGATCAGAAGGAGCAGCAGAAGGAGCTCAGATTTGTCTTCTTAGAGCAGCAGTTGGTTCATGTGGAAGAACACACAGAAGCTGACTCCTGAGTTCCCATAAGTCTCTTTCTCATCCCTTGCTTTCACTTCTTGGTGTCTGGTTTTATGCGACACAGATGCAGAGCCGTTCCCTGGTTTGCCATAAACCCTCACTCTTCCACTGAGTCTTTCAAGTACAGCCCATTATCAAACTGAAACTAGCTCTCTGGCTTTTGGAAATTGAGATATTTTTGTAATAAAAAAAACTCTACTCAGCTTGTGTTTTGAAGCTGATGATGGACAATCTCATCATTTAGCAGCTATCACAACAATATGATTTAATACAGAAATTCAACCGTCATGATGCTTGGTGGAAAAAGAAATAGGCAGAGGTTTTAAGTGCCCCACCTGCAGGGAGGGACTGAAACTCCAGGGCTGGTGGAGACAACCTCTGGCTGCAATTTGGGATCAGCACAGTGTCCTTGCAGAGCCGTGGCTCTGGCTGAAGCATTCCTTCATCAGTAGGCACCATTTATCACCAAGATGCGGTTGGGTTCCAACCGCGACAGAGGGAAAACACTGGCAATGTTTTCATTAAAAGGTACAAAAGATTTGCAGTGTAGCTGACAGAGGCCATATGTGACCTGCTTAGCGTTCAGCAGGGCTGATAAAGAGCAAAAGGAGTGTCCTGTGAAGGTAAAGCTATACCTCACCTTAATGAACAGCAACTCGGGGTAGGAGGTGGGAGAGAACGATCAGATTTCCTCTGACCTGGAGTTCAACTTCTTTGGATGCAATCAAGAGTGGCTGAGATAGCAAGGTAGCTCAGCATAAAGGGGGTGAGAAAAGGAGATCCTTTTTAATTTCCTTAATGGAAAACCTTATCATGGGGGTTTTTCACCAGCTGCCAGCAGCAGCAATGATCTGCATGCAAATCACTCTTGTTTTGCATGTCAGACCAAAATCCTACCAGGAGAAGCACTGGGATGAGTGCAAAAATGTCCTCTGTTTTCACAGGTGGAAGCATTTTGGAGGTGTGGAGGAGCAAAACCCACTCACTCCCTCAGCCAGCTTTGCATGTCCATTTTACACACATGTGATCAGCCACGATCAGCAGTGGCCATGAGCAGCTTCACTAAGGCCTTTACACACAAATCAAGTCCCCCATCCCCCTGGGCTCTGCAAAGGGTCTGGAGAGCTGCATCTCATCTTCTCATCGTGTATCCTGGACACACAGAAGTGCTAAGGGACTTTGGGCAGAAATTGAGACTGTTCCTTACAGTAAAGAGCCTGCTTTTCTCTAACCTCAGTCAAGACGCCAGTTCTGTTCATCTCATTGCTGCTCTTCCCATCTGCATGCTTCATGTGCCTGCTGTATTTTGCTTGACTTTCCTCAGTTACATGTTCACGGAGTGTTTCATATTTGGCACCTTTTATTTCATTCTAGAGTTTTCAGCTGCTGCTGTGAAATCAACAAAAAAATCTTACTGATGCAGCGTAAGAGACATGGTCTGTACAATCATACCAGGCGTAAGTGAATAAGGAAACAAACCTTGACCTTACTTCATGCTGTTGAAAAACACTTGAATAAATCCAAACATTTCCTCCAAGTTAAACTGGAGGTCAGGGATAGAGGAAGAAACTTGAAGTTGCTTCATTCCCTGTAGACTTGAGATCAGAGTAAACCACAGCTTGCTTGTAACACCAGCCACTGACACGGAGCCAGCTCTGGGGTGGCACTTGGCAATGTTCAATCCAGCCAGACCAGAGGCTGTGATTCCTCTGGCTGAAGGCATTTCAGTGCCAATTCACCTGCTGGTGGCTGGGGCCCTGGTTACATGCTGCATGGAAAACACTGCAAATGCTTTATCAATTAGGCACATGAACCACAGAGAGCCGCGTGTCCCCCACAGTTAAAAGGTTAATATAGATAACTATATCTAAAAATGTTATTTATTGTTTCTTCAAGTAGCTGCCTTTCACAGCTCCATGGCTCTGTGGCTGGGATATGGTTTCACAGAATTTACGTGGGCACTTGTTTAGGTGCGTGGGGGGAGATGTGTGTTACAGAATCCTGACACCCTCTGCTTGTATAGCACATGTTGCTCACCTCGCCCCTGCCCTCTGCTCGCCTCCTTCCCTGCCCCATCTGTGCAAAGGAGGCTTTGTAGGGCTGGCAGGGTCAGTGATTAATTACACAAAGACAAACAGAGTTAATATTCTTCCTGGATAGAACTAATTACTCAAGTGTTTGCTTTTATAAACCTCAGATTGATTGTTTCAGGGACAAATCAGTCTAATTGAAAAGACCGTTTGTTTTCAAGAAAGAAAAAATAACATGTTTGTGCCTCATGGGTTTTGGGGGGGCCTTTTTCTCCCCTCCTTTTCAAAGGGGAGGCAGGGAAAGAGTTGGTGCATATTGTTGCACCCTCACTGGACATCACAGCTATCCCTTCAGCTGTGCCCCAGCCATTCCCCAGACCATTTCCCCTTCTACACAAGCTGTTATTTCTCTCACTAGCACTTTTTGGAGGATCCTGGGGTGTGAGGTAGAGGGTATGCACGTACTGAAAATCGGTCCCAACCCAACATGCTCAGCTGAACAAAGGCAGGAAGAGAGAAGGGGAACAACTTGCTCAACAGCACAAGAGTACACTCAAGTCTTTTACTTGTATATTCTCTGAATCAATTCATGAAGCCTCTCACATCTGGGAAACTGAAAACAACTGGCATATCATTTCTGCTCCAATGCACTCAAAATACTTTCCAGCCTTTCTGCTGCCCAAGTCTGGTGTGTTACCTCCTACTGTCTCCTCATCTCAGCATCTCAGAGCCCTTTGAACTACTTTGTCTTTCCTTGCAGCCCACCCTCTCTGATGTCTTCTTTCACTGATTTCTCCTCTGAGCTTTATCAGCAGACCACTCCCTATTTTTGGCTCTGAAAATCTCTCAACAGAGATGAACCCCATCAGTCTGCTCCCTGCTGCCTATCACCTGAGTGAGGCTGCAGGACAGGAAAGCCACCGTCCATCCTAGCTAAAAGTAATCAATCTTAAATCTGTACCTGTGCTTAGTGATAACTGAGACAAGGGAAAACCACCCTCCAAAGTATGCAACTCCACAGAGGCTGGGGCACGGAGGGACAGGAGGCATTTCCAAAGGAGGGTGATGTGGTACAAGGTGGATCTGAGATGAAGTGGCAGAATAGCCCCAGGAACTCTCAGAGGAGACATGAGAGAAGCACCAGAGACTCCCAGGAGAGAGTTAGTAACATCATACTAGGGGGAGAAGAAGAAGACGCTTTGCAGGCAGAAGGGTTTTAGCACCATGTGCAAAGAAACCATCTTCTGCTGCTGGTTTTCATCTTCTCATTTTCAGCTGTGCTTGGGAAAACACAGCAATATGGTCATTCTTCATAAATAAACACACACAGCATCCACTTCTTCGCCAGTGAAAATAACACTGCAGGCATTTTGCTAACGAGTCGGGTCTGAGAGGAATAGAAATATCACAGCTGAATTAAGCTGAGAAAGAAGTGGAGGGAAACCCCAATAAGCCAAGTCTGACTGAACTGCTGTCTAGCACTTTTTTTTTTTCCTGACAAGATTTAATGCAAGTTTCTCCGTTCTCCACCGCCACCTAAGTCAGGTGATCATTTTGCATCTTGAAAGAGTACAAACCATAAAGACAACAAACACTTTTTCACCAATACCCACATCAGGCAATTAGCCAGCCCTTTCATTAGGCCATGACAAGGATGATGGCATGCTGTTGCCTCCCGCACTTTGACTTAGGACGAGAAAGCCCAGCAGCACCTTGTAAATCCCAACACTGCTGACAGCCAAAATCAGCAGCAGCTCATTCCCCTGGGAAAAAGATTTGTGAGAAAGGTGCTGAGCTTTCCTTACCCATATGCTTTCTGTTCTCACTACATCTATTGCTTCACCTGCTTTCCGTTCATCTCTGCCACAAAATTCATGTGTGAGAATTGAGAAGGATTTTCCGTTTCCCTTCCCCACTTTCCCCTCCCTCAAAAGAAGACACTTGTAAGTGTTTGAGCATTTTCTTACAAAGGGCTTTTCTTCAACTCCTGACCTTCCCTTGCTGTCCCTCCCTTTTGTTCTGGGTGAATTATATGGTGTCAAGTGTCCTCAGCAGTCATCCCTGCTCCAGTCCAGCACTGCAATGTGCAGGAGATGCATGTTGGAGAGAGAAGAGTGCAGGGAGAAAAGGAACTACCGGATATTAAAAATTGCTGACCCTTTACAATCGTTAATGCTGAGAGAGGATATATTTTTCATGTGGGAGGGCTGGGCAATTTTCACAAAATTGCTGGGCTGTTTGGTGATCAGGCTGAAATTCAACTGCAATAACATGTTCTCCGGTTTCCTGCCTGAATACCGAGAGGTTTGGAGGTGAAGCCACAAAGGTTGACACCTTTGATCAAACCTTTCCTGCTATTGGCAGGAGTGGTTGCTCTGAATGTGATACACCTCGTTATGAAGGGAACAACAATAACTTTCCTCCTTCAGTGTCAGGGCTGATTCCACGGAAAGCACCTGCTGGTACCAGTTTAATGGAGAAACGTTGCAGAGCAACAGCTTCTCCCTGGGCTTAGTGGGAGCAGTCAGTGGAAATTATTTGGGACATTTGCCCTTTCCCTGTTTCACTTGCTGCTATCATTTCTTATTTCTAGTTGCTAATAATAACCATCAGCCTGATAAGCAGTAATTCCTCTCTGTACATCTCAAAGATGTACAGAGGGGGAAAAATGAAGGACAGGGAAAAGCAGGGACTGGCCCACATAACCCAGTAAACCAGTGGCATACAACCAGATCTCTTGAGGCCTGAAGAAGCAGCTCAGAAGAAATGCTACCTGACAATAAATGCTCCTTAAGCATGTGTGCATATATACATGGATGACAAGGTAAAAATGGCACATGACGTTTGATAACACTGCTGCAAATTGCTCTGTGCCAAAATGTTTTCCAGAAGCAGACGCAACTTTCACTGTCAGACAACATGATCAAGCAGCAAATCCTGTAAGCACCTCCTCTTGGTCTCCTTCTTTCTGCTACCTCAGTGATCTCGTCATTGAAACGTCAAATCCCAAATCTGAGGAGTTTTTCTAATGTTTCATGACAAGAGGTTCGTGGAAATTAACATGCCTGAAAACAGCTTAACTCTACAAAAATCAGGCTGAAATGCTCTGGAATTTGCTACACAAACACATCCTTTTTACAGGTACTTCTGTTTGTTTATTTTAGTCAGTGTTGCCTGGCCAGAATTTCCTATTTGATCAAAAAGAGAGGAGAGGGAGAGGAGGGGATATGTAATAAATAAAAACATGGAACCACAGTTTTTACTTCAGGAGAGCACAACACTTGCTAGGAGCACTTTGTGGTCAGATATGGCTACTGTAAATGTTATTGAATTTGAAACAGACACTGAGAGGCAAATCACTTTGCAGATGTCAGGGCAATTCGATCTGCAAAAAACCTGATACTACAAGCTTCTGCACTTCACTGACTTTCAAACATTAAGAAATTTTAAACATCTAAAACAATCACTAGAAGTTAAATGTTCTTGCTTACTTTTAATCACAACCTTGTGGCTGACAGAAGGGTCTTGGGGATTTCAGTCAAGGTATGTGTGGCTTTCCTAAGCATACATGAATGCAGTAGTGGGTAAGGCTGGCATTCATTCCCCAGCAGACCTGACATTAAATTTATGGGAAAGGAAATAAAAGCGGGGCAAAGGTTTAGGGATATTTTCCCGGAAGAATTTGGAGATTGATTTGTGCAGTCTTAGGAAGAGTGAGAAATTAGGGGATCTTATTCCTGTCTTCCACTAACTGTTGATTGATCTATAGGGAAGAAAGAGACAGACACTTTTCAGAGGTGCACAAGAGGATGAGAGGCCAATGGCACCAGCTGGAAAAAAGGAAATTTTGGTATGTTAAGAATTAGGAAAAAGTAATTAGGAGGGTAGTCAAAGAATGAAAGAGGGCCAAAGAGGCCTTGAAATCTCCATTCTTGGAGCTATTTGACACCTGGCTCAACAGGACCCTGAGTGACTTTTCAGAGGGGTTTTGGACCAGAAGGTCCAGAGTTCCCTTCCAACCTAAATTACATTATGGCAATGTATGGAACACATAATTCTGATCTGTCTTGTCTCCTGCTCTGACCAAACATTCAAAGATCAGTCATTAGCCTAGGTTTAGCTAAACTGTCCAATTTAAAAACAGAAAGAATGTTCAGATCAAAATGCCACCAGTTGAGACAGACAGATCCATAGTGTTCACTCTGGTCTCTGGTTGCATCTCCAATACACTGTGTAACCGCAGGCACATCTGGGAATGCTGGTAATGTAACAGATTTCATCCTAGCAAGACATTCTTCCACTTCTCTGAGATGCTGAGCAATGACTGTTTTGAGATCCTTCTGAGACAACAGCTAAAAAAAATTTATTATTTAGGGTGACTATATTTCCATAATGAAAACTTGGGCATTTTTAGCATCAGTATTTCTTATGATTGCAAAATAGTCCAAATGCCCTTTCTATGGTCTTCTGAAAATGTCAGCTTTTGATTATGCCTCAGCATGTATATATTTCTCAGAGCAAGGACATAGGGGTTTGTTTTGCCAAGTAACACCACATTCTGATGAGGTTCATTAATATAGCTGATTGGAAAAGGCCATCTCTCTTCCTGCAGTAAATGTCACTGTTGTGACATTTGGATTTCAGCCTCCACTTGGGTCAAAGAGAGAAAAAAAATACTTAAACTCTTAGAGGATGTAAATACTGAATTAAAAAAAAAAAGAAGCTTTTTTTTTGTTCATAAATCAGAACAAACCCTACAGTGCACACCTACACAGCTGCACATTCAGGAAAAGGGAGACTGGCTGGGCCAAGGGCATGAGGTTTAGATTTCCTGAAAAGTACCAGAGGAGCTCTTTAGAAAGCAGCCATTTATCTTCACCTGAAAAAAAAAGAAAAAACAACCCACAAATTTCAGGACACCAGGCTAAAAGTTCGCTTTGACCCAGTGAATCTCCTCAGAATCTCCTTCACACAGGTTGAACAAATCCCGCTTCAAGCAGAAGATAGGATCAGGCTGGAACTGTGGTGAAACAGCTGAGCAAACGGTGGGTTTGGGTGAACTTCCACACATCTGTCTTCACCCGTCACTAATGGGGTTGCTGGGTGCACCTTTCTTAAAGCCCTCATGTCCTGCTCAGCTCAGGGTTGCTTCTTGAACAAACACTGTTTTGTTACAAGAATTGAACACTGATTATGTTGAAATCAGTTCACCAGAAAACACTTTTATGAGCTGGATTTTCTAAAGGAAGCTTCTGAACAATAAGAAAAATTATGTTTTGTCTCGCAGAAACTGAGCCAGAGGGAGAGAACTGCACCATATCAACTGCAGTTTGAAACACTTTGCTTTTCACATGCTAATTTCTCACTATTTTCTCCCAGCTTAAAATTTCTTGTAAACCACATTGGAATACTGACATGAAAAGCCTGGGAGTTTATTACCTCCATGTAGCACTAGCATTCCTGCTCAGGAAGTCAAAACCAGGAGCTCTTAGTTTTAAGCCAGAAAATCTCTTTGGAGGGTAAGATTGTTGTAATTCTAGAGGACTTTTTCATGGCTTCATAGCATGAAAACATCCTGCCATTACGTAGAAAGCAAGGCTCTACATCAGCAGTTTATTCCAAGCTATTCTCTTTTGACCTGCCTTTGAGCCAAGCCCCAAATTTAACATTCAATGCTTGAATCATGTATTACAAGATAAAACAAAGTCCCCAGCGTCCTCCTCTCTGCTCCAGCTATATAAAAATAAAATCATTTCAGGCAGAGAAGTCACGAGCAAGCCAAACGCAACAGGGCTATAACATGCAGCCTGACATTGTTGGCTCTAAACAAACAAACAAACAATTGCACATTCATTTTGACAGACATTTGAAGAGCTGCACTGCACAGAAAGAAGAGTCCAGGGGCCAGTATTTGTTCCCAGGCAAGTACGTTGGCTTTGGCGGAGTTACTCAATGGGTTTGCTGATCCATTGTGCTTCTCTCACTTCCAGCAGTATCCAGGCACATCTGAATCACATTCTTCTGCTAACCGTTTCCTCTCCCCCTGTACAAAGGCAGCCCTAACACGAGGAGCAGCGGAAAGATCAGGCTTTGTTATCTTTTCTGCCTGCTCCAATATTTCAAGTACTTTGGGGGCTTGCTAGTTCCCTTGAACAGCAGCCATTTCTTGGTTTATTCAGCATAAATTATACAATTATGTTTCATATCATCACAAGGCATCCGCAAATGAATAGCAGACACCCCTTTGCACTCAGCCTGTTTAAACAGGATGCCGACAGAGGAAAGAATGTGTAATACAATGACTGCACACTATTTCCAATGGCAAGAGCCCTTTTACACCTGCATAAATAGAGCTGGGCCTGGCTGGTTGTACAGGCATTGTCTCTTCCAGTTACATGCCCAGCTGTTATACCAGCCATTGTTTTCTTTATGGTTTGGTGTGCTGGCATGCCTTCCACAGTGAATTAAACATCTTACCTGAGTGATTACCGTTGTGAAAAGGGAGGCAAGTAATGATAGAAAGCAAAAATATGCTGTAAAGACCTTGCTGGAGTTATACACTACAGCAAAGAGAAGTTTCACTGAATTAATATGCTGCCAAACATGACCCTTTGGTTGCCATAGAAGTGAAAAATAACTTGTTTTGGTTCCTTCAGTGTCTATTGTGAAATTTACTATAAATTATTGTTCCAGTGTCAACAGACTTCAAATTTTATTGGCCACTATGTGTCTGAGCTCTGGCTGAACATCTCTGTTTATAGTTCAGTTGCAACCCATAATCTTCAGCTTTCACCCAGGACAACATTCTCCTTTCTCACATCAGGTCTCCAGAGAGCTTTAGCAACTCTTCTTTTCTCCCCTGATGGGGTCTGGCCCGGGTGCTGCAAATAGTGGTGGAGTCTGGGAATGAGATGGACCACCTTGGACATTGAGGTGGATCTCCTTGGACACTGAAAACCCTTTTAAACCTTGCCTAGTTGCTACCAGACCTTCTGATCTGGTCCTTAAACTGGCCAGGGATCCATGCTCTTGATCAAATGAATGACTTGACAAACCCCAACCATCTTAGGTATCAGAGGTGCTTCCCCAACACAGCCACATCAATGAAAGGTTGTGTGTACAACTTGTCATGAATACGCTGAGGGAGGGAAAAAAAATAGAAGAAACATGAATTCTCCAGACACTGCCATATGGAAGGATGAAATGCCCCATCATCAGCTGTCAGCTGCCATTGGAAGATCAGAAGGCTTTGATATTTAAAACAGACCTTTAGACCAGATGCGGCGTTAGATTAAAAACTATAAACCTGTTTAATTGTTTGGCATTATGCAAGGAACGGTTTGTTTAATTAGAAGGTATTTGGCAACTTGTTAGATTGTAAAATGTTTGACAACATGCCAGTCAGACCCTCGGAGCGATAATAGCAACATCAGACTGGTACGTGTTGTACATTTTGTGCCACACGTGTGGTACATGTCTCCAATGGAACCATTCCCAAGTGGAATTTAATGGCGGGGGAGGGTGCCAGTTGAGCAGTGCAATTATTCTGAAAAATAGCTACTGCACGAGCAAGGTCAGTGAAGGATTTGCCCAGTCTCAGTTCAGGCAGGACCTCTCTAGTTTTGGTCCCCAGGGTCTCCCACTCTTATCCTCTACACTGGAGTGCTTGGCCCTGCACACACTGGGAAGCTCTGGGTCTTTTTTACTAACCCCAGCATTTATCACTCCTTGGTACACGACTCAAAGCATCTCTCTTAAATCGGGCTTTTAATGGCCAACTGTCACATTGAGTTGAAAGAGGTGGACAGATAAAAGGCACTGAGATAAAATGCTACTCTTATAGTGCATTAGCTCTTCTGTGATTGTCAGTGAAGGACAAGATACTACAGACGTGGGGCAGCAGGACACCCACCCGGACAGCTACGAGAGAGCCATCCACACACAGACATTTCTGCTCATGTTATCGTGTTTCCTGCACGTGTTCTAAAAAGTGAATGTTAAGTGGATACCAGCACAGTTTTTTGCCTTTTCAGTGGAGGGAAGCTGACTCCATTGTATTGAACACGGTGATACAAAAATAAACAGATGACAACTCAGTGATTTTGCTGATTGGAAATGTGAAAGGAGCAGGTCCTTTGGGGTTATATCAGGTAACACGGCTTCCACTTGGAGGAGATTTTCCTTGTGTGGGTTTTTTTTTTCCCCTGGCCATTCTGAATTTCTTCTAGCAGAGAGAGAAATTGTAACAATGAAAAATACATTGACAGAGCTGCTCAAAAAACATCCGTGCATAGTTTCATGTTTGAAATAGACAAATTTGGATCCATCTGGGCTCAGTAAAGCATCCGATTGTAACAACTACATTTTTGGCATGAGAGAAACAACAATTAATCATTTTGATTTCTTTCCTTTTGTTCTTCAAATGCTAAAATATATGTGTCAGTGATAGTGTTCTGATTTGCTGTTTGAACATGAATGTACATCAGTCATTACAGTACGTTAGTGTGTGCATCCTTCCATTCTTAATATTATGTTTCAGTATTGAATATATTATCTTGAAGTTGATTCTGAATAAAGGCATTTCAAAATATTGGAATTCTTTGCAGACTGGAAATGTTGATGGTTTGGTAAGTTTTTAATTAAAAGCGTATATGAGCAAAACATCCATGTAAGATGTAAACATTTGGCTCAATTTTGTTTTCTCTTATTTGATATCACACTGTTGGTTGATTAATTATTTTTAATATTATTCCCGAACAGTGTTCCTCTTTTGCTCAGTAAACGAATAAACCCAAGGTATTTGATTTCTACTCCTGCTCTGTGTTACCCAGTGTGCTGTCAGCAGGTCGCTTCCATGTTCTGTGCTTACATTTTCCACCAGGCAAATCCTAAAGATCTTGAGAGATGTTACCAACCAAATCTTCCTCCATCCTGCTTTTAAGGATCTGCAATGGCAGAGACTCCAAACCCTTCCCAGGCAATCTATCCCTGTGGTGTTTTTTCCATCCCCTTAACAAGGTTTTCCTCCTGTCTAACCCAAACCGCCGCTACTGCAATTTAAGCCCATTATTTCTTGCCTTATCCCCAGTGGATATGGAGAAGAGTTCATTACCTCCCTCTTTGCAGAAGTCTTTAACATATTTGAAGACTGTTATCATGACTGTCTCACAGTTGTCTTTTTTCTAGACTAAACAATCCAAGTTCTGTCAATCTTTTTCACAGAAGTTCTATTTTCAGTCCTTCTCATCTCCTTTATCATTTTCCGCTGGTTTCTCTATTTTTGTAGCCACCATCCTCTTTTTGCCACCTTCTTGGTTTTGCCTTTGTAGTGGGAAAGGTTTTTCTCCAGGTGCACATGGACCTCTTGGCACAATTCAAACTTGCCATGGTGTGGCATTGCTGTTACACCGCAGTGAATAACAGCAGCATGCCACAAACCACGTTCCCAGAAGTTACTGACATAACATCAACTCAGCCATAGACATCAGGGCTCTTCGTGGAGAGATTAAATACCAAGAGTCGGCTCAAGCTGATCACTGGCATGAAAGGCTTCTTTGCTTTTCTCTGCTTTTGTTTTCTCTTTCTTCTCTTTTTTTCTTTATTTTCAAAGAAGAATTCTAATGAAAAAATGTTCGAATGAGGTCTATAAGCAGAACTTCTCAGGAAGTTGGTTGCCTTTGAAAATGTTGGGAGGCATAGTTTTCAGGTCAAAATAGGGATTTTCATTTTATTAAAATCAACTGTTTGAAAATCTGAAATTGCTGGGTAAAAAAAGAATGCCTGGCAAGTATGCCTAAGTATATGAAAACCACCGACCAGGTCTTTAAGTTGTGGTATGCGTGCTATTTCCATCTGTGTCACCAGCAAACATTTCAGCAAACTGCTCTGATCTAGTATGTTAACCAACAAACTTTATCACATCTATTCTATTCCTAAAAATACTCCCCAGAATCACCACGAAGTGACAGATCTAACACATCAGAGGTGACTAACATTTATGGTGTTCTCCTGTTCAGAAGAACACAAGGTGTCTATTACATAACTCTGGGCTGCTTTTTCATGCCATATAGATCATTGAATAAACACAACTTAAAAGGGAAGATAATTATTTCAGTCTTAGTATGGAGATTTGGAGAAAGGAGGTAAATATTTATTCCTATACTTATTTCTTGGAAAGCTGTCTCTGTAAACTGTTCCAGGCTGTAAATTCCTCTCTGAAAGCTGGTCACAGGCATATATCTCAGATAGGTTCAGAGTGTGCTTTTGTTTCAGATAAGGTATAAAAGCTTCAAAGACTTATCTGTGTCTCTCCTAAAGGTCTTCAATTTGCACAACTGAGCTACAAGTATCTTGACAAAGAGCTTCTATACCTGATTTTTTTTCTACTTTTCCTTGCACTGAAATTAGAAGAATAGTGTTTGAGATTATTCCTCCAGCACTGTCTTTTGCTGGCCCTGTTTAAATACAGGAAATGCAAGGGAAAGCAAAATCGAGCCACTGGATATTAAAAGGGAACACACGGAGTTATGGGCAAAATATCCCAGCGGACCTGGTTTGCTGAAACCCAAGTGACTGGGGTCCAGAAGAAACTTGGTTTAAACTGAGTTGTGCAGGAGATCACACACAGCAGGGTCACTGTGACAATCTCTGCATTTCCCTGCCCCTCTGTGGGACATGCTGACAGCAAAGGAGATTCTGCTCTTTGTTTATTTTTTAATAATGCTAAAATATTGACTAATTCACCTTTCCACCTATTATTGTACTTTCAAAAAGTCCAGAGCACTGGTGTGCTCAGGGCAGGCTATGGGCAGTTGCAACCCCTGGTTCTGTTCATCCAGACATTGGGCACTGACGCACTAAGCAGGCAGTCACAGGGTAACCAGTTCTTTGGCTTAGCATCTTGCTTTGCTGGGTATGGCTCTTAAAATGAAGTTTTGCATGTTTACACTAAAAATAAATACTGTTGAAAAAAAGGACATCTCGGGCCTTGGGAAAAAGGCAAACAAACAAACCAACCCAGCCCTTTAAGTTTGTTTTCAGAAGAATCCTGTCTTGCCTCATGGATGTCGTGTTCCCTCTCACTGCATCATTGGCAATGCTGCCTGGGAATATCCCTTTTATGATGGCAGCCTTGTGGACCTTAACTGCTGCATCAAAACCTCCTGTCCTGAGGTGATCTGAGATATATCTTGACTGAAAAATCAGCTTCTTTCATTTCTGAATGTAACTGGAAACAGCAATGATAAATCACAGATTGGATCCTCAAATTGGCATCTAAACTGTTCCTCCTTCCAGGGATCCACTCTCAGAGATCATTTCTGATGAGCCCTCTCAATACAGCCAGCTGGTTAGCGAAGGAACTGTGGGAATTTCACTGACATTCATATTGCTATTATCACTGTTTAACATTAACAAGGGCTTGGGACCTTTTGCAGATCCCACTCTCTTTGTGAGCACAGAACACATTAAAAAATCATGGTCTCACAGAGCTCGTTATCTAGCTGGCAAAACAAAACAAAAAAAAAAATCCCATCCCTGAAACCACAGGGAAGGAGGGTTGGAATTGTAAGACAGAGACAGGGTTGGGGTTTTTTTGCAATAGAACTAGTGCTGGGAAATACTGGGCCTGTTAATATATAGCACTGACTAGGTTACATACACAGTTTTAGCCTTTGGTTTGGACATTTTCAGCTCCTACAGATCCCTGTGTTTTACTGGTGGCCAGTACCCAGTGTTTTTTATCAGAGGATCAATTCAGTCAAATGCCAGGTAGAAGGAAAACTTTCCCTGGCATCACCATGGGTTCTGCCCTTTTCCTTTGGAGCATCCTTCCTCTCCAGCAGTGGGGCATTTTACATGTGGAGGGGGGCAATTCAGCTGAAGTCAAAAGGAGAGGGCTAGTCATTATATGTTCATCCATCCCAACGTCAGAGGAGACCTCCTCTTCCTCACAGCTCCTGAAGGGTTTCTGGTAATCAGCAGGACCTTGTGCTTTTCCTCCTGGCGTCAGCAACTTTCCCCTTTTATCACATTTGTTGCTGACTCCTTCCAGTCTGCTGCTCCTTGCAGCTGCCTGCCAAAACCAATATTCTCACAGCTGCCAGAGGCAGCTTAGACTGGCACATCATAAAAGGCAGCAAGGGCCACATTTCCAGATTAAAATAAACCCAGCCACTTCAGCGCCTTCTGACAATGTGTTTGACATGCCTGTGCTGTGGCCTCACTCCTTGGCTCTGACAGGACACAGACATGACCATGGCAGCTCACATGGGCATCTTGCTCCCTCTCCATGTGCCCAGCAGGAGTGGTCCTTAGGATGACACAGTGCTATAGGACTAATCCTGCTCCTCCCTCATACCTACCTTCTTTCCTCAGGATTACAGAGGGCTGTAGCTGAATACCACACTGTTGCCTTGGTAGAGCTTACCTCCTAAGCTTTCCATGACAATGTGCATGCACTGTTACTGTATTTATTACCACCTTCTGATACTGGTAGGGATAGGAAGAGATCTTGGTCATGCCAGAAGAATACATCTTACTTTGGAAGGAGGTTATTCTCTGTGCCCATCCAGAACTAGCAGCAAAAGAGAAGAGCATCTCTACACATTCCCAGCCAGCACTACATTTCTTCTTTTCTGAGAAAAAAAATGGTGAAACTGGCACAGCAGCCTGCAATTCCAGAAGACAGGAATTCATAACCCAGGTGGTCCTTTCCTATTTGCCGTTCCAAAGAAAACTTCGGCTCGCGAACAATGTCTAGCGGGAAAGAAATTCAGTGCAAAACAAAAAGAGTGAGCCCTGGGCAGAACAGGATAAACAGTGCCTGAACTTTCTGCTCTGGGTGAAAAATATACTCACAGCTTTGAAGGCATGAGGCCTCTTTGCTTTTTTACCTAAGATGGTCAGCAAAGTCTTTTGAAATACTCTGGGGAAAGATCCCAGGGCACGTGTTTATGGGTCACTGGGGGTGAAAACTCAACCTCAGTCATAGGTTAGCAATCAGTGTTTACTGAAAACTCATCTTGCAAGGACACAAGCTCCCCCATGTCCCTCAGCCTGCTAATAAATGGGGGCACAAAGTGTGGCACACACCAGCCCCTTCTAGGGATCCGCAGTAATCTAGGGGTCTCTCTTTTATCTGTTTCTGCTTCTGACACCACGAAGCAGACACAGTGTTTTGGGGCAAATGCCAGACTGCCTTACTGCTTATTTTCCCAGATTTCTGCCTCACTGCTGTTCTCCCCATTGTCATATTGCAAACGAGTTGACAAGTTTGCAGCATCCCTCCCTGCCTCCTCCCTTCATCCCACACTAGGATGCTTTAGACACAGAGGACGGTTTGTAGGAGCAATGAAACTTTGCAGCCACCAACAAGCATTGTTCCAACATCTAGACTACTACCACCAGGTTGCTGGCACCAGTGCTGCTATGAAAAGCAAAATCAATCAAAATCCACCCAAATTTGATCCCAGGAAATTAAAGATTGCACCATGTCTGGAGCTAGAAGTTGGTTTTCAACATAACAGTGTTGATTAATCATATTTAAGGACATTTCTATCAGCTGCAGTTAGGGGATTTAATCAAAAACTTGTTTAGTCTATCTCATTCTGCCTCTCCCTAGACCTCTTAACTTTTGGGAAAATCTTTGTGGATTTGTGTTCCCTGCCTCTTCTGAGGGTGGGAAACATCTTGGGCTCAATAGCTTATCCATTCATAGGATCTGTATAAAATGATGATGGTGCAAATATATTGTTAGATGGATCTTCCTTACTCAGAGCCATACAAATTTCTCATATGTTAACACAGTTATAAAACCAGTGAGATGAGACTCTCTCTATAGGTGCCCGTGTCTCTATATTGAGCATGGAAGGAGATCAAATACTGCTTAGATTGGATGCCTAAATTTTGCATGGGTAAAGGCAGTGCCAGTGTGAAAGCAAAGGCCCTCATAAATCTTGGCTGCAGAAGCCAAGAATATTATGGCTTTCAATCTATCAGCTGTCATTCGTATGCTTCATTAGCAAACAACTTTCTACACTTTTTTTAACATCCTGGAGCTGTTTCTTAATTTTTGATTGAAAAATTTTCCCATGAGAAGCCAGGGCATCATCTCTTTCAAAAGTCTTCCTTAGGAAATGGCTGATTTTTAGAAGGCTTTTCTTTTTTTTTTTTTTTTTTTTGGTCAGGAAAATGAAGATAAAATATTTCCCATCAGTATTGCAGTCTGTATCAGCCAACATGTTCCTCATGGAAGATGCAGTTCTGAGTTTGTCATGACCTTCTCTTCGTCTGAATACTATTACCCCCAAAACTTTGAAGGGCAAGCAGTCTGTCAATGGCAGGTCTGGGTTCCTTATCTAGCCAGTACAGTGAGCAAAGTATCTGCAAACATGCAGTGATCTGTTGTATCTGAGCTGTGGTGTTCAGAATGAAAAGACTTGCACTCCAGACTGGCTCATCCCTCTCGTTTTGGAAGACATTTTAGGCAACTATAGCTATAAGAAATTAATCTCAGCCTCCTATGACTGAAGCGTCCCAGTGTCTCAGGATAATCCTTACATACTGAGAAATAATTGAAATCTGATAACACCCTTTTATTCTGCTGGGGGAAACATTGGTACTCTCCTCTTCCGCTCTGACATGGGATAAAACAAGTATGTGAATTTCCCATGAGTCAGATATTTTTTTTCCCATCCATTGCTATTTTTTATGCTGTGATGCTATATGTGGAGTTGTACAAGAAGGAAAGATTGCCAAAAATATCAGCTCTTCCCAAACAGCATGACAGATACAATATATGCAATACAGATGGAAGACAGCACAGCGCGGACACTTTTATAGCATGAAAATTCTCAGCACTGTCAAAAGCAGAGTGCAAAAACAATAGGCCTGACTTTCCTCCCATCTGTCCTGGTGTAAATCAGATATAAATCCAGGAGGGCTGCACCTCTATAAAACCAAGAAGCGAGACGAACTAAGAACTGGACCCATCTCACCTTCTAATCCCTGCAGTAATTCAAGTTAGCACCACATTACAGACCAACTTTTATAAAAGGCAAGAGGAGAAATGGGCTTTAGTTTTATGTGAAAATTGAAGGTTTGCTTAAGTTCCTGTCTTCCCCTTTATATATACTTACAGCTTCTGAAACTTAGCAAACCTAAGTTAGAAGAATAGCTATTCTTTCAGGAAAAAACTGCAGCACCTTCCCAACAATACTTGTAATCTAATTACTGCTGTCCAAGTTCCTCCTCAACTCCTGATTCTCCTTCCCCCCAGTACTACAGAAAATTTTCGTTAATCCTCAGCCTGTTACAGTTCTTAACCTACCAGAAGTAAGATGTGAAATTGATACAGGAACAATGTGAGAAGAGATGGCTGAGAAGGGGAGAAATAGTTGTCTGTAAAATCATGATTAATTTGCAGAAGATGAAAACTGTATAATTATCCCCAGTCTTCCAACATAAGAACAGGAAAGAATAAAACAAACTGGAAAGCTTCATAGAGCATGTAGTTAAGCTGTGAAAATGCTTGTCACAAGAGACTGTGAAAAGTAAAGGTTTGCAAGAGCTCAAGAAGTGGTTTTGGGGGAAAAAAAGCCCAAATCTACCAAGAATGTTAAATGCTTCAGCACAGGAACCATACCACACCAAAGCCTGGGGGGTATTCTGTGTAAATATGCTCCCTGGACCATTATCCTGGACATTTGATGTAGGCTGAACAGAGGGATGGACCACTGGCCCACTTGCACAGAGTTTTCTTGTCTCAGTACATGGGATGGATCCTGCTGGGGCAATGTCTGCACCTCCTGATCTGGGAACGGGTATGACTGCAGAGTCCACATGTTCTTCCAAAAAAGACTCTTGACTTGTGTTCATCCCCAGATGTCTGGCACTGCGTGTTGCCTACCCAGCAAGCCAGTTGTAGGAGACCTGGCCGAGTCTCAGGTTCACAGGGTAGCTTCCTTCCTTCCTTCTTGATCCTGTCAGTCCCACATCCTGCTCTCAGCTGCAGAGTGACTCAAAATCCTTTTGACAATCCTTCAAGGCTGTGGTCCAGAACCCCAGCACTTAATTATCATGCTATCCAAGCCATTTAAATCGTGGATGAAGAAAGAACAAAGTGAAATCTGCTCTCTGAGCCCAGCTGCACACATAATAGGGGGTTTTTACAGCCTAACCCCAACGGGGCATTGCAAACCCTGGTTGACTTAAGAAACCAGAAGATATTCTCCACAGGAGAGAGTGCAGTTCTGGTATAAAACCCATCTGGATCAATGCAGACGGAAACAAGGCAGATGAGAAGAAATATGTGGGGCATAGCTAGAGGATGAAGGCATAAAAACTGGCCCACGCAGGATCGCAGCAAATTTCCCAGTAATACAGCACTGTCAAAATCAAATCCTTCTTGAAAGAGAGTAGAGCATAGGATTGGAGAACTAAGGGTCTATGCATGCTGGGGAAAGGCCAGATGACTGACTTTGCAATGCCTGAAATCAGACATCTGTTAAGGATTGTACGTGACAAACTCTTTAAAGAGAGTTAATGAGGTCACTAGAAATGGTTCAACATAATAAATTTAATGAGGCAATAAAAATAATTAGAAATGGCCTGGCTTGTAAGAGTTTGGATCTGAACTTCCTCACAGTTCAGGGCTGTTTGGATTGAAGGCTTTTGGCTTGGCCCATTACAGAAGAAGAAGTGAGGAAGTAAACTGGAATTCATATCTATTCTCTGCCTTTTACGTGGCTGGATGTGTTTTCAGGGCATTGTTTAGCCTGTTCTTATTTCTTTATTTTTATGAAGCACTGAAATCATACAACCCATACAACAGCTTCATTGACTGAATCTAAAGCAACAGGTATCTAGATCCTGTGACACTGAAGACAACAACATGCTAATCAGGTAGCTGGGAAGAAAGATGTGAGGTTAAGAGCCTCAAACTTTCTAAAATTGGGATTTGGCTGTCAAATGGTCACATTCAAATCCACTGGGTAATTCATCTACTCTTCAGAAATTGCAAATCCATTAGTGTCTAGTCCTTAATTACCATCTTCATTGGCCTGAAAGTTTTTCAGAGTCTGGAGTTAGATGACAACTCACAAGTATTTTGTCTATGGAGATGTATCTATCTCCCACCTAGAACTCTGCGGTGATCTGGCAGCAGCTACCTAGAAACAGCTACCTAAAGCCTTAGAGACTCATGAGCCATTAATATTAGTCTTAAGCACAACAAACTCATTTTAATAAGATGATGTGTAATAGTTAAATAACTTCCCTGCAGTGGTAGTTCAGATTTCCTGAAGGTAACCCTAGAACCTGTATCCATCCTCTGGGACAAATGTTCTGGCCACAGGATTGTTACCACTGCTTTGTTTTTTAACAAGAACCAGCCCTTTTTGGGAATCTTTATGGAAAGAAGACTTAACAAATGCATCCTGAATGGAGATATGTCTCTATAGCATGTAGATCTTCTACCGTAAAAGAAGCTGCAAGGAGGGAGTTGGATCTCTGAAGGCAGAGAGAGGGATCTGCCACCTTACACTGACAGAAGACCCTTGAGTATCTGCTCTCGAGGTTTGGATTACACTATAAACAGAAGATGAGATTTTTGATATGGCTGAAATGCTAAGTTCTAGGTATCTAAATTAGGTACACTATTGTCCTGCATTAGTACCTATATAATATTCTACTGTGAATTACACATGCATTAAGTCAGTTCAGTTGTTACATCTTGGAGATTGAAGTGTTCTCTCATACATGGTACAGCTCAAACTGAAGTTAAAGGTAGAAACCCTGTGCCATTCCCTCACCTGTGCTCTGCAGAAGTCTACAGTCCTGGCAGCCCTTTCTGGTGACTACCCATCTAGGTATCATTACCATACCTGGGCAGGCTGAGGAACAGGTATCTTGAGAAAGAGCAAAAATAATCATGAGTTTGAAAATGGGCAGCTGAATGGCACCCTCCACACTTCAGCCTGCTGAAAGTGCCCATGTGGCACAGCCTTCACTTAATAATCAATTTCAAACTATTGATCCATTCAGACCATGTGCTTCTCATTTCAGGTATTAACACAACCTGCCTCACGTTGCATCTGGAATGTGGACTGCCTTGTGTGCCTCATCAAGGCTTGGAGGCCCAAGTTCCCAAGGAAAGAAAGGTGATTCAAGTTTTTAGTGGGTTTGCTGAACTAGTTGGATAAAGAGAAATCATTAACTCCTCAGCACAATGACTTTTGGACCCTGCTGTTGTTAAGAAAAAAACATAACTAAGGCCAGTGCTGTAAGTCCAAAATCAGCTGAAGCCAATGGGAGCCCTTTCATACCACTGATTTAAAGGTACCACATGTCAAAATCTGAAATCTGCAATGGAGACATGTCTCCACTTGTACAAATGAGACTTGTCTGAGGCAATAATAAACTCTTCACACAGCTGCCTTCTTGCCTTTTATTTGCTTAACTTCTATTGCTGTCTCTTATTGGCTGTTTAATCCCACAGCACCCACCCTACCACTATCTGCTCTCACATTCAGAAATGATGATCACATTCAGGATGATGCTGGATTCAAACATGGAGCAGGTAAATGATGCTGTGAGCACCAGGAGCAGCAAAGGAAGAACTCAGTTGCTTCTCAAGGCCTGCAGGACTGGGTCAGATCCCCATCCATACTGAGAGCCCATGTAGGAGTTCTGCTTCAGACCAGAAGGGCACAACTTCAGCAACTCAAGCCAATGCTCCGCAGATTCAAAACTAAGAACCACCTATCTTTGAGCCCAGGAGCGATCAGATCATTGAATTGGAGCACTTTTCCTCATGAGTGGAACGCATGTTTATTTTGTCACATCGTTTGTAAATCTCGAGTAATGGTGCAAGATTTTTATCTCCAACTTTTTTTTTCATGTTGGGTTTTCAACAAGGTAAATGAAAATCCATCTCGCTTGGCTGAGTTACAGAGCATAACTTCAAGGGCATTCTTTCATTTCTAACCTTCTGTTGCTTTTGACATAAATCTTGGGAGCTGGACTACTTAGAAAGCAGCAGGACACCCCAGTCAACATTTCCTATTCTTTCCTTTCAAAATATTCTTGTTTTCATTATAAGGCACTCTCAGAAAGGGGAAGGTATAATTAATTTTTTGTGTGTGTGCAATGCTACGAATGCGAGGAGATCAAGAGCAAAACCCATGTCAGACAAAATCCGTAGCCACTAAAAGTGATCCATTGAGTTGTGCTACATTTTGCATATGTGTGTATTTAACCTCCTTGTTGCTACAGGATTTTTTGTTACTCTTTCTTCCCCCCTCTTCCAAGTGCTGATGGAGTTTTAAGATTCCAAGGCTAAGATATTTTAAACTTCAGTGTTAACTGTATGTTTCCTCTGGGATATCCTAGGTAAACTAAATGCTGATTTTCTTGGCATGTTCTGCTGAGATTTTATTGGTATCAACATTTTCTCTGTCTCAGGTCACATGGCAGCAAAGTTCTTCCTGAAAGTTCAACAAAACCCACACTAAGAAAAAGGCCCTGTCCCTTCATTTTAAACCATTATAAATTAGACTCTAGGCAGTGGGAAATTAGGGGAATTATTCCAATGTGTTTATCCGTATAGAAGAATCAAACATGGAAAGGTATGGACCAGGACCCTGGCAATGTTAGAAAGAAACAAAATATAGAAGAAATATATCCCCTCTAAAGAAATATTTGTATGCTCACACAGATATGCCTCAGTGTGTGTGAATATATGCACACATCAGGCACAACATGACTGAAAAGCATCAATGTGAAAACTCTTCAGCAAGAGTATGACAGAGAGAGATCTGACATGTCACTCTTTATGATGTTCCCAGGCTGCTTTTAATGCTGTTGTAATACCAGGCTACAAAATGCAATTTTGAACATATGTGTCTGTTTTGGGCACATGCATGTACACAGAAATGTTAGAAAGTCTGTCCATGAATTTGTGTCTTGTTCTGAGAAGACCCACCTACCCTTCAGTGAGATGTCATACGGGTTCTCACAATTGTCATGGCTGGGCTTTGCAGGCCTTCTGTGATTTTTGCAGCCAAGCTGCTATGTTTAGTGGGTTTTATGGTACCACATGTTCTCATGTCATGCCTCAAATTAAAGGCATAACTGCTAACAAGAACCCATGTGCATGTGGTATCTAGGGCTCACAAATGGGAAGAAGGAAATCCAACCACTTTTTCTGTTGGGAACTGCCTGTGGGAGGCAAGAGTAGGGGCTGAATTTAGACATAAATCTGTTCCCAGTTAGGTGGGAATTCTCATATCTTTTATCTTACAGTAAGAACATTCCCAGGATGATATTGTTTAAGAGTCATTAGCAGATTTAAAAAAGAATAAGCACAACAAAGAAAAACAAAAAGCACTGTTCCCCTCAAACCTAATCAAAGCATCTTAATACTAAAAATCAGGTAATTAATGGCAATTCATTTGACTATGTAAACTATCCCACTTGGAAAAGATTTTGAGTTTTGAGGCTGGACTATAAATACCTCACACACCTCTCCGTATAATCAGCTTTCAGCTGGGGTCTGAGTGAATAACTGATCTGTTTCAGCTCACCTTCCCATCTGCTCAGCTCTGCCAGTGCTGTCTGCCTTAACATCCTGCTCTGCTGTTTCTCTAAAAACATGACCATTCACTACACCCTGTTAGGTCCTTTCAGAAGGCTCAGTCTTTCAAGGGTACCTTCAGTTACCCGGGTAAAGACTCTGCTTGGAGATTATGTAGTCTTTCATGGGAAAGGGGAATTTTTGGAGACCAGACAGGTCTGCCTGTTGGAAGTTAATTTACAGCCACTGGTACAGGAAGCACAAAGGTGTAAATTTGTGATGGGGAAAGGGAAATTTACTATACTGAATTTTATTTAGTTTAAAGATGATAGTAAGGCACATGTGCTTCTCACTTCTGTGGTCAATGTCTTGGTGGGGGAAGATTTCTTATTGAGTGCTCCTTGGGAAAGGGACTTCTTAGGGCCTTTCTCACGTAGTGGAAAATTATCTAACAAATTTCTGTTAGAACAGAAATGACATCACAATAGAAAAAAGCTCAGAGTGGGAATTTTCTGGAAAGAGGTTTGAAGGAGTTTGTAGAAGGAGGTAATAAAGGAATCTTCACAGTCTATGTCACAGTTTATCATGTTGAGAATGAAATCCTACATGTAAAATGGCCTTGGATGGGAAAAAAAAAGAACCAATTAAACAATACTAGTCATCAAGAACTCTCATGCCCAGGACTAGACTCCTCCATAATGCAAATCTTTCTAGGTTTATTTCCAAGTGTCAAAGCCCTGTGCAGGATTGGATGCTTGTGTCTAGATTGCCTCTCACAATGGGACATCTCTCATCCATGCTCACAAGTACTCTGGAAGTTTAGGTGCTCATGAATGATCCCCGGTGCATTAACCCTTTGGAAGTTGCTGTTGGGATGGTAATTGAGGAAATCACAAGACTGCATTATTTATGGAGATCATCTGGTCTCACAGTTCACTACGCAATATGGAAACAACATGTAGCTGGATATCAAAGGCCATGACATCTGCAGAGGGCCACATCTTTTTCCAATATCACTGTTTTGAAAGGGGAAAAACATCTTCTTTCTGAGCTCTCCTGGATCACTGATTTGACTCAGAGCCTGCAAGGAAGGTCTGCAAATCAAAAGGTATCAGTGAATGGTTTGTGAGTTATTTTGTGAGCAGAGTACAGATCATTAAAGCCAAGTTTCCTTCTGTTTCTAATCACTTCTCCTATAATTTAATCCCTTTACAGCAAGAGAAAATACAGGAGTGAATGGCAGAGTCTACAGAGGGATGGTCATGAAGAAGAAACAAAGAGCAGTTGGTTCTGACCAGGCCTGGACTAGACTCGGGACTAACCGCGTGACTGACAAAATACAGGTAGGTCTGAACTCAGTTAGCACATTCCTTTGTGTGTAGGGAACATGGTTTAAAATGGCAGAAGCAACACAGGCCTGAAGAAACCCAGTGATGTGATTTGACTCGCATCAGTCCCTAATTTGCTGTTTCTACATAAGATCTCTGGAAAACACAGTGAAGTTGTCAATGTGCTTCTGTTGCCTGTGGCAAAGAAGCCGCACCCTTGACATGCATCATCTGGAGCTCTGCTGTTTTTGTAGTTCGAGTCCATGTGGTACAAAGGCAAGGCTGGGCAAGTTGAGGAGAAAATAAAGGCAGGACCGTGGCATACCCAGAAGGACCACAACCCTGCCTATGTTTCTAAGCATAACCATTTCATGGAAAGAGCAGCAGAGGCTTACACATATACCAGGCAGTCCTGATAGATGCAAGGACTTCCTAAGTTCCATGGCACTGATAAAGCAGGCCAAAATATGCTTCAGGTTTTTACTTCTCTTCAACCTTGGCAGCTTTGTTCTCCTAAAAGAGATAGTGAGAAAATCCATGTAAGTTGCTGCAGAGAAGACAGAAGACTTGCTGTTCCTTTTGTTTGCTTATTCCTTCATGACTATGCAAAAAAAAGATGTGGAACATGTTACTTTGCAAATTCTTCCCTGAGAAAGCACTTGACTGATGCTGAAATATGGCTACTTGGTTTCCTAGGCTGTCAATTGTGATTTACCAGTTCTGTGCTCTCAGCTCATTTCTAGAAGCAAAGGCAGCAGCTACAAAGACAGTAGCACAAATACAATGAAGCTGAGGGTGGCTTTAGGATGTGATCACATTGCAATACTGTAGTCAGTTGACTTATTGGTAGAGCAACTCCTAGGAAAAGAACAAAATGCTACTTGTCCCCCTTTCCTTCTGTAGGAATACTGTTGGAAAAAAGAGCTTTCTTCCCATGCACATCTGTTTTCATCACAGAAGTTTGTGCCCTGGTGAATTTTCTTCAGTGCTTTGATGACCTCAGTTTCAAAGGCTGCAGAGGGAAGTCTTCTACTTCTCTGAGACCTTCCCACTAACAGATTTCTCTGTTGAGCTATTTTATGTCCCCGTAGCTTTCTTTCCTTAACACCGATTCTATCTTCTCAAACTATATAAAATCATTCCTTTTAAACAGGATTTTTATTTTACATGATATATAAGGAGGAGAAGGAGTCCCATGCCTGCATTGTCCCATCTTCATTCTGTGGGGCTTTTTTTGGACATACTCAAAGACCATTAACGCTGATAACACTGTACTTCTCTGTGACATTTCCTACCCACATTCATGTGCTCTTGGCCACACACCATGCAACTGCGGTGCTGAATGCATTATAAGCCATAGACAGAGATGGAAGCAGGAGGATTAAAAAAACAAATGTTAAATGGAACTGTAAATAGATTTGACATCCCAACATTTCCTTATCCCTCAGCAGACACATTTATTATTTGTACATTTCCAGCAGAGTAGAAAATGCCTTTTCCAAATTCCATGCATTGAAAGACAGTTTGACCAATGAGGGGGATCCCAGTATAATCTGTTCAGCTCAGACCTTGAATATTTTACGTGTCTACAGTTATGCTTAAAGACATGTTAAGAAACAAAGGTGGCACTCTCTGCCAGGTTCAGATTGGATATAAAGGCCATATTACTGTCATCTAACCCAGAAATGACGAAGTCTCCAATCACTGAGGGGCACAACGCTAAAGCAGTCAGCAATCAGCCTCAACAGGGTGGATGAGAAACACAAATAGCTCTGTTTAGAAGGGAACTCTTCTGTGTTCAAACCTCTTGATTTCCTCCAGCTTCTAGAGGTCTTCAATTGGACACTGCTGCAGTGTCAAATGCCTCAGCAGGTCCTTCTGCTAACCACAGAGTGCTTTGGATGGGCAATGCTAGCTTTGAAGCTGGCAAAAGCCTGGAAACTTTGCATAAAACAGGGTAGCTTCAAGGAGGAGTTAAATACACAACTGCAGCCCTTTTCCTGACAGCAAAATAGAACTAATCACCATTAGTCACACTTGCAGAACAATTAATACATTTTTCCTTTGCTAAACAAATGCAATTTACAAAACCAAACCATACAAAAGGGTGGAGGGGTTTTAACACATGCCAGCTGGATTTGGTTTGTGTGTCTCCAGATGGCAGCGAGTAGAGAACAAGGGTACAACAAGAATCTCCATCTGCAGCCTCTGTACACCACAAAGCCTGTGACTCATCCAACTGCTTTGTACTGGCTGGGCTACTGCTGGGTTTGTGTAACCATGTCCTCTCAGGACTGGGTTCCTAAGTGCCTCAATAGGCCCAGATCTGCATATGGTTAAGTCAGAAGGCGGCAGATCTAAGAACATCAGGGATCTTTAACCAAATCTGCCAACAGCCACGGAATTCAGGATTCAGTTTCTGTCCCTGAAAGCCCATCTGCCCCAAAAGCTCTTGGAATAATGCCATACAACCGACTGACCTTCCTGCCCATGTGTTTTATACTCAGGTTGCAGAATGCTTTTTAAAGTTTTGAAAGCATTCACGTTCCCAGAAATGGGAATGAAGACAGGTCATGCCCATCTATACAGACTGACCATGGATGCCTTTCTCATCTCTTTTCTTTAGCAAACTGTGCCTCCCATTTTTGCACAGGTCACTACGGAAAGGAGATGTCCCCACACTTTGTGTGACCTACCCCCTCTGGATGAGAGGCTTCCCTGCAAGACAGAACAATCGTTTCATACCAGTAGAACCATCAGGTATAGGCAGTGATGTAACAGTCCTTCCTAATACTCCTCTAACACAAAGTACTGAAATAGTTATGAATTATTTCATAAGCATGAACTTAGGTGAGTGCAAGTCTCTATCCATGCAGGTGCATCACTTCCACAGACATTTGGACACCTGGTCCCATTTGTATGTTGGTGAACTCTGCTGAAGTCATAAAGTGGAATGGATCAAACAACATCTGGTTTTCCAGCTCTACTCCATCCAAGTTTTGTCTTTGGTAACCCATTCTCTTAATACCCAGATTTTTGTTCCTCCGTGAGAAATGATGAGTTTATATTTTTCTGTGCTACTGTAGCTTGAAGGAGTCTATTCTGGGCTCTGTAATCTTCAGAGGTAACTCAGGATGAAATGAAATGAATAAATGATATATCTATCTATAATATTATCTAACCATCTCTGATGGGCAAAAGTAGAACAAGAGCATTAGACAGATGAAGAATCTGAACTCCTTTTTATGTCAGCATTAGCTTAGTCTTTAGACCTTGTTACCTCCATGGTAAATAGCAATCTCCCCGTATCAGAGATGTATCAACGAAGAGTTTTTATGTTTCTTTGCTCATGGGAGATACAAGTGGGACAAGTTTGGGGAGAAACTTGACAGATACACATTTATATATTTGTAATACAGAAATACTATCAGCTGCCATGGAGATATCAGGCCTAAGGACTATGTGACTGCTGTCTAATGCCCAGTCTTTTGAAGTGCCAACCAACTACCATCATGAAAGGGGTGGACAACTTCCCCACTCTCTGCTCACTAGCTTCTACAGAATAGAAATTCACCCTAATTTCCAAACCAAGAAAGGCCAAAACCACTTCTGGGTGCTACTGGGAGCCTGCCAGCACATATCACATAACTTCAGGTTTAGATGGTGGGGGCTTTACTCACCACTACATGGGAGCACAGTGTCTGTGGGAATTCATGCCTTGGTTGGTTTTACAAGCTCTGAATGCATAAGACTGAATTTATAGAGTTTTCTTATTGCTGTTTTTTCAGTATAGTGGCTCCCTCTGTGAGAAGGGAGGCAAACAAGCAGCTAGAACATTAGAAAGTATTGTATTTATTGGGTCCTGCAGTCATCAAGAAAGGGGGAGGCAGAAAAAAATATCCTCTCAGGAGAGACACAGATTAGACTTTGAGTCAGCCCTACAGCCAGCTGTTTTAAAAGGCCCCAAAACAGGCTTAACTATTTAAAAATGATTTAGCTGGTGAAACAGCGCCATATGAATTACTTGGCGGAATTAAGGAGATGAGAATGATGAGGAAGGAGTGAGGGGCTTTATCGACTCAGCACTAAATGTTCAGCTGAAAAAGGGAGGGCAGGCAAGACAGCTCAGAGATGCCTGTGATTTCCAAGCGATCCGTGAATGTTTATTGGGACATCATGTCTCTGACCCCAGAATGGGATGCAAGCCAATCTGTATAAAAAGATACTCTTATATTCCTGGCATAGTTTTGTGGTGAGCAGAATCTGCTGTATGTATATTTTATGTTTCAGGTTGCAGGGCCCTGTGTGGGAGTTTTATATAATGTCTTTTAATATTTATTTGGTTAAACTTCACAATTATGATCCTTAGAGAAAATGATTCTCAGATGCTGGATCATGCCTGTATAATTTGAATGAGGTTATGCACACAGAGACAATCTCTTACATGCAGCAGCATCTCTATCACGTGCATTCCTCTAGCCCTTCACTTCTAAATATTCCGGATAATACATTTATCCTCACAGCCAGTAAGGGTAAACCAGTGACAGTCTCCCCATGGCAGATTGATGCACAGACACATTGGCAGACAGTGCCTACACTTACGTATCTCCCTGGGGTCCTTGTGGTTAGCGAAGACAAACTGATATGTTCAGAGGTGTCTGAGACTCCCAAAAACCTAAACTGCCTGTGGAAGGCAGAAACTTCCAAGAGTAAAGCACAAGAGCTTCAGCAGCAGATGTCAAGGTATCTATGTCCAGATAAAGTTAAAGTCACCTCTATAAATGACTTTTTTCCCCTCAGAGCTCCTTGCCTCTGTCTTGTCTGCAAAGATCCCCATCTACGGGTCTGACTTGTACCAGGGAACACGTGCCTGTCCTTGCCTCATTTCAGACAATGCCCCTAGAGCACTTGAGAGGACAAGTGAAAGTTGCCTCCAGTTAAAAAAATAATGTTCAAACTGGAAAGATGAATGTAGGAGAGGGCTATGTTGCCTGACAGGATGAAGACTGAATAAATACAGCCATGGATGGAAGAATATTTTAGCTAAATACCTACTCTGCTGTACATTACAGCAGGAGGAGGGAGGCTCTCCAACACGAAGAAGATCCTTTGTTTCTTAACCATTCCAGACCACAGAAACTGGAACAATTTGCTGGTAGAATGATGGTCAAACAGATTCAGGAGTCCTCCACCGGTAATGTGGAGACACCAAAAATATTCCAAACATTATCACAGCATGTTAGTCTGCTCCCTGCTGTCTTCTGCAGTTCTAAACTCGTATCATCACAGTTGTGTTGACTGGGAAAAGCTTTCAAGAGCTGTGCTTCACCCAATGGTATCTTCCACGTGGAGCTCCCCAATTTCTGAGGTCTTCAAAAATTACTAAGAAGAGGCTAAATCAACAATAGTCTACTCTTCTTTATCCCATATATAAATACACCCAAAAGGTTAAAGGCAGTTGTTGTACCATTTTAGGTGCATGAAGAAAAGAACTGGTCAGAGGTTGAGAGATGGAGCTGGGTATGGGCTGGATTTGTTTGGTGGTGGTTGAACCAGCTCAGATGAACGATGAGACACACGTGTGCCACGCAGGCCACCAAAACTTGAGTGGCTTGGAGCAGGCCAGGGCAGGCAAGCATGTGGGTCTAGTCACACCAGTGAGAACAATAATGTCTTTACCGTTCACATGTAATCAGAGCAGCCAAAGATCTGTCAGCACAGTAGTTCTCATTAAACGCAGGCATTTGCCAGTGGTGAGTGGAACCTGGCATTTCCCAGGCAGAAGTATGTGTGCAGACAGTGTGTGCTGCACACACACACTCAGACTGAGGTTTCTGGGAAGCATCAAGCTGTACAGCCACTCGGTTCAGGCTCTTAAGACCAACATCTTTGATTTGCACATGGCTTACTGCACACTGAAGGACCTTCTGTTCAGTGTGGGCACGGTCAGCCCAGAGCTTCCAGGAAGCACAGGGCTGTGGGCAGCAGAAGGGGTTGGGATTTTCAGGTGTAATGGAGATACGATCAGTTTATTTCCTTTGAGCACAGTAGCTCTCTGCCCTTCCTCTTGGGTAAGGAAATCCTGGACAAATATTAAAAAAATCCTCAGATTCCACCAAAAATTACTGCCAAGTATAGGACAAGAGTATGTCTATGTAAAGATAGATGTGAAGTACCTCAGGCTGTTGGACAGTCAAAAGAAAAGTTAGGCTCTAATCACTACTATGCTGTGTTATGTTTCCCCTCACATTCCCATGTGGGTAGGAGGGAGAAGGAAAAATTAAATATCCTGAAGTTGAGTTTAGGTCATCAGGAGTCTTCAGGGTTAACGGGAACCGTTATTGCTGAGATGCCAGGGAAAACTATTTCAGCACTATCAGCGCTGCCAAAAAGAGCAAAATGAATCAAACATTTGAGTTCCTGTGTAGGAAGTAAAAATAATTATTCTGTTATTTATTGCTGTTAAAAAAGTCTTATTTCAGCCAAACTGTCTGAAAAAAAAAGCATTCAAATTTTATGTGTTTGTGGCTGTAGGAGGATTTGAGTTGGATGGTTTAAATGAGTCCCTGTGTGTGTGTGTGTGTGTAAATGTCCCAACATGCCAAATAAGCAAGGGTCCGAGGAGTCTGAATACGGCTGCATTTGAACTCTGGGAAAATTCAGATTCGTGTCCTGCTTATATTTTGGCACAACAAACTGAGCCAAAGCCTTTACCCAAACACACCCAGCACTGGGAAAAGTTCAACCCTGCATCCAGTCTCTGGTTCCATGTCTGTGGCTGCCCTAAGCAAGCCTGAAATGGGCTGCATAGGCCTTTTGTGTGTCACAGATGAACAAATATATTTTCTGGTTCAGTTTGGAAGTGTGTCTTGTTGCAGCTTCATAATGAGCTGTGTCTGTAGCAGATGTCAAAAGCCAGATTAAAGAAGTTTATTTTCCATCCTTGACTATTTCCTGAGAAAACAAACTCTTTGTGAATATTTAAATCTGCATGGTGACCCATGTTTCTCCAGTGGCAATGCTTTGTGAGCTATGAGAGAAACCAGGAGCCAAATCCCAATCTCATGTTTTCCTTCCCACACCACTGGAAGCCAAGTCTTGTGCTGAGGCAGCGTGCTTGGACCTCCAAGGCACTGAGGGAGATTCTCCACTAGAGAAGTCAACCAGAAGCTTTAACTTCAACTGTCTGCTGAGTTGCTGTGCACAGCCCAATGCTTAACTGTGTCTCCTCTGGCTGATGTCCCCTCCTCAGCTTTTCTTGGAGGACTCTTCCTGTGGAAGCACTGTTTTTGCAGGCAGAACACCTCCAGCTGTTGCCAGTGGCGGGCTCTCACCTTCTACCAGAGTGGGCTATAAAATAATGATTTCCCCACTAGCTGCAGAACAGACATACAGAGTAATAGAAAAATCACATTACAGCTATCAAATTCTGCAGAACAGTTCAATAAACACAGGTGACAACCCAATTCCCTGCTACTTCTGTGGAGAACTCTAAAATAACATATGTAGACCCTCTGCATCTTCATCCTCATCCTTTTAGATGAGACTTTGCCACAAGATCATTTAAAATATAAGTGTGAGAGTTACTGTTTTCTAGTTTTGGAATATCACTGGGAATTGGTCCAAGACTGGATCTTACTTAAGGGAAGATTTCTCCAAAGGGAAGTTCCACATGAGATGAGTTCCCTAGGGATGCAACAGCTCTTGGCTGCTGCTTTTATGACATGTATCTGGACAGGCCAGAGTGAGCTGTAAATGAGACATGATCAGAGTTCACTTTACAGGGCCCATTTTCCCAGCCGTGGCCACCTCCAAGGCTGCACAGTTCAGAGGGTGTATTCACCTCCTTGAAAACCAGGGCCGTCTTGACAATCTGGTCCAGTCCTGAATGCCCTGATCTTTTGGTTATGTTATTGGTGACCCTTTACACTGTGTTTAATGGCTTTAGGGGAATCTGGGAAAACATCCAATCATTCATAGTTGAAATATTGCACTTTGGAATTGGTACCAATACAAGCAACCTTGTACTTTATAAAACTGACTGGGAACTGGTTTCCCACCCCTTTTACTCTTCCAAGAACTGCAGCCACCACAATAAAGTAGCAGTAGAATTTATGATCATTTACAGTAAGTGGAAACAAGGCGCTTTTGGTATCCCATCCCTGGTGTAGCTATTCTGCTTAAAGCACTGAGGCTCCTAAGAAATGCTTCATGCACAATTACATGCAAGTATCTACCAGGCCTTTCAAGATGCTTTGATTTGCCCAAAACGTAAAATCTCTTTGCAGTTGCACAATAGCACATGTGTAAGCTAGATCAAGTGACCCACAAAGGCAGCACTGCTGACTCGAGGCCTGTACAGATTCTCTCTCAGTTATTTTTTCACTTCTTTGCCATCAATATGTTTTATAAAAGTCACTCCTCATGATAAGGCTCTCTTATGCATCCAATATCGCTCCTGACAAATGCAGAAGCAACTTTAAAGTAACCTGGACAGAGACGAAGGCTAGTGATCTTTACCTCAGAAAGAATTAAGAGAGGGAGATCTTTCCAGTTTGAGTGATGGCTCTGCAATTTGAGTTAAGACAAACACAGCTCCCAGCCCATAATTCCAGAATATGGACTATTTTTAAAAGAAGGAGATGTTATGTCTGTCAACCTGCCCAGAAATCCTCCAGCCGGCAAAAGGAATCTGAAACTGAGATTGTCAAATGCCAAAAAGGAATATTTTGCAAAGTTTTCAGGGGTGTTGGGGCTGAGGAGAGGAAGAAAAATCCTAGAAAACATATCTGGGAAAACAGATTGGCCATTGACTTGTAACAACAGCTTAATCTGTTCAGTCAGATTAAAACATGTGCACTCCCAGGGCTGTGGCTTGCAGGACAGAAAGTGGCCAAATGGACGCAGTGCTGCCCACGGCCTCATTGTGCATAAAAAGGGACTGAGCACGTAATATGGATAAACCTGACTTATATGAGGGAGGCAAACTCCCCTGCTGTAGCTCCTGTACCTTCTGGTATTGCAAGTCAGGAACTTCTGTCGTAAGGACTCAACACTCCATAAAAAGTTTGGTTTGGTGTGGAGTAGAAGACCTGGGAAGGGGTCATGGCCTCAGAGGGTACCCTTTGGGAAGCACACCAGCATGAACCTTCCTGGTCCCACGGTGTCAGGAAGGATTTTCATTATTAATTATCCATAAATGAGGAAACCCGGGCGCTGAGAAGAGCAGATCCCCAGGTCACAAGGGGATCAAAGGCGGTGTTGGATCCGAAACACAAGCTCCGGACATAAACAATATAATTTAGTGTTTCCCAAAATGCTCCATGATTCTAGTTGAGGAGAGGTAAGAGGAATGGGTGAAAACAGAAAGGCTTCTTAAGAGTTCCTTCAGAGACTCATATTCTCGGATCCTCAGAAGGTAGTGGCTATTTGAATACACATGAAGTGAAGCACCTAAAGCCCTAACTAACAACTTATGAAAATATTCTTTGAGAAAGAAGGCATAATCTATGATGTTACATATGGTGCATATTTGCTTACATCAATCCTAGAGGGTTTAAACAGTGTCTGCTGTAGTACATACAGTAGGAAATACCTGTAACAGATAAGGCAGCAATGGAACACAGAGACTGAAGAGAGCCTGAAACAGTAGCTCCAAATTGCTCCTCACCCTCGGGACTCTCTTTTTATTGATTTCACCACTTAAAGCATGAAAAGAAGTGCTACATGAAGTGCTACAAAAGCTGCTGTCCAAGCCTTTGCTGAATGTACATACTCCGGGCGGGAAGGTAGAGGACTTTCACCTTTTTTTGAAGGAGGCTCAGCTTTCAAAGCTTGAGAAAAACTTAAATCATGTTGTCTCTCCAACACGCAATTATCAACTGAACTGACTAGGCAGGTTGGTTTTCTCCCTCTGTATCGATGCATTTTTGAAGTCTGCTCTGCTAGTTCTGATATCATTCTTTGAAAATTGTTGTGATTAGTTTCAGGGTTAAATAGCCTGAAAGTGAAATGGAGTGGCCAAAATTGACCGATTTTATTTTTCTTTTTTTTTTCACCAAATGACCCAAACCACTATGATTTGGTCTGACAAAATTCTCTCCTTCCCTGTCCTAGTTTCTCATTGTGACCACTGGGGAGAAAAAAAGCCATCTGACTGATAGGTCTGACTGATAGGCTCACCTGCAAGTGACCTCATCTTTCTGTGGCTGATTTGAAGGCAACATGTGTTTAATCCAGAAATTCTGTTTGTTCATGGTCCTTCTGTAGTATACAGAGATAGTTTTTGGTAACAAATCTCTCTGCAAAAGCAAGCAAAATCATAGAAGCCGGCTCTGACTGCTGTATAGACACACAGGAACATGCAGATTTTTCTTGGCAAAACTCACCCATGGTTCCAGCATAACGAAAACAAGAGTCAGAACAACATACCAGAGAGCAGGAGAACTGAAAATAAAAACCTTATACTTCTTCACATGATCTTTTCCTTTAAAAAGCCTTACTAAGACAGCATGCCAGTAATTATGCACTTGCACTTTATTCTTCATTTGAACACATTAAATAGAAAACACCATCAACCAGGGGGAAAAAAGCACATCCATTACTTTAAATCACCACCAGTGGCATTTTGAACTGGCTTAGAGAAAGCAATCATTTGACTTTAGAGGCTATAGGGCAAATGAAGGGTTGTTACCTTTCCTGTCTCAGGAATGAATCCCTCAGATTGGTGAAGCTTCATTTCAGAAACTAGGGGCCCTTGTAGAAATTCTGTCAAAAAACTCCATCACCCCCTAGCAGAGCCCTTCTCAGTGAATCCTGCAGGTGGAAACACTCTCCTTCTTAACCCCTGAAGCCGGATCTGCTACTGCTTGAGGTAAAGCAACAGAAGTTACTTGCAGCTTCTCCCCAGGATGAGTTTTCCTACTTTTCCTCTCTTTTTTTTTGGAACAAAAAAGCTGCTTAGTGAAATGCTAATAAATGTTGTTTAAATAAAAAAAAACTATTTGAGCTGTTATATAAATTGCATGTGCCACTGCATGCTTTCAAAATCACCCTTTTTGCTTTATTTGAAGGCGTATTGAAGGCATAAAACTCTTTCTCTAAAATGAAAATGTCAGAACACAGCAGAAAAGGCTCAGAAGAGCCTGGATATGACATCAGCTATGATTTCTTCCTCCCTCTCAATTCTGAACAAACATAGCCAGTATTTTCAACAGGGTTAAGTACTCAGAGGCTGGGCCAGGTTGAGAGCAGACCAAACTTCTCATTCATGCATCAAGGAGAAAAAAAGACACTGTATCCTGAAGCCTTCAAAGTGAAAAAGCACTTCAGGCTTGCATTTCCACAGCCACCTGCTTCTACTGGCTGGGGAAAAAAAAAAAAAAAAGGAAAAAAGTCAGGTTCTCATAATGTTTTTCACTGCAAACACGATCCACATAAGTATGGCAAGTACTCACTCTCTGAGCTCTCTGCACACACCTCGGTGAGTTACTGGAGCTGAAAACCTCTCATCAGGGATTGCACTTAATGACTCTTCTCTCACTTAAACAATTCACTATGTAAGGATGTGAAACCATCTGCTTTTACTCCTCGGAGAGCTATTGAATTAATTGTCATGGCAAAGATTCCTTACCTATAAGATTCCATTGACTACAAAAGAGGAGGGAAGACAAAAGAGGAGAGGCTGCGATTAAAGTGGACACAGTACCTGAGTTATTTTACAGCTTTTAATGTCTCCTGGTAACTGCTGTCTCTCTAAACCCAAAACAATCAGGTGTCACCTAGCATGCTCCTCACCTCGCCCTCACGACATGATCTGATGATCTCTGGAACATCCTCTTCCCTCATCAGTCTCAGGAAAAGACAAGACCAGGATGTGTGGAGATCAGACCAAATGAATGGCAGTCCTGGGGCTCCTGACTTGAATACTACTTGGATCTTCAGTAGAGCTGCTTCTACACCTTGGATCACTACAGGTTCCTAAGAGCTGGCTCTAAGATACATTGTATGACAGGAATCTCCCAAAACATCCTTAACTAAAAGATTAAAGCCAGAAGGGTATTTTTGTGTCCTTCATTCTCATGTATTCTGTTCTACCCAGAAACCTTTAAATGAAGTACAAAGACTGAGATCAGCCCTAAATTCCCCATTTCTGAGGAAAGTAAACTCTCAGCCATAGATATCCAGATGCGAGGACCCAAAGTCTCTTCAGAGTCACGAAGATGATGTCCTCAAGAGGAACCACACCAGGGTGTGGAATATCCTCAGCTCTCTTCCACCCTTATCTCTGCTGATCAAATGTAAGTTTGAGTGACCCAGGGAGGCATCCAGGGTGGATAGTAGTCTGTCTCCACACTGCTACAAGACAGAGCTGGAGCCTCAGTGACGTGTCTCAGGTATAAGGGATCTGTCAGTGAGGTGATAGGACAAACCCCTGTGACATACCAAGTTCATTAATTATCTTGGGAAGGGCAGACAAATGAACACCCAGTGAGTAGAGCTAAGAGCATCTCAGCAGTACATTCCTCAGAACAGCTGCTGCTCAACCAGCCTGGAGAAGACTTTTAGCTTGAGAATTAATAATTTCCAACAATAAAAGTATGAATCCATTCACTGTCAGAGCAGTGACTTTTATCTGTGATCAAATCCTGCTTCAGTGAGTTTTTTTGAGGCTCTCTGACTCACCTGACAAAGCCCACAATGACCCTCGAGGGGGGTTAAGTTGATCCCTCCTTCTCTCTTCCATACAGTCAACACCTCACAGTGCTCACAAGGGATTCTTCTCCATCCTCTCCCATCCCATAGTGTGATCTCCCTTTCCCTTCACCCCTTGGATCTGCTCCAAAAAAGACTTTCGACAAGTAGCAAGGGAAAGTGTTTGCTCTGTTGCTGCTCATGTTTAGGATCTCAGCTAATTTCTGGGATTCTGAGCCCTTCAAAATGTCAGGGACATATTCCATTCTCTCAGGCGCTGGTAGGGATGGAGAGCAGAGTATTGTTTCTGACAAAAAGCTCTGGCTAAAGACTGCCCTGAAATAAACGGGACCAAAATATTTCCAGCTTCCTCACCCGGCTGAAAGACTCCCCCAAAGAACTAGTTTACTAAAAGGCACTCCTTTATTCAGCTTTTGCTGTGCATTTTCTGAGACCCCAGATTTCTTTCTGCCTTTCAGTTTGGTCTTTGTTGTTGTTGTTTTTAAGGAGTCTGTCAGATATGAGAAACAGCGTGTTCCAGCACACAGTGCCTGGCTCACAAGTGCGTGGGGGTGCCAGCCTGGGAACGTCATTAGCAGCCTTGTTTAGAGAAAAGGGTTAGTTAACCACAAAACTGCTCTGCTGATAATTTGTTTAACTGCTCCCGTGGTCAGAAGTGTGGTCAGGCTCACAGCATCCAGGAGCTGTTAATCACCTGTCAGCGGGCTCTTGCAGCGTCTTCTGCAATTGCAGCCCTTGTCGTTTGAGGCCCTGTCAGCAAGGGAAATGAAAAGAGCAATATTCAAAAAAGCTTGAGAGAGAGAGCAGAGCTGTGGCTGAATCTCATCTGTGGTGTATCTCATCTGGGAGTGGATTTAATTTGCTAATGGAAATCCCAATTCTTATGGCAGTAAGGGACTGTGCAATCAACGTTATTTTGCAGCTGAATTTTTAATGAATCCGTACAGCCTGTCTTTCTTTTTCTGTTACTCCACCCCATCTCTTACAACTTCTGAACACATGGGCCAATTTCAACAGAACTGGACACATGGGAGAAGTCTTGTGCATATTATGTTCCTACATCTCACAAAATCAGGGCAGAAGAGAAAGTGCTTAATGCCCCTCCTGGCGGAATACTTTCAGTGCAATCTCAGCTCTTATGTACCTGAGAGAACATCTATCTCCTGAGATGAGTGCAAGTGCCCAAATTGCAAAAAAAACTCCATGTCTCATCTTATTAGAGACATCAGCCAGATATGCTGAAGAACAGAGCATGCTTTAGTGATGCCCAAACAATCCTTATCAATGAGCCAGAGCTGAATCCTGCTGTCTCGCTCCAGCACTGGAAAATGTCTCAGGGCCAAATCTGCAAATCAGAGAGGGGAAAAACCAGTGCTGGCCATGAATTAAGAATTAAGAGCAGAGCAGGGAATGTAGCATCAAGTCTGTATTAGAGGTATGTTTTACCCTTTCCCTGAGGAAAGAAGAAAACATGAAAGCCCAAAGTAAATGCATATTTCCAAGAAAAAAAGCTATGTGATTAAGTGGTATGTTTTGATCACTGGCGGTGGGTATTTCATCATCCAGGAAATTACTGTTAAGGGTCACTGTGCACCAATTAAGCTTGCTTTGCTCCGAATCACCTCATCACACCCCACAGCATGTGCACTGCCTTTACTCTGGCTCTGCACATCCAGTTCTGGGCACACACACAGAGAAGTGCTGTAATGATGCCGTGCCTGCCATGCTGAGCTCTGCTCCCCGCCACGCTGGCAGGCCACGCTGCAGGCTCTGCTCCTCACGGACATCGGAGCGCCACCTCGCCCGTGCCCTAGCAAGAAACGCCCGGCTCCGCTGCTTTCCTCCGGGGCCTTCCAGGGCTGTGATTTGCCAGATGATGAATGCACATTTTTGAGAGCCCCCGGGAATCCACACGTTGATTTTGATGGGCTTTAGACTGGACTGTTCCGCTCCAGCAGCCGGCTAATGCAGAACAGCGATTCCAGCGGGGCTGTGCTCCGGCACACTCCGGTGTTAGTGGGGAGGCTGAACTGCAGCGACAAGGAATAGATAGATGGAGAGTGACTTTGGCGGTAATCAGATACATCAGTGATGTGGGATTCGGACCAACACTCAGCGTGCACCGGAGACCCTCCCCACCCCTCTGCATGAGGAAATCCTGTTTGGTTTCCACCTGGACAGAGGGGTTTCCAGGTTCTGGAGCTGAGGGCTCTGAGAGAATATTTATCCAGGCTAGACATCAGCTAAAATACATTGATTGCTTACTCTACTCTGGATACTCTGGACTTAATTTTCAGAGCAGCCAATAAGCAGGGCCATGGGAACCAGATCCAGTCCTGCTCTGCTGGATTTCAAGGCCATCAGGGACTCACAAGCCTCTTGGTTGACCTGCTGCAAAACTGAGTCCATAAACCTCAGCCGGAGTTTCCTGCAAGTGGGCCAGGAAGATGTGGGGAATGAGCTTAGGCCTGCAGAGAGGGGCTGGCTGGATTTCTGCTGGACTTCCTGCCAGCTACAACTATGGGACCTCTCAGGCTTCAGATGTTTTGCACCACAGTGTACATATAATATCATCTGGCCATGCCTTTCCATGCTATATCTTGGTTAAGCCCAGATATTTATGCCTATTCAGCACTCAGTTTATCCTAAATGAAAGGGACTGTTGCCAGCATGTAAAAGATATATGAAACATTGATCTGCAAAACCTGGACACTGGCGAAGCTTTCTGAGACTGCAGACCAGGGCACATGCCCAGGATTTCTGATTCCTTGCTGCCAAGGAACTCATGTCTATCTCACAGAGTTTATTTCTGGGAAGTTAAAAATGGTCAATAAACATTAAATGTAACAAAAGAAAATGCCAAATGAAATCTGATAGGCTTTCTTTATACCACTTCATTCTGTGGAAAAACAGCATCTGTCCACTTAAATTAGACCAAAATATTGAGAAGATGTTTCCTAATGAACTGGCAAATACAGATGCCAAAGGGGTGAGAGCTGAAATCTGGAGAGGATATTAGCTTTTTCCCCCCGATTCAAATATGATCTTTATTATTATTATTTTTGCTTCTTCTTTCCATTTAATTTGGCAGTGAACTTATAGAATAAGTAAGCTTTTTAGTGTTCTCCCTTCTGTGAACTCAGACTGAACACAGCCAAAATTAACTTCTCCCTGGGAGGTGAAGATAGAAGAAAAGGAAACTAATCTCCATTTCCTACCTCCATCTCCCTGACATTATATCCTTTATTTACAAGACCCTCACATCATCTGCATAAAAGAAAGAAAGAAAATAGTATATCAAATTGGAATCTGGAAATATTTATTCACTTTACAATGGCATTGCCATAAGAAGTTTGATTTCTCATCTACTCCAGATTGCTCTGTGTAGGAATAGTAACCTCTTCAACCCACCACTGTGATTCATTGGTATAACAACACAGTTTTGGAGGGTTCAAAAATTTCCTTTCTATTCTGACAATACACAGGAAAAAAAAGGAGTTGTTTCTGAGGAGGGGCCAAAGAGGGGAGGAAGAAGTTTGCTGGTCAAAGCGAAGAGTCTATTTGAAAGAAAATGGAATAAATAGGCTTTGATGATTTTTAGACATACACTTTAAAAGGTGTGTGCCTTTAGAAATCAAAACAAATACTTTATTAGGATTTAGTTACAGTACTAATATCTCTGTTGAGCTCAGGCACTCAGTAGGGAGAGGTAAGAAATTTTGTAGGTTCTGCTGGGAAATGTTCCGACTTCCAAAGTGTAACACTTGTGATTTTATAATCCAACTTCTCCTACAGGTTATCTTTCAAATGCAGGCAATATAAGTCTGTCATATTTTTGTTTATGCTGCAGTCAGATATAAAGGTTGCAAATTTGAGTTGATCACAAACCTTGTCTAAAGCATTGTGTGCACTTCCATGACACTGTTTGTCTGCAGTGTTTGGCCAGTCGAGATAACAGGGTGGTGTGTCAAACACGTGACATGTGTTATCTGGACACCATGAACACTTTTGTTGCAGGGACATGTTGACACAGCGCTTTTGAGTAGATGAAGACAACATGATGGCTCCACTTATGCTCAGGAACAAGATGAGTGTTCTTCTGTTAATGTGTGTGTGTCTGCCCCCATGCCTAACACTGTCATCTTGAGCTTGCAGGGCAGAACTGGCTCAGATGAATTCAGCAATGGAAATGTTAAAAAACCCCACACCTTATTTTGGGTATGAGAGGGATTTCATTTTGTTATTGTGGGTTTACAGAGAAAAAGGTAGTTGGTTCTTTTATACAGAAAACACGTACCTGCATGGGAACTTGCTTTTGGGTTGGTGTGGGGTTTTTTTAATGTTCTTTTCCTTTGTTAAATATAAAATCACATTATTTGAGACTGACAGGCTTGAGGACATTCGGATGGAGAAAAGGTACCATTCTTGAGGTCCTTCTTGACCACAAGGAAAAAGCACAGCCACGACCTCACTGAACATCACATGCCAAGTTCTGTCATGCCTGTATATATGAGAAACTACAGCATTTCAGCTCTGCATCCTTGCTTGGGGGACTCCACAGTCCACTCTGAGCACCCTACTGACATCCCTCAATGTACAAGGAAGTCAGAAGGGACGGAGTTCAGCTGAGAAGCTGATCGGGAAGTTCGACAGCCACATTTGTGGGATACCACACAATGCCAGACCTCTCAGCTCCAAAGGCAGGGATTTCTGGAGGTCACACTACAGAAACCAACCTGGGCCCAGCTGCCTCCCAGGTTCCCTCCCGTACAAACAGTTTCAGGGGAGGTGAGATTGCATGACAAATTCAATTAGAGATGAGCCTGAGGGGGAAAGAGGTTGTCAAAACAGATGATTAAAATGAATGCAGTTTGCAGCCAAGGGGAGTAACCAGCATTAAGTCATGCCCACAAGCAAGGGAAAATAACATGCTAGAAACTACAAGGTAAAGTGGACTCATTTGTTTTTTTCATTGTGTTCTCCTTTTTCTCCCCTCCCACTCTCTGTAATGCTACTGCTTGGCTCTACATTAAGCACTTTGACAGTCACACAAAATCATCTAACATTTCCATGGCAGTGAAACACTAAAGCATAAACAGTTTATTTCTCGTGAAATTTGTAAGGAAAACAAACATTTTACAAGGCTCCGGTTCCCTCTGCCTTTTCCTCCCCCGTAGCCCCCAAAATTATTGCCAATGCAAGAGACAAGAGAGAAAACAGACCTTAAGTAAACAGAGTAGTGAGCGTTATTTACTATCCGCTGGTTACATGCCAAGGAGATATCAACCTAGCAGACATTAGGAAAATATTTATCCAAGCATTAATATATTCTTTGCACATGACACATTGCACATCATTATTTAGCTGGGCTGATAACACGGAAGCTTTACTAACAGCATATTTCTTCCTGTGCTTAGAAGTCTCTAAAGCGTTTTTAAGCCTAGCAGTAAATCAAAGCCCGGTTTGCAGATATATTCTGTATACACATGCATATTCCACTTTGGCCCTTCTAATCACGTGGCTGAACATCCATATCTTTTCTTCCCTGGAACCTGAATGTCATTTTGGTGATTGAAAAAGGAAAAGCAAAACAATCAATGTCTGACACATCTTAAGTTCCTACTAAAATTCCCAGCAGCATCCCCCTGCACTGCTTAATGAGGGCACTGATGGGGTGAAGCAGATCAGATATTACAAGAACTGAGAATCTGGAAAGGCTCCTGAACAAATCAAGAAAGCCTTTAAAATGTCTAAAGCAGTCTATTGTTTCAGGGCTGGGAGGTCGTGGCCTTATGCTGGTGATCTGTCAATATGTCTCCCCCCAAGACATATCCCAAGAACTCTTATTTTTGGTCTTATTCTCATATTTTGTTTTTAATAAGCTTGGCAGATGAAAATGTTTGGATAGTTCCCATCTGTCCTAGACACGGAGATGAACCTCTGGCTGTTCTGACTGTTCCTCTCTAATAAATACCGGTTTTCAGATGCCGGATTTAAAGCAAATCTGATCGTACTGAGTGAAAATGGAACTAATGGACACAGAATTAGGGGTATGTATTTCTTAACTGTTTAGTCAGCATAAAAGGTTTTAGGATCCACTGACCAGAGGACACCATGGACAGAGCTCTCTAAGAGGAGAAAGAGGGACAAGGCATAGACGGGTGAATGAGGCAGTGGGCCCCTTAATTTCCTCACAACAGTTTCCTCAGACCTCACAACAATCCTACCAGGACTTTGAGCCCTTCACAGTTATTTTCAGTAACAAGCCTAGGGGAAAGACAAAGGTGTAGACATTGGTGTTCCATAATTCAGCACTGATCTGAAACACTTCTTGATGATGCCATTTAGCCCAGCCTTTCTCTAACTACTAACAAAACATTAAAATACTCCAGATCTTACTATGCCTGTTTCATATGGAGAACTGTAGCCTGGAGAAATTTAGTGACATGACCAGAGCTGGTGACACTCTCAGGAACTGAAACTGAGTCATGACTCCTCTTGTCCTGTCTGAACTCCCAAGCCCTCATCAAACAGTTTGGACAGTCTTTACAGCTACAGATTTGTGCAGTGATCCGTAGGGACTCGTAAAGGCTAAAGCTGCCTTTTAAAATGACTTCTTAGGCATGCAAAGGCATAAAGTTAAAACTTCCTGAGATAAGTTGTAACTTACAGCCCCAGCCCATGCCTGTCTACTAATCCATCTTTTCCGTGAAAAATGTCACAAGGAATTGCAGTCATTCTCTTCAGAACAGCAAGATCCACAGGCCACTCAGTCCAACAGCATCATGCTTTCACTTAGTGGGCATTTGTCATGCTCTCTTCCAAAGGGTTTACTTCATAATGTTCAAATAACGTATCACGTTAAGAGGAGAAATAAAGAAGGGAATCAGTAACACAGTGAGATTTCCCCTGAACTCTTGAAGGTTTGAAGTCTGGGTCCTGTAATTGTGTTTCTCTGGGACCAGGTATTCCAGCTCTGGAACCATAAGGGAAAGTTCAAACCCCACAAAATCTCCAAGACTACTGAAGTGAGTGAATTGTTCTAATTAGGCTTATAACTGCTGGTTTGCAGTTTAGCAGTTGTGGTGCACTCCAGACATACGTTTGACAGAAATAAATGGAAGGGGGAAAAAATTCTGCACATTATTTCCCAGTAAGAAACTCTAGAAGAGATAAGAACATTTCTCGAATAACTGATAAGCCACATCCTGCTGGTGTTTGTTTTTTATTTATATTAATGGATTAGCTGAGCTGAATCGAAGATTCTGGGTGAGGAATGTCTCCAAGATTAATGGGAAGACAGCACTTATGTGAGTGATGCTCAGAAGGGACTGAACATTGCCTATTGGTTTAATGGCAAGTTTAAGGCTTGCTTAGGGAATTGAGGCTTCATCTGAAAAATTCATAGATTTTTTTTTTTTTGAGCCCAGATGGGATTGGGTCCCTTCCAACTCAGCATATTCTGTGATTCTGTGATTATCCTCAGGCTGGTCTCTTGTGTGGTAAAAGTTCAACAGCACCTGCCACAGGCCCATAACTTCTGTTTAACACCTCTGTAGGGAGTCTGGATTAAGATATTCCAAATGACAGACACTGCACCTTCTCCAGAAAATTTCTTCTATTTCAATGCAACATTAATAGTCTAGAAAGATTCATAATTTTCCTTGAGTTACAGGTGGCAACAACAGTATTCCAGCATGGCTTATTTAGTTTTTTTAGAAAGCCCACTATCATATGTTTTGCTAGTATCTTTCCCAGGCTCAAGCTGACACCAGTTAGTTCTGTTTCCTACATACCTCTGGGATATACATCTCTGGCCTAACTGGTGGAAAATTGGTTGTTGATACTCAGGAAATAACTGATTTTCCATCTATTATAATGTGGCCTTATTGAAAGTATTACGCCACTGATACACAAACCACTGATTACAGTTTTTAGTTAACAAATAGGTTTTGTCAACTGCCCCAGGCTCTGCCTAACAAAGTTGTGCTTAATGGCCAAGGAGGCCGATTTCTTTGGGGGTATTGCTTAAATGGAGCACAGATCTACACACACACACAACAGTTGCTATTCATCAGGCACTGGGGAAAAAAAAGCCTGGCAGCAAGCCAGAAATGTAAAGCAGCTCTGTAAGTTGGCAGAGTAGTTTATAATTACTGCTATTAAAATATACACACACGCATATACATACATATATATATATATATGCATACACACAGACACATGTCAGATTTGCTGAGATACAAAATGCCAGTGCTAACTTCAGGGCAATATTTCTATGATGATTTCATTCCGTGATTAAGTATTTCGGAAGGAAGATGCAAGATATTAATTAAAGCAGAGGATAAATACCTTCTTAATTAACTGATGAAGTACAATTTGCATGGAAGTGAATTTTTTTTAATAACTGCTAAATGTGCCTGGGGCAAAGTTTCAGCACATCCCCAGTTTTTCCCTTCTGTCATCCTCAAGGAGTTCTAAATAAATGTTTAGAGACTAATTCTGATCTCGCTCACTGTAGAAAATTACTCTGGGTTAGGAAACCAGAAAGTGAAATCAGAAGGGGAAATCAGTCCAGCTAATTCTGCTGCTTCTTCTTCCCCTTCCTCATGCAGAGAATGGAAAGAACCACTCAGACCAATTCAGGGATGAGATAGTCTAGGTTTGAACACAGAAGGCAGCAAAAGAGATGCTACTACAGGGCTTGACTACACTGACACTATTATCACGTAAATCCTTATGTGGGGTTATTTGCTTACCCTCCAAGTTTTCTGACATTGTTATATATTCCCTGATTAGACATAAGACAGTCCAGGAACTTTAAAGAAGGATATTCTCGCAGCCATAGAATTGCCAGTGTCCCACAGATATCCTTGTTTATTTGCTTTTTGCTTCATTTTGGTAGCATCTTTGCCTCATATAAAGCCTGTGAGGAGTGCTAGTTTAATATGGAGATGCTGAATATTTTAGTTTAACATCCATGATCAACATGTGGTCCCAAGGTCATCTCTTTTCAGCACACTACTCAAACTCTCTTCTGAAGTTGGAATTATTCATTTCCTTGTGGCCTCTTCTATGTCATTTATCACAAAGGAATCCAAGCATTTCATAAATGATGATGAAAATGGGTTTATTTTCACAACTTGCTGGTAAGGACTGTTTGGCTGGTGTCACCACTGCTTTATGGATGGGTAAAGGACAGACATATGTATTAAATTCTGCATTTCTCACAAGCCTGAGAAATTCAAGTGGCCTCTGATTCAACTTTTTTTAGCTGACAGTGCATCCCGGTTCCTTATGTATGCTCTGACTACCTTTACCACAGTTAAAACTGTTAAAGTTTAGGGCTTCTATAAACCTAAGCTTTGCAAAGCCAGGATTCATCTTAATAATTCCTCATGAGAAACTGATTTAAAGATTTGCCCAGAGTTAGATCACAACCTGATGGCACATTCTGCCTTCGTCAGAACCTCAGGCTGAGCTTCTGGCTGCACTTTCCTCACTCTCTTCTCATATTTGCACCCAAATCTCTGACCTCGTGAACGTTTTAGAGTTCTTTTTGCTCTTTCACTAGTTCTAATGCAAGTAGTGCCTGAGACCCAGCAGGGAACACACATGGTTTTGGTGGACTTTTTGACCTTCCCAGTCAGGGCTTTGCTGGTAGCAGAGGCAAATGTGTCCACGTGGTAACTTGTTTCAATCTGCAGAGAGACTTTCCGGTGCACTAAGAAAAGGATGAGAATTATGAATTGAGAGGATCATGAATATAATTCCTCATCTGAAACTGTAAAGACTGTAATAAAAGGTGGCTGAATTAATGTTTTCAGGGATATTTGGCTCCATTATTAAACAGCTAACAAAAGAAACAGAGAAACTGCATGGTCTGGATGGGATGGACTTCAGTGATGTGAACAAAGGTCAGATCATCGAGCTCCACAGCTTGTCACCTCAGATGGGCACATGGACCTGAGGTCTCTGCTGACAGCTGAGAATTGGGAAGAGCCAGGTATTACAGGCCCTGTTTTAAGGTTGTATGTGAGTGAGGTGGTGTAAATTGTCTCTTCTTCCTGTTCTTTCCAGAGATCTCCACTTCCCTTATTCAGTTCCCATAACAGAAATTCTGAACAAAAGAAGAATTGAAAATGTCAAATTAGCTATTTCTTTCACCAGGCTGTAACTAGACAGGGGAAGCTTTAGAGGGGGGGAGGGAAGAGATGGCAAAGGTATTCACAGGCCATAATGTGCCAGCTCCAAACAATGGGCCCAAGTTTATTCTTTTCAGATTTTTTGAGATGCATATTTGTGGGTTTTACAGAAGCAGAATAATGTACTTTCCCCCCTCTACACTCGTTCTGGGATTTTTTTTTTCTTGTTTTCTTTTAGTGCAGTAAGATCAGTGTTGGCACCCAACTTGTTAGATTTCAACCCAAAGTTCAACTACATTACAGAGTTTTATAATGACAAGGTATGGCCCAACCTAATAATAGAGCTGTGCTCCTCCCCCTGACCTGTAATAACCACAGGGTAGGTGAAAGTCTGCCTTTTCCAAGCACATATTGAAGGCACAAACACAACTTCAGCTTTTCCATGCAGACCAAGAGAGAATTCACAGCTGCCTGCTCATTTAAAAAATCTCCCCACTGCAGGCATCAAAGCCCCAAGGCCAAATTTCCCCTGCATGATTCTACCTTGGCACTGATATGCTCTCAGTGCTGCAAAAAGTACAGTCTCTCTCTCCCCAGGCAAACCTCTTCTACAGCCCAAGTTACACAGGTCAGCCTCTTTACTGGGTTACTAAAGCTATTCTGGTTGTCTGTTCTGCTTTACTGCATCAGCAATTTCCTTTCAAAAGTCCAGCCTTTTCCCTTGGCTTCTTATTTAATTTTCCAAAGAATTTACACCATGCTATCAGGAGAAACTTCATACTGAACCAACCCATCTCCCCTCTCTGGTGCTGCATTCCTACCTGTCGGGGATGGACAGGTGCTTTCAGACACACTACAGGCCCACAGAAAGCAGGAAATCTTCTGTCCAGCTGAGGATGAAAATAGTCACCTCTCCTGGCATTTGACTCAAGCTTCAGTGTATGATTATGAAAGGGGGAGGAGGACACTCATTCTGGGTTTTTAACAAAAGTCATCTAAGGCAGGACCTTAGGCTGACATCACATGTGGACAACACCACAAGGCCTCTCAGGAAACATCTAATACAGCATGTAAGGATGGGAATACGATGTTTTTGTCTGATTTGTTTTTAAAGTGTGCGGGAAGAGAAGGGGGAGAAGGCAAGGAATCCTATTCAGAATTAGAGAGTTCAAGAAATGATTTCTACGGAGAAAAATGCTATTCTTTTTATGCCAGCACCTTTTAGTCGTAGGACTTAAAAGAGTTTGGGGTTCTTTGTTAACCACTTGGACTGATGCCCAACAGTTGTTTTCATTTATCGTAGACATTTTCAACAGCTCCCACTGAAGTGAGATAAAGTGGCAGAAAGAAAAATAAACGGGGCTTTTCTCCCCTCTTTCCCCAGTAGTTTGGTTCAGTGTTCTGTCTTGTTTTATGGAGCTCTGAGCCGGTGCCATCCGAGCCGGCCAAGCGGCCGCGGAGGGGGAGGCAGGAAGGACATCCCAGAGCTGCGGTGAGGGACTCAGAGCACCTCCCAGCTCTGCTGCAGCCTTCCTGCACTGTCTGTGCCAAGTCACTTCACCTCTCCATGCCTCAGTTTCTCATCTGAGAGAGACAATATCGCTTCTTTTTTCTCATCTTGCCCCGGTTTTGTGTCTATAGACAGGAAGATCTGTTAGGCCAGGGTAATTTCTCACTACCTGTTTCTTGCCCTGCCTAAAACAATGGGGCTTTGGTCTGTAAGAGCATTTAGGTAACAGAAAAATTTAGCTCATAACAAGAGTACTTGTCCAGATCTGCATGTCCTCTGGGTTTGCCTTAGTTTCCTCATGGCCAGAACCGTTGGAACAGTTTTAATCACTCTGTGAATATTCTTGACAGCTTTGAATCAAACCCAAACCCAAATTGAAAACTGATTTGAATTGTTATTTCTTTTCAAACCCAGAACTGAACCTACACTCTTACTTTGAAGACTATGTGGGACTCAAAAAAATCCCAACCAACAGAATAAAACTTTCTCTGTAGCTGGACCAAAACTCAACTAGAAAAATGTCTGGTTTGACTCTGTAACAAATCTACTTCCTTGATTATTTCAGTTCCCTGGTATTCATCATGTCATGTTAGCCAAAGTTATTAGGAAATACACCATTATTTGTGTAAAAATTAATAGTTCCTGAAAGCTTTAAAGTCCTTGGCATAAATGGCTACTCGGTAGAAACTTGTTATGAAATGTCACGGTCACTTGTAGCCAGTCTTCCATTTAGAAAACTTTGATCAACTAATTGGAGAGAATGCACAACTTAACCACGAAACAACCTGGAGGTGGCAAGCACTTCTCCAAAACCACCAAAAGAGATAAAAATAACAAAGGGCAACCTGACAGAAATGCTGTTTGGATCTGATTTTCCAGTTCAGTTCTGGCTGCTGATATGCCTAGGTTGCTGTACTTGAACTTGAGTTCCTCTCAGTTTTGGTTAAAAAAAAAAAGGGAAAGAGGTCTTGGGATGCTGTGTTCCAGACAGCGAGGGGAGCAGAGACAATGAAAGCTGGAATTTCTTCCCTCAATTCAGATACACTTTTTGACCAAGTCTTACGATCCAGCCCAAAGTATACATTATGTTTTGTCTTCTGGTTTTCTTAGTTTGACTTTGAAACGAAAAGTCCTCCAATAAATGAAGAATCGAAACATTTTACTTTGATTTCATGAGGTGCTGGTGTTACTTACCAGTCAGTCTTGTGTATTTAGGTACAGTTTCTTTATGGACTTTGATCTCTGCAACTGCAGACAGCCACTGTCAGATGCCAAAATCATCACAGATCCTCTCACACATGAGACAGGTGTGCACACGATGGTGCTCTCCTTGGAAACCTTTCCCCTGCTGCTGTTTTTGTAACCATAAAATCAAGGCTGTGTTGAGTGAACAGGACAGCCTTGTTTTTGACTGGACACAGAGAGAAAAGAAGAGACAAGGAACAGGCCTGGGAAAAGCCCAGGTATGCCAAATGCCTGCAATTACCTGCCTCTGCCCTTCCTCTCACCACCTGTGAACAAGTAGTGACGGGTGACTGCAATGACTCGAGCTATTAACCTACAGCTCCCATGAATTAATTTCATTTTAGCTGGAAAGAAATGTTCCCAAACATTCAGGGCTAGGCCAGCAAAATTAAGCAAAAGCAGGAGAAGAGGGAAAAGAAGAAAACAGCCAAAAAATCCTCTTATCTTCTTCATTCATCCTCTCACACCTCCAGGGAAAAACTGCAGCACCAGCCCTATCCGAGCCTTTTGCAGCCACCAGAACGAGCATCTGGTTGCTGTGACAAGGCAGCCAACGGGTCAGGAGCAGTGAAGCAGATGTGCTCTTGAGCAGATTATCTCCTGTGCAATATTTGAGATTTTTTCCCCTAGATGGGGCTGTAAAACACATTGCCAACCACATAGCAGGTAAAAAGAAGCAGCAGCCTTCTTTTCTACAGGACCTGCTTACTGGATTGCTCTTTGTAAGCACTGGGTTATGGTTAGTTTTGCTGTGCCAGAAAAGACACCCACAGACTGCATCTGCACATGGCATCACAACCCCAGCTCATGTTGCTTTTCCACTGGTGAAGACAGAGAAGTCTGAGACTAAAGGTGAATCCCTGCTCAGGTGTTGTTCATGGCTCAGATGGAAGAACAATCAGACAAGATCATTTGAGACAGTGCTTTTGGGAAATAGGTCTGTAAAGGCAGTAACAACTGTCTGCCTCCTAAGGAAACCACAGCTATTTGTGAAAGCACAAAGCCCATCTTCCCTCCACAGCCTTCCCTCCCACACCCACAGCTTCGTGGCAGCTCTGCCAAACCTCTGCTATGTAGAGGCTGTCATGGCCAGACTCGAAGTCCTCTGCAGGCAGCCCAGTGACAGAGATAAGGCTGATGATGTCAGAGCAGATGTCTTCTGTCTCTCCAGCTCCCATCCTTGTTTGTTTGTTTCCATGACCCGTAAGCTGGTTCCACTCCACTAAGTGACTCGTGAGTTACCACAACCCCCTGTGTTGGGAAGATAAAGGCAGTATCCGGAGCCCCCTGTGATCAAATGCACCCAAACACCTGATAAAATCCTCCCTTCCCTCTCTCCTGCTCTCAGGCTGTCCCTCCTGCAGGCGCCTGCTTATGTGGTCCTGTTTGAAACCGTCTTCTGTGACACCTATGTGGAGACTGGTTGGCTTGGACTAAATCCTCTACAATAATTCTCTGCTCCTCCCCCTCTTCTGCTCTGAATGGTGAAGATGGGGTCACTGTCTTGAAAAAATAAGCCCAACCGGATCAGGTGATGCTGTAGGATTAGGTGCGGTTCCCCACTGGGTGTCAAATCCCAGCACACCCACTGCTAGCCCATTATATTTTAATGGCAGGAGGATGATAAGTCAACACTTCAAAGAAAGAAAGAAGGCTGTGGAGAGCTTCCTGGATTCCTCTTTAACGTGAAGACAGAATCAGCCTTAATTGAAGTCACTTCTTATCTGTTTTCATCATTTTTGTTTCATGAAAGTGGGAGGTTAAAATGGACAAGAAGAATAGCACAGGAAGAGTCTGAGAGAGAAAACACCTTTTTCCCTGTTGCTGCATGTCCCCTTTGTGATTTTCTTCCTTTGCCCTGCATGGATAAAATGACACAAACCTGCCAAAACCTGCACAGAGTCAGATTCTTATCTCCACCCTCCATTACCAGAGCTTTGTCCTCCACAGTTTGCCAGACCCCATGTTCTGCCTTTCATAAAATCACAGAATCATATAAGTTGGAAAAGACCTTTAACATCATCAAGTCGAACTGTTCACAGCAGGGACTGGAAGATTCTCCGTGAATCATCAAGATGGAAGGAATCTGTTCAACCACACATTTCAAAATCACAAGAGCTGACCTCTTTAGGATCTGCTGCCACCTAGACAGATGCAACTTGGCATTTATGTCATTGCGCTGGAAAACAGTCACCAATTTTGGCACTCAGGTTGTGCCTCAGGTAATTTTGTGAGGACCTCGGCTGAGAGGGAAAAGCATTGGCTTTACCAATAGCAAAAGTAATAGCAAAGGGAAGAATTGCAAGGATTTATGTTGCACAAGTTTTTTCTCACAGCCACAGAGGCTTTTTTCACTGAGGGAAGAGGCGTATGTCTTTTTTAATTTGATGGTATGGGAAGTAAAATGACAAAGCCAGAGGACGTGGAACTGCAGCCGTAAAAGTATGTGGTGCGAGGTAAATGTTGGCTTCTCCCCACAACCTTTATTGTGGCCTGCTCACACTTGTTCACACAACAAACTTGTCTCCACTAGGTTTTATCCTCAGGACGGGCGCCTCGTGGCAGTGAACCCCAAAGAGGAACATCGTGTTTTCTTCCAGTGAAGGCATAGCCTGAACTTCTGTGATCCCTTCCTGACCTACTACTGGATGCAGCAGCATGGACAAGAAAAACAGAGCAAAAATCAAAGCGGGCAAGAGCCAGATTCATGAACAACTATTATACCCAAGGGTAACTGTTTCTGTCCTGTCACAGACACAGATGATGAAATTATGCTGCTGTTTCTGCTGCACTATGTTTGGCAAAGGGATGGATTAAGAAATATTAAAAAAGATATTTTTATATCTCTTGTATCCTTTGTGTCTCCTTTCGTCATACACAGAAACAATGTATGCTTTGCTACTTGGAAGAAATGTGAAAGTTAGAATTTGTAAGTCCTGGGATAAACCACTCTGGTATGAAGAAGAGAAACAGGATGATAAAAGGGTCTGGGTGAGGCGAATCAAGTGTGCAGTCAACATTCAGCTCTCGCAGAACTAGAAGACTACCTTGGTGAAAACTGAGGTCAGGAAATAAGAAGGCGTCACTGACTGCATTTCCAAATTTACAAGGCATAACTGAAGCACCATCTCCAGAAGGGGAGCTGGGTAAAGGAAGAACGAACAAAAATGTCAGAAGGTTTTGCTTTTAGATTGGTTTTGAAAGGAAAAGAAACTTGTGAGCCTGTCCTTAATGTGTCTCTGGTCATGACATGAAATACACAATAGTATTTGCCAGTAATCTTCAGGTCTGTCTGCTTCATCCAACCAAATTTATCACAGATGTAGAAGAATAAAAAAATAGGTTCCTGCTTATTTCTTGAACAAATGTCACTGGCAAATCATTCACAAAAGGGCTGCATGGAAATTTCCACCTTACCCATTGGAAAATACACATTAGTGTGCCACCCTTGAATCACAAATTCATAGGATATCATTAAAAGTGATACTCATGGCACAATCTGTTTTGAACTTAACAGAGACTTAGACCATGAAACAAGTTCTCCATAATGTCAGGGGTTTGCCCTTAGTGAAGATGGCAAAAGGTTAAGAGTAGCCAAAGCCAGTTCTGGATAGATGGAAATGGAAAACATGATGAGTGAAAGCAACACAAAGTGAATCCTCGAGATTGGGGAGGACAAGCACACAAATCCCCCAAACTGAGTAAAACATGTAGAGTGGGGAAAGAATCATCATTTCATTGCTACATCCTCGTGTTATACAACTGCATCTGGTTTTGTAATGCAAGAAGTCATACAGGAGTGGACTGCACACGTTCATACACCCAGGTTACACACACTGCTTAGAAACTCTACTTGTCTTACAAGCCACTCCTTACCAGGACAGCCTGGACATTCTATACACCTCCTAATCCCAGCTGTCTGTTTGTTCAAATCCCTCTCACAGAGCAGCTTGACTGACAATGGTATGTGGGCAGTTCCTTATAGCTGAAGAGATCTGACACTAGTTTTCCAGTAACTCATGGGACTCAAATGGTGATTTGTATGAAATCTGGGTGTTAGACTGGGAAAAGAACAATAGGCATGTGTTGCTTGGAGTACTGTAGGTGTTGGGTGGGCAGAATTTGTAGTGGCATGGAGAGGACAAAGAAAAATGAAAATGAAAGGGGCAGAGTGTTCCTATATTAAATTATTCCATTTTACGCTGCTGACGCAATCTGAGCAAACCAGCAATTTCCTTTCGGCCTCTGTTTTATGAGCAATCCTATTCAAGCTTTGATAATAAAAGGAACACAGGTGGGTAATTAAGGAGGTGTGAAACTCAAACGAATAGCCAGCTTTCTGCTGGTGCTTTCCGCAATGTGCTCTGGAAGGCTATCTGCATCCAAGTGCTGAGTGATTGAGTGACCTCACAGACTGACCTGGGGACTAATTTTCTTTCAAAACAGAACAAAACTCGAAAGGTTTCTGCAAAAATTTTGCTTCAAAAAATTGCTGACAGTTTTGCCATTCCAGGAACTATTTAAGAACAAAACTACCTCACTTGTAATCATGCTTTTCACAGATGGCAGCAGAGCACAGAGGCAACCACGGTGGGTCAAACCAGAAGCCCATCCAGCACAAGGTGCATCTGGCAGTAGTCAGCAGTGGATGTATAGTGAAGAGGGGAAGAGGGCACATATAGAGTGATCCTTCCCCTTGCATTGCCCCTCAGTTATTGATTTACAGACTTAGTGGAGAGGTTCCCTTTTAACCAGCAAGTTTAACAGCCTTCTGTGGAGCTCTCCTCCACAATTCAATGGGAATATACCCTTCACACACCACTAAGGATAAGACTCAGAAGCCCTCACTCTAAAAACACAGATCACTCATCAGAAGTACAGTAACACCTGCAGTGTAACAGCGGAGAAAGCCTCGCAGTTACAGGCCCCCAAAGAGTCTGAAGTTCTAACTAGTTCGAGGGCACTCTTTACAACTGAACTTCCACATTGGTTGTATGTTTTAATGGAAAGCGTGATCCAAACTCTGCTTTGTTTTCTCCACTGTTATTTCAGGTTTGATACTTTAGGGTTTTTTCTCTGGTGTTTTTTGTTTGTCTTCCTGGAACTACTTCAGGATGCAGCAAAGTTTCTAAGCCGCAGAAATAAAACTTGATTGCAAAGCAGGTGCCTGGATGTTCCTTCTGGTCTCAGTCTAACTTTCTGGTATCCCTTCCACAGGACAAATTTTGAGGCTAGCTGATCACAGTCAGCTGAAAATTTGCTATGTGTTCTATCCCTCTGTTCATGGCTTGGGAGTGATGGTTTTAAATGAGAAAGTCACGGTTTTAATTAAACCAACCAGACCAAAGTGATACATCCACAGGAAATACAACTTCAGAGCGCACATCCCACTTCTCAGGGATAATTATCTGGACTTCTAAAAATGCATGAACGTGTGTGCTTTGGTCTTTCTTCCACACCCCAGTCCTTGAAAACTGGCACCTCCTCCATTTCTGGGAAGGCCTCTCTTATAACAAAATGAGTACAAGAATGCTGTTCCCATGCATGTCCTTCTCATCACCTGAAGTGTGGAAAGCTGGGTAATTACAAGGTGACCCCAATGGCTCCACAGAGAACTATAATCATGAGATTAAGTCCATTTAGGAAGCCTGATACCAAATATCCAACTGCAGCACAGTAAAACCAAAATTCCCTACCGACTATCTCTGCTCATAAAAGTGATTTAGATTGGTTCTCCCTCTACGTGAGTTCTCTGCTGGCCGTCTGAAACAATTAACAAAGCAAATAATAGATTGCAATGTTTTTCTTTCCATCCAGGTTTGTGCTTTATATGAGTGAACAGTTAAAACATACATCTTAAATTGTACAGTCCTGGAACCTCAGAAGTCCCTTAGCTGCTAAGTGAAAAGGAACCAGCAAAGCTCATTTGCAGGGAACAGCAACAAAAGTCTTGTCATTCCTGCTGGAGATGCTGATTTCAGGGTGGGGACTGCAAACTGAACTCCTCAGATCCTCAGCTCCTGTGTGACCATCCCAGCTGACCTTATTAACTCCATGTTTTTAATTTTTCAAGGGGAAAAAATGGGAAAGGGCTGAGCTGTTAACCAGATCCAGTTTCATTCCTTCTCTGTGCCCCAGCTTGATTTTCATGCCGTAAAATACAAGCAATTTATCAAATTCTTCTCAGCTGCAGGCTGATGCCTGGCTGTACAAATGGCCTTGCTACCTGGAGAGATCTGGGCACGATTTATTATGCCATTTTCCAGGTTGTGTTAATGAGCTCTAGCTTTCTGCACAAGCCTTCCCAAAAGCTATCAGTACAGATTGCCTGGGGCTGCACTCCTGGGGATTCCAGTAGGCCGTGGGGATCTCAGCTTTCTCATAGTATCAAAAATGTCCAGGGTATCCCTGATGAACAGAACAGGTTTCCCCATAGAGAAATATTACAACCCCTTCACACCCTCCACATGACACGCCTGGAAATGCATCCAGAATCCACAAAGGCAGGCTCGAACCAGTTCTCAGCAGCCACGAGCTCAGGACGCAGCCCGAGCTGCAGCGTTATCCAGAACCGACACAAACACCCTTAGCACCTTAGGGCAGGCTCAAAGGAGCCAGCCCAGACCCAGCAGCTTTCACGCAGCTGTGTGTGTGTTGAGCCCATGTTGCGGCCAGACCGGCCCTCAGCCGTGTGAGGGAGGGCACGAAGACACAGCTGAGCACGTTTATCGCCCCTCCCGGGCTCTCCTTCAGCCTTGCAGGGCAGACACAGACAATCCACTTTCCTCAGGTTTCAGCCTGTCATGTAGTAAATCCTGTTAAGGACAAGGGGTCTCTGAGTTCTCTACAGGTGTGGAATATCACCCAGATCCAGAGCAACATGCAGATTCCCCACGTGCTTGTTCGTGGCTTCTACAGAAATTTAGCAGCCAAATTCATGCTAGGCTGAACTCCTGAAAACATGAATAGATTGGTTGATACATCTGTGAAGCCTCAAAGGGCAAACAGCAGAGGCTATTCTTCCTTTCAGAAACTGTTTCAAGAAGTGCAGCTTCATGTCCTTTGGGACACAGGGATCTCCTCACATGTGGCACATAGCTTTGCTGGAAGCAGGAGGGAATCCCAAAGCGAGTGACTGCCTTACTGGTGCTGAGAGGAGCACAGGAGGTGGACAGAGGAGTCTCAGGCTCAGAGAAAGCCCCAGGTGCAGAAACATGACTGGACAGACGCACAAGCCAGGTCTGGCACTGGCAGCTAGCTGAGGCTATTTACTCTTCTCCTCTGTCGTTGCTGGTTTACAGTTCAAAGTAGCAGCAAAGAATATTGTTGTCCGGGCAAGAGCACAAGGGATTTACATGCTGCTAGTGTAACACAGGTGGTGCATTCCGCCAAGTGATGTGACTTAAGCAGCCCCAGGAAATCCCCAGAGCTTGTGTAGATCAAGGGGAAAGCCTCAGGAGCTTTGGAGAACTGGCAAGATAAATTGCAAGAGGACCAAGCAGAGAGTAGCACTAAGACATAGCCATAGTTGTTCTTTATTTATTTTCATTCTCTTTGAAAACTCAGACACTTCCATCACCTAGGGAAGGAAATGGAAAAATATGGGTAGATCCCTAACAATTGCACAAAGTGTCCACCATCGTGAAATCTCCAGGGTCTTTATTCTTTGGCAAAGGCCCTGGTAAACACATTTTATCAATTGACTGCTGTAAACAAAGCTGAGTCTTGCTGTGGAGCAAGATAAATATGAAATGCAAGTTAGGTAGATTCCTGCTAGTCAAACCTGATTCCTAGGAGAGAAGGGGGAAATGCAGAAAGGAAGATCCTTGTCAGAGCAAAGATGAATATCTTGCATGTGAATATGACAGATGCTTGAGAATCCAAACTAGGAACTATCAAGTTTCCAGTCACATCATCAGTGTTTACTCTGGAGGAAAAATTAGTGACTTTTTCCATTAAATTCTATTGATCTATTTCTCCAACAAGAAGCTTCTTCATCTAAATCACTGGTTTATTGTGCTTCTGATTGTTTAAGAGGATGTCATGGGAGCCACTGAAGAGTCACTTACAACACTATCCATCCTACCACACATAGGCAAACTGTGTTTCCATTCGAGGCCTTGCTGCATAGATTTGATCTTCCAACATAGAGAGGCCTTTGTTTGCAAACGTAAAATAATCTGTATATGTATTTTACATGTTCACAGACTGTTACAGAAGGGTGGCTAAATCACTCTGCTGTTCAGTTATTTAGGCCTGGAATGCAAAGGGAATATTAACTGATGAAATCCACACACACTGGTTACAGCTTTCTGAATGGGATACAGGTACGTGATGCTTTTGCATCAGCAGGTGTAAACAGGGTATGGCTGTTTACCTACATCCTTACAGATGGCTCCCTCAGGGCCTGAAATAAAATATGCTTTGTATTCCTGACTCTTTTCCTGAGGATAACAAATTAGCACTTTTGCCAGCTCAAGTAGCAGAGATTTTTGCTTTGACCTAGGAGTACCTGGTATATTCTCTGGCAGCCAGTGATGCCCACAGAGTATTATGAATGTGAAAAAATAAACAAACAGCCAGTCCTAGAAGCAGGCAGAGTTCACTGTGCACTTCACTGTAGGAGACTATGTCAGGTACTTCGCTGTTTGGAAGTGAGCCTCCTTCCAGAAAATGTCCCTGAGCTCTCGGGGTGAGAAAGCAGTTTAGATGAAATATGGTCTGAGAGACAGTCCTTCAAAACCAGGGATACAGATCCCTTACAATACCCTTCTTTCTAGCGGCACTACCGCAAAACTTTGGAAAAAACCAATTTTCTGGTTATTTTCAGCTTACCAATCAATCTTACCTATCTGTGTACATTTTGTTCTTTGGGAGAGACACTGATATCACAACCTTGGAAAACTGACATCACATGAAATAATCTCCATACTCTAAACCTCATATCCCAAGATCTCTGAACTACATTATATTATTGTACTGTCCAAAAATGTTTAAAAGTGTTTCAGGCATTCCACTGAGCAACTAGAAATAGACATTCCTTTCCCTAATCCTCCAACATCCATGTCCCAAATACAGTATAAAAAGTAGCAAAGTGATAGGAAAAAAAAAAAAAAGGAAAAGAACAAAACCCTGTCTTCTATTCTGCTGGCACTTTATTCTGGAGAGGGATATGTTCGGAAGCCTTCAAGTCTGAGAAGAAACATTTCATGTCTTCCTTTCAAAGTACCATGGTTTTTTGACATTTTTAAATTCTTACATCCTACAAGGTTTTAAGAGTCAGCACTCAAATGAAAGAGTGAAGTAAATACTTCCATTTGTCCCTAAAAAACCTTACTTCCCAAATTCTTTCACAAAGAATTTGCTATTTCAAACCAGAATTAACAAATCTCTGCAACTTTCTCTTCTCTGCCTGATGTGGTCTCTGTAAAATACGGTCTCCTGCAAGCAGATTAGGAGAACATTCCTCCAAGGGGAACTGTAGCTCTTCAACACCTAAGAATCAGTCCCACCAAGAGTTCCAGAACCCAATGCAGAAAGAGGGGGAATATTCAAATGCCTCACTTTTTCCACTGTTCAGCTTTTCTTGGATTGTTATGTAGATTTTCACTAGGCTTCCAAGTTTGGAGAACTTTTATTATGGCTATAAACTCTGCTCGTGAAGTGGATTTTCTAACCCTTTCATGCCAGACATTTGGCTAAATTCAAGCATAGTATCAGTTTGGTATCTGACACACGGTCTTGTGGGAACCATATCCTGCCACTGACACAGGAATAGATGTTGTCATCAGATAGTTCCCTTCCTCCTCTATGCTTCTAGCAGAGCTACCTGTTTTTAATAATGATATTTGAGGAAAACATCTGTGTTACCTCACCACGTGACGGAGTTCAAGAGAACAAGCCACATGCTGCAAACATTTCTTGGAATTTGGGAACTACTGTGCTATTCCGCATCCAGCTGGAGGTCGATATTCCCAAATACTCATGAGCATAGGTCAGAAAATGCCTGTCTTTCATCTAGAAAATCCGATTCCTGTGTCAACAAGGCTGGGCAGGATTCATAACCATTTCTCTGCCATCTGCGGTTTCAGGCTTCAGATGGCTATGAGACAGCTCAGCTGAATGAGGGGGCTAATTCATAAATGACAGAAAACCATCACTGAACGATAAATGAGACGAATGCAGAAGTTATTAGTTAGTCTGATTTTAGCCTATTTAGTAATATTCCCGGCAAGTTGTGTAATGGATTTGCTGTGGGACATGAAGGGGGTGTCAGCTCATCCCAACATCAACCAAGGCTTAGTAATTTGTGAACTGAACATCTCCAGAACAATGACGAGATTATTCAGCTCATTTAATGGAAAGCAACAGCAATCATCACCATTCTGGGAGAATCCAGAACTGTACAGGACAGAACCATACAGCAGCTTGCAAATTTCTAATGTGACCACTATTGAAATTCAGAACTGCTCTGTTTCCTCAATTATGACTCAGGGAAGATCATGCTTTAGCATCTGTCCTATTTCTGATCATCTCTTGGCACTGGCTAGACTTACGCTCTGGCAGCATCTCCATGGAGTTTGTTTTTCCTTTCAGTCTGCAAAGAAACAAAAGGAACTTTGCAGAGAATTATTGTTATTTTTGCATTCTTCTGCAACTCGATACACTTCCTATCTCCAAAGCTCTTTATAAAACAATGGATTTTCCAGTACATTAGGACTTGCCACTAGCCCAAGGATTTTCGCTGCTCCTGGCAGCCCGCTGCATTGGCAGAGTTCCCTCTGCATCCTCGACCTGCTGCTGATTGATCCCCGTAATCCAATCCATTTTCAACAAGCCACTTCTGCTCCAATAAAAACAAGGGGCTTTGCTGATTGCTGGTTTCAGCTGCAGCTGTTGGAGCCACAAATCCAAAGAGAAATATTTAAAGTCTATTTGTAAAAAATCCACTGGTAAAAATAAAATGATCCGTTGCTTTTATCCAGTTAAACTCAGAGGGAAAGTAATTACAGAATCTTTTTATGTGTTTTATCTTCTTTATTATTTTATCCCTGTATACCTCTCTTGGTGTGATCATGGTGATCCTCTCAGTAAATAGGTGAGGAAATGTTACAACTGAGTTCCCCCAGGGCTTTCGTATATGTAAGCATGAAATAGCTTGTATAACATGGGTGCTGCAAACAGTTCACATACTTTAAATCTTTAATTTAGAAGAGACTGTTCTAATCTGCCCCTCCTATAAAGAACCTGCCAAATAAAAATCCCATGTCATTCAAGAATCCTTGCACTACAATTACACTTCATATCTGAATTGAGAGAAAGGAAAAACCATTGCAAGATACAAATCCTGACACCCAGACACCAAACTAGAGACAATACCAATGCTTTCAGACACATTATTCCAGCTCTGCAAATACCTGCAAATCTGAAGTTCTGCATTTTATTTTTAGACTGAATTTGACAAGCTGCAGCTTCCAGTCATGGGATCTAGTAAGAGGTTTTGATGGTGTGGTTGTCATAGATGAAAACAGTTATTCTATATAGTTAATAAAAGAGAAAGTTCAGATAGCTTATAGATCAAGTCATCTATTCTGGGAAAATATATCAGAGGAGAACCAACCCTTTCTCTGTCGTTTGTAAAGAATGTTCTTGCAGTTCAGGACAACACGGCTCTTCTCATATCTTTCTCATCCTTCTGTAACTGCATTTCTGCTATTAATATTTGTGGCTTCACTGGTTTGTCTAAGGTTGCTGACACAAATGAGGACTGTGATGGGATGTCCCAAAGCAGAAGCCATACTTTGCAGACAGCATATTCCACAACCACTTCTAGCACTATAAGTCATAAATAGAAAACTGTCATAGTTTTCTTAAAAAACTATGATCTTTTCTTAAAAAATTAGTACAGAGAAGTCTACAACAGATAACTGACAACTATGGTAAAATCTGAGCTATAAAGTTTTCAGAGTTATTCACAGATTACTTTGGTTCACTGCAGTAGTTAGTGGCCTTTGGCTAATAGTTTAGCTGTCCTTTTGTTGTCTGCAATAGCTAATTTTACTATGAAGAGCAAGGAGGCAGCAGAAATAGAAAGTACAGGCCAGAGAATTGTACTGGGAAAACTATGAAAGCCAGCAGAATTCTTTTCATTGAGCCATATATGCTCCATTTGGCATAGCACTGGCTTAATGAAATTTTACTGATTCCAAGGCAAGCTGCCAATGGAAATCTGCCCAGATTCCTGAGGGTCTCTGCTGAGGCTGGAGACCTTCGATGTGCTGATCCTTGGCTGTAGCTTTTCTGTTAATGGGTCTGTCCCTCAGACAGGGGATCAGGAAAGCCCCAAAGAAGCTGCTCTGTAAAATTATACTCCTCTCAGCAGTGCTGCTGCCATTTGCTCAGAAACTAAAGAGATTATAATTTCCCAGAGCATTTGTAGGGTCTGGGGAACTTCTGGCTTATTAAGAATTGAATAGAGAATAGTTTCCAGTCCAATTTAGACAAATATTTGGGGAGAGAGTAAAAAAATCCTTACAAGCGCAAAAGTCCTGCCCCTCAACATAAGTGTAGCTCAGATGAACAACAACTCAAAGTTTAAGTGTGAAAAAATACTTGGTTTGGAAAAGGTAGAAAGATGGAGAGCTGGTCACGCAAAGAAACAAAAAGGACCATCTCAGACAGTTTTCTTGCAAAGAAGAGGATGTTAACCAGTTTGCAGTGAGGAGGAATGGAGCTGTCACTACCAGATAAACTAGAGCATGAGAGAAGAATATAAATATTGCCTACTTGACTTCACAGCCAAAAAGGTCCTCTAAAAAACTGGTAAGGTTTTTAAAGGACACCTGTATCAGTAAAATAGTTAGTTTACAGTCTTGAAATACACTCAGGAGATGCCATGTACCCATCAACGAGTAGAAGTTAAGTAGTGAAGATCTTGGGTTATCCAGAGAAATTCATCACAAACAGCTACACACTCTCAAAGGCTCCAAATGCTAAGCAAGTTCTGATGTTTTTAAAAAAACAAAAGACTCTCAAGGGCCCAGTCTGAGGAGCTGGGGAGTTGTTTTCCATTTTCATCTTTGGGATCCACCCAACACTTAGTTCTCTTTGACCATAAAATGAATGTTTATTGAACTTACCAGGTCACCCTGCCCTCAACTACATAAGATTTCCTCTGTTACATTATATCAAGAATTAATTTCTCTATCCCCCTTCTGAAGCAAGATTAGTGTAATCAGAATGGGAAGAGCAGTGCATAGCTGGAATAATGGCAATAACCTTCATTTAATTGAATATCTTCTCTTTTAAAGAATTCTAGGATAGGGGATGAGCCTTTGAACAGTCATAGCAGCATCGAGGTCTATTGCTATACAATGTGGTTTTACTGTGGCACTCCTACTACTTTTCATCTCTCTAATGATATCTTCTCCATGCTGGGCTCAGAGGGACTTCTTCCTGCAGAACTGATGAAGCTTCAAAGGAAAATATGAGTTCAATTTCTTGGATGATTGCAGTTCTCCTAAATTAATTTTTTATCCCTGTGAAGAGTTTAATCCAAAGGGTAGTTAGGGGAGAATTTGCTACTGTGGAGAAAGTCACCACAGCAACTAGTCATCACTTCACATGTAATTTTCAGTTCAGATGCATTTCATCATTAGCTGAGGCGCAAATTAAGGCTTACCCTTGCTCACCCCTTGCGTAACCAGAAATGTTTTCCCGGGATTTTTCACCCAGGCAGACCAGGTTCTCCTGCTAAGGGGTATTCAAATATCCCTTGCTCTGTTTCCAAGCCTCACAGGAAAAAACCGAAAAGACAACAGAACAACCAAACACAACCATTACGACACAGTGCAGATCCAGTTCTAAACAAAACAAACCAAAAAAAAACACCTATTACAGTAAACAGCCACAAAGGAGTAGATCTCACAAGGTTTTACTTCCCACATTTACTAGAGCTCATAGGAGCCCTCTATCAGAAAGCAGGGAACCTAGGGGTCGAGTAATGTGCAGTAAGAAAACATGGAAGTCTCCATAGCACTGGCACCTGAGAGCTGGGAAGTGCAGTTGGCTGCAGTGGAGTGTTTTTGGGCAGCCTCCTGTCAGGCGGCTCCCAGGGCAGGGTCAGCCTTTCAGAGCACCAACCACATCTACTCTGCACTCACGTTTCCTTCATTCTCAGATGGAGTTCAATTCCCCTCACCTCTGCGACCTCGTAATCTTGTTTCTACCTTGTCTGTGTTTCTTTAAACTCACAGTTTAAAAAGCTCTTGAAACAGCTGGCTGTCCTGCAGCAGGAGAAGGGAGGGGAAGCAAAGCTGAGGCTGGAGCAGCAGAACGGCCACATGAGCATATCCATGTCAGATCCTGCTAGATCCTATTCTCTGTTTGATCCTGCCAGATTTTAAGAGGCAGCACTGCCTTGCAGAGCTTAAGAGAAGGGGCAGCTTTCACATGGCTGATTCAGCAGAGCTGCAAATGGGTGGGTCAGGAAGCAGGAACAGAGAAATGTCAGACTAAAAGTTGGGTGCCAGGTTCCTCCATGCCCGCACACTGGATTCTGCCAAGTTTTGTGGCAGAGAATGATCCACTAATCTGGAAGGAGAAATTAGATCTGAAGAACTCCAATTCATTTAAGATCGGCTAAGAAAATAGATTACTATTAAACAATTTTTTTTTATATATACCATCTCTGTGGCAAGCCAGCTCCCAGCTGATAGAGATTCAGAGAAAGCCAACTTTGATGGAAATCACCTGAAAGCCCCAAAAGGTTTCAGACCACTGCCTTGTGCAAACTGAAGGTCACAGAGAAGCCTGGTTTAAAGTGGGGTTTATGCAGAGATGGAGTAGTGGATGAAATTAACTTGGGAGAGTTCCACCAGTTAGGCTGGAGATTCTCATTAATCATATCAGTCTGTACCCAAAACAAATACTTTGCCTGTAGAGACTGTCCTCATAGATGTGATAGATGATAATAATTAATAAAGGCAGGTGATTTAGGCATGGACTCAAGGCTCCTACTGTTAGAGCACCACTGACTTCAAGTGAGTTTCTTTAACTCTTGAGATGCAGAAAGAAGGTTTCTATTTACTCTCCAGTGAAAATTACTTTAGAAAGCAATTCCATCACTGTACTCCTGTTATCAAACATGAAAGTTTGTGTTCAGTATTTTGGCAAGGTGTGCTCACAAACACGGGTGTAGAAGTTGCTACAATTCTGGGCCCCTACAGTAATATTTCCAAGAGGGAACTGACCGTGGCCCATCAGCACCATCAGTTTTATGGCAGAGAGTTCAATAGACTCCCCTGTTCGAGGTTTAATGAAGCCTATGATTTCCATTCCTCTGTGCTCTGGCAGTCCTGCTTCTTTTCCTCCTAGAATTCACATCCTCAACTCTACATTTATTACTTTTTATTTTTTAATTCTTCCATACTGATTTCTCCCTCATCCTTCTGCATAATGTACCGTACGTAACGAGCAATGTGCAATCCCCAAACCCAGAGTTTGCTGGGGTGCAAAGCTGATGTCATGCTTAGCTTCTAGATGGGTTAATTAGTCTGATCCAATCACATCACTTATGAGAATACCAGTGCCATACTCAGTACATCTATGTAGCATTGTTTTGTATGGTGTGGATATACTCAAGGAGGCAAAAACATTTGGCCTCTTAAACCTGTGGCCAGGCTGAGGGTGGATTTCACTCATCTGCCACCTCAGGGAAGTTTATATCTTTCACAGCCTCAAATTTCAGTTGAAAAGCAAGAACAGAAGCTTCTTAGGAGAAATTGCTTGAGAAACAGCAGTCGGGGAGAAGGGATGGGGCACAAGAGAAGAGAACAGGGGCACAAGATGGAGCAGGTTTAGGTATTACTGCGCATGTTGAGACTGATACCATAATGCGTGGCACAGAGGTCATAAATGGTGCCATTTCCTTGAAAATCAGAAGCTAATACATGCAGCCCTACACTGTGCAAAAACCAATCTTCCACCTTCCCTTGGGAAAAAAACCCCATGCACTATGATTTATAGCAGAGGAAAAGAAGCTTAGATTTTCTTTGACATGTGGAAGGAGTACTGCATGAAGTCTGAACAGCCTGAAGCTGTTTCTCATGGAACGTGAGTGTGTGTGTGTAACCACTGTCCCTAACAGACTCAGAAAGACTGATTAATTTTTCTTATGTTATCAGCTTTTTAATTTTTTTGAGTGCTATTTCTTGCTTTTCTCTTGTAATCCATTCAGTGCATTTGCTCTTTCGGTCTGCGTGCAGTTTAACTTGCACTGATTTAAGATGCTCGGACACTTTTTGATGATAAACATGTCTAGTGAAATTCCCATGAAGAGTGACTTAGCTTTATGGTAGGACCGATGAGTGTTCTGAGTTTGACCCTAGGGGCCACATCTAAAGGTAAGAGAATAAAGTCCTTAACTGCAGTCAATTGCATCCTTGATCTTTCTACAGTGCCGGCCCACAGAAGAGCAAATAATGACAACTCCGATGACTTTTGTGCCGTAAATAAGACCGTATTTATGTACATTTATAAAGTATTCATTTCCATTTTGTCTAGACAGAATCACAGAGATCATCAGGATTTGCAATATAGGTGCATGAACGGCCTTCCAGTAGCACTAATAAAAGCAATACTCGGCGAATCCGAAAGCAGACACGTAATCACTACTGGTCACTCCTGACCTGGAATGGGTTTGACCTGCTGACCTCAGGGTGAAAGGCTCTGTACTGCATTACCACTCCCAGGAGATCTCTGGCTCTCTCTGAGAGGGGCTGGTTTTTTTATTATTTTGTAGTTAACCTCAAGACAGCATCACCTAGAATGGATAACATCTGCAGAACACTGGGTATCTAAACACTTTTTTTGCCTTACAACTAATCATTGGCACTCAATGAATCTGAAGGTTAGAAAGAAATTGCAGAAATAATGAAATGAGAATGGGAGGAAAAAAAGCCCTTAACAGATCCTTCCTGCCACTGGTATATTTTTTTCATTTTTTCATATGGTCTTGACATTTCATTTCAAGCAATGGCAGATGTAATGCTTTGGGGGGAATCATCAAAATTTTTCCCATTTAGCAAGAGAGCACCCATCAACCACCTGCCCTCAAAAAATACCCTAAAAACTATTCTAAATGAATATTAAGAAAGTTGCCATTTGTGCAATGTCTGTACTTCTGGGTTTCATCTTTTACCACTCACTCGGCTGTTCAGATGCTTCATCCATTCACTCTGATTTCATCCCCTGTGGAAGATGCACACAGACGTGCCTCCAGGTGGGACAGGCCCCATGCAAATACATGTTGAAACCACTCTTTCAAGTTCGAAGCAGTCTGCACTTAGCATTTATTTGAAGCAGCCCTTTTGGTCCTAAAATATCCTACAATTCGGAGTAAGTTTTTGCAAACCCCGATGTATAAAATACTGTCCAACCCTACAGAAGCCTTAACCACATACAAAACCCAATTGCAAATTGCAACAAAACTACCCATTACATCTCAAAGACTTTCTGTCACTGACAAAACTATTCAAATCCCCCCCCGCATTCTGCAAGGAGGATGTTAATGACCTCACTGTGGAGTTATCCACAACAGGAATCCAAAAAGACCCACATTCAGTGACAGTAGGAGGACTGTACAGGACATATGGATCTCCACCCACAGCAGAGCTGATCACTGGAATCCATATTTTCCCCTGCTAACAAAGAGTCTTTATTAATTCTGATTATTCGGGAAGCTCAGCTTACGTACCTCGGTATACAAACGACAAATCAGCACTTAATGAGCATGAACTGATTTCACATTGAACTGTCCATCTCATAAGCATCAACATGTCCAAGAAAGGAAAATCATTTGTTTATTCCCAGCAGTGCTCTGGGATACAGCCTTCAAGATCAGTGGGAATTAGACATGAGGAAGCTGCAAGATATTTTCTCGATTACATATTCACTCATCAATCATAGTTCTCTCTGACACCTGGCTACTGGCCACTGGTCCCTGCTGGGAAAACACTAGGAATGCAAGAAAAAGGGACATTTTTCCTTTTGTGCCAACTTTCAGTGTAGAGTTAACTTGAAGCTGCAAGTAGCACAGCCCAGCTCCTCTCTGGAAGATCTCCTAGAGCAGATCCATTGTGGAATTTCACAGCTGGATCTCAGCGTCTCATTCTGCTCCATGGTTTGATATTTTGGACACGTTTCACCATTGTTTCCCCAAATTTTCAACTCCAACTTTGCTAAAAGAATAAATTAAAAAGAAATTCAGGGCATCAGAGAGTGTGTTCTGTCAGATTTCTTTTTCTCAGTATAACAGGAGGCCATGCAACAGAGGCTGAGGGTGGACACATTACCATATATATGGTATAGAAGAACAAAATAGACTTAGAGGAGACTCCATCTGACTGAGCCAGCTGGCATTTTCTGGTCCAGGTTTCTAGGACTTCATAAAACAGTCTGGTTGGTTTGGAGAAGAAGCTGGCTCTAGGGTGGTCACTTTTTTGTGGTAGGAAAGACAAAATCAAATATCACTACCTCTTGGAGGAATGAAACAGCTCCAAGGGACACGAAGCCAAGAGTACAGTGGGGAGGCACAGTGTATGCCCAAGCTGTGATCTCCTTTTTGTCACTGAGGAACTAGGAGGAGACCAGGCCACAAGTCATATGGGAAAATATGACCCCAGGAAGCGGTAAAACCAAAATAGTCAAGACAGAAGAATGTTCCTGTGGAAATTAGGAATACACAATGTGAAGATGTCAACTTCTAAAATGGCCCAAAACCAACATTTTAGAGCAGCCAGATGTTGAGTCTGCAGGCAGAGAATCTCTCTAGGACAACTCTAGCTCATAGGCAAAGAATCTTTCCTCTAAATTTCCTGCTTTGCTTTTCCATTTTGAAGGTCTATTCTGTCTGAAAACCTCTGTCTTTGCACTTAGGTGTCACTTAGACACAGTGACTCTGGAACAGGTGAATTTCCACACTCCATATTTATCATTCAGACATGCACACGGTGCTGGGCTCAGTGGTGAATCTGGCAAGGGCAAGCATTTTGAAGGAAGATTGAAAGCCTGCCTTGAAAAACCCTTTCTTATAAGACAGCTATTGATCATTCATGATGATAATAACTTTCCACTATTGGCAAACACAAGGGGCCCTCTGTATTCCTTCCCGTTTCATCACCATGTAGACATAAGAAACTCTGAAAATCAATTCCTAGGCTTTCTGGGAAAAGGAGAAAGAATTGGGGGAAAAAAAAAAAAAAAAAAAAGAAATAAAGGAGTTGGCATTCAAGTGCTCTCTTCAAAGTCCTGGACCAGCTCTGACCATCTCCTGAATCTGTACTGTCTCAGTGGAATGGAATTTCCCAATATACCATGGTCATTTTGGCACCTGCTTCTCTACAGCAGCTATAAATCTGCTGCAGGTCACACAACTCTGTAAAAGGAGAAAAAGTTACCCAGGTATTCTTGGACTGGGCCTGGAGATCAGGAGAGGGACAGAAATGAATGCCTCATCCAAAGAAAACTCTGCCTGACTTTAGACTGCTAATAGCTCAGTGGGAAAGTCTGTTTAACTGTGCACATCCTGCAGAGGTTTCTGGGATATAACCTATTAGACCCTCACCTTCTCTTCAGCTTTTGAAGGCTTGCTTGTCTTCAGGGTGTCTGCCAAGCAAAAGAAATGAAGATTAGGGAGCAAAGAAACCCAGTGGCAGCTGTGCATCAGGTCCCAATTAAGACATCAAACTAAACCCTTCAGCCCTAGTTCTCAAACATCCTTGTATATAATATTTCCCATGAGGCTGGAATTCTTCTGTGAGGTTTATGCTGGCTTTAATGTATAGCATCAGTGTTCAGTAAGCTCTCAGGGCATTCATATTGCTGCCTGAGACAGCAGGGTATGTTTTTTCACCCCCACCCCTCCAAATAAAAGATAAGGGCATGCCCTGTGTTATGACATGACTTGACTTGGACCGAGGCAGCAGGTCTGAACTGTTTGGCATGGTGCTGCATTTGGATCTGCCACAGAGTCATGCTGGTTCTGAGCATTCTAAAGTCCTAAATCCTAATTCTAGCCCTATTTTTCTATTAGTCCTGTAGTCCATTACACATGCAATCAAAAGGTAAATCAACAGTCAGGATTGCTCTCCCCTAAGAATGGGTAGAGAGGGCAGGTTGCTGTATGAGGAGATGAGAAGCCTGTGAGGTAGAAGTCCACTTGCTGTGGTTTTGAGTGACAACAACCTGATTGTGTTTAAGCCACTCTCTGTACAGTTCTCTGTCAGTGCACTGGTCAGTGCACTTTGGACCGAAAAACTTCAGTTTAAGGCTGAAATTTAGGGGTAATTGATGAAGGCCTCTCCATCATGTCATCAAGTCCCAAGGAATTGTTTGTCCTGATCTCAATAAAAGTCCTGTCTGTACATCCCCTGCATTAACACAGAAAATCTGTTATTCCCTACCATTTTTCTGCAGTCTCTTGGAAAATAATCACAGTGTCACTGCAGAGTCTCACCATGAGGACAGTGCGAAGTGCCTGTCTTACTAGCACAGAGAAATCATACATTGCTCCCTGCTGAGAGGACCCAAGTCACCCAGCTGTCCTCACTAAAAATTAACTGAATAATCCTGCAGGAGATCACTTAAAATTCCCCTGGCTGCACTTATGAGACAGCCCTGCTGTGAACAGGAGCAGCATGCCCAGAGTCAACTCCCACTGCTTCACAACACAGAACAGATTTGGTTTGAAAATAACAGCAGTAGGAACATCTCTGCTGCCAAATAGCTGAGCTCCCTGCTTTATTGTCAGATCCTGATCCTTCAATTGTCTCTGGTGCTTTCCCTTGGGATCCCTTTGGGACTGGACTAGCTAATTCCTTCAGAGAAATCTCAGTGAATCTCTAGAAGCAGTTTGTTGCAGCAACCCCTGCCATTAAGAAAGTAGGAGCATGCTGTCCCGCTCCCTGTACACTGTCCAAGGAAAGCTATCGCTCATTCCAAGCCCCATGATGTGAAACATATCCTTAATGCAAAAACATGGGTATGACACAACCTGAGGTTTTTTCCATGCAAAACTACCTGAAATAAGCATATAAATGAATTATTGTCTCTCAAAGCTTGTAGGGGTGTTTTATACATGGCTCAGAAGGGACCAAGAAAAGCACTGTGAAGCACTAGACAATTCTCACTGACTTTGGAGAAGGATAACTTTGACCTTTGTGGATGCAAACCACTTTTGTCGCTGTAGGGCCAGGGGTCACTCCTTGGAGTGAAAGCCTTTAGAAGCAGAGATGTAGCTGACAAAAAGCCCAGTAAGATCACGAGTCCACCATCTTGGTGCCCTCTACCAGGTTTCCCATAAATAATACTTCTGATGGAGAACAGATAAAAGTTCACCATTGCATGGGCACGCAATAGAATGTTTAACCTGGCAGTACACCAGCTGCAAGAAGACAGACAAAGCCTGAATCAGAATTATGTTAGATAGGGTCTAACATGATGTATCTGCTCCATTTTGTCATGGCATCTGCCTGGACAACACCCCTTCTCTGGATTTCTTCAAATTAGCAGAGAGAACCTGAATAGTTTCAGTACTCTGCGTGACAGGAAAATCCCAGGATTTATTTCTGAGATATGGGTGAAAGAAGTTCCCTTTAAAACTTGGAATTCTGTGAAAGTACTTGGGCCACATTAGTCTAAGTTTCTGCAGCTTTTCTAGGACCAATAAGCCAAATAGCCAAATGTAAGGAGCATAACTCCTTTGCCCCTACAGAAAAGGCATTGAAAAGCTTTCTCAGGGAAAGTTAGTTATCCAAATCAGGGCTTGACAAGGCTAAATGACTCTTTCAGAACTAGTATAAGGTTGTGAATGACAAAAGCTGTATGAAAACCTGTTGGCACAGTATTGTAGCCAAAACTGAAGAAGAAACACCCACCAGGATTTTGGGTGGATTGATGTTGAGAGGAGGTCTTAGCACTTCTGGTTTCCGGCTGCAGATTGAAGCGTCAACACTTGGAATTAACTTTTAAACACAGGCATGATACCAAAATGTGATCTCTGGACATGTTTCTGTAAGCAGCAGATTTAGTGAAGGTTGGTTTCATACAGATGAGCATCTAAGGCTAAATTTCCTTGCAGTATGACAAGAGTAAGTTTATGCTGTACATTGTCTCATGTTATGCAGCCTCTGATTTCCATGACATTTCTGGCAGCTTGATATTTTTGGAAACTGCACTCCTCTCGTTGTACTTGTGGTTAAAATAAATCAGCAGATTTTAACACTGTTGGGGCAGGCAGGGGGGTGTAAGGGGATGACAGGGAAAAACAGACATATGGAACATGTAAAGGCATGTTTCTCACTTCCTTAGGAAACCAATGTGAAAAGACAAAGATGGCAGAGCCCTACCACATTCTGCCAGAGAGGAGCTTTAATTGGTGAGATGAATGTTAAGAAAATCCCCTTACTAAAGAATTGCAAGAAAAAGAGCTCATTGCTCTGAGTCATCTCTATACAGCCCCTTAAACTACACAAGAGCTAACACCTTTCTTGGAGGTAGAATAAGAAAAAGATGAATTACCTCTTAAAATGTGAGGCAGATGATGAGGATAAAGTTTTAGAGTGGATAATTCCCCTTTTCAACACCGGATTCAGGCAAAATTAGTGGTTCTGAGTATGATCTAAGGTTTACCCATCAAGTTACTTCCTGGGGTTAAACATGTTACAGAATTGGAACAGTTAAGGAAAGGCCCCTGCATATACTTTCGTAATCTGATTTATGTTCTCTTTCATCTCAGACTCCACCTCTTCAAGTTGTCTTTAGACAAACCTACTGAGAAGACAGAAAAGGAAGACAGGAATCGGAACATTCCTGAAATTGTCACCGCAAGACACACATCAGTAATTTACCTGGCAACACTTCCCTTGGGAGCTCTTTGATTTGAAGAGAAGAAAACAAAACCAAATTCACACATGCCCTCAAATAGTAAGTTTTTATCAATAAGTTAACAGTAAGTTATATATGAGAGACTCATAAACTGGCTCCGTGAAATTAGGTTATGATTTACAGGCCAGACTGAATTTGCATATATTTTTCAAGGACTAAATTTCCCCAACCAAAGAAAAAAAAACCCAGAACCATCAGGAAAAACAAATGATTCCTAATATTGCAGAATACTTCTAAGTGTAATGTGAGCAGTGGATTGCTAAGGATTAATTGGTCAAACACAACAATGGCTCCATAATCATATTGATATTATTTATTTCTTTATTTTAACATTTCATGGTATCTGTCTGTGAATGCTGGACATTCCCATGACATTTAGGAGACCTTGTCGTAGGGTTCTATTTGATTTTTAAGCCTCTTTTCTTTTAAAACTCCAGTCTGGTTGAGCTGCTGAATCTCAAGGCCTCTTTGGAGCGCTCTTACAATACAGATGTGGCTGTGTAGCTCTACCTCCTTCAACTGCTTATCCCCAAGCTCAGACCTGATCCTGAAACATCTTAAGCATTTTCTTTCCCTAATCAGAGGGGGAAGTTTGCCTCTGAAAAGGCTTTACATGGACTTTCTAGGCACTAGCACTTCAACCTCAAAACATAAACAAGATTACATACTACTAGAAAGGCAAATCTCCAGACTGTTTCATCCTTTCCTTGGAAGTCCTTGGAAGAGTTAGCCAGTGTGCAAAGGGCAGAGATGGCAGCGAGACAGATGGGCTCCTGCCTTTTGTTATTTATCACCCAAATGCTGCTTTGATCAGCCTCTGCAGGGATAACAAACTCCTGTCAGGGGATTTTATTTCCACAGAAACCATCGTGTCAGTTCCCTTGCTGGCCAGCGCTCCTCGGCAGCACCTTCCTCACCAGGGTGGTGTCACTCCTGCTGTTTGGTGGGAGTCTGTACCTGTGGGGTCTGTACATCAAGAGCAGGAGGAGGAAAGCAAAGATCAGTATTAAACTCAACAGACAACATGTGGACCATGTGTGGTGAACACTTTTTCCAGTCTAACAATGTCACTCCCAAGCGGGACCCCCAGTCTACTCCCAAATAATTTGTTAGGGAACGATTCAGACATAAACGGGCAGAGCCCTATTTTTGCAGGTTGGAGAGGAAAAGAGACAACCAACAGGAAATCAAAAGGGGGAAGTGAGGTCAAGAGAATCTTCTGAGAACTTGCTTATCCGGTCAGTGATTTTCCATCTGCTGCACCTGCCAGTCTAACACTGTTAAATACATGGCTGAACACCCTTTGAGCTGTCACTGAACTGCTCAGGGTCCACTCTCAGAGCCAGTTCACTCCTTAACAGAAGGAAAAGACAAAAGCAGGCACAGCGTGAGTGAGTAGAAAACGGGACTGAGAGTGAGATATATTTGCTCTCTCTGACCTCTGGCTCAAAGGTAGGTGGGAATCTTCCAGGGAAATTCCTGGGAGCTGTCCAACTCATTTCTTAGACCAAAGAGGTAGAATTTGGAATCTGTTTTTTTTTTTTTTAAGCCAGATGTGCTTGGTGAGAGGACCATCTTTTGCCTCTCTCAGAGCATCCTGCCTCTGACTCCATGCCACTGCCACACTTCAAACACATTCCCAAACATTCTCCCATCTTCTCTCCTCTTGGGAAAAGCTCCCAGTTGTTCAGCTCGACCTTGCTGGTTTGCTATTCTCCTGGAAAGAGCTTGAGAAAACAGAAACCATGCAGAGCCTTCTGATGAGGTGAGATAACTTTGGTTCCAGGGAGATTTCAGCAGAATGCCACAGCTCTGTTTGACATCGGTAAAGGCCAGGCAGAAAGGGTTCTGCATTGACTCCTAACACTCATTTTGGCTGAGCTCGGCCTTATCCTAAGCAGCTGTCCATGAATTTGCCTATGCTATGAAGCACAATCCTTCAATTGCCTAAAAGCATATTTACACAATGTTCACAAATCTGTTATGTTGAAAAAGATCTATCCTTTAATTATGCAACACAGCCAACCACCTTGATTGGGATCCTGCCCAAGTTTATTTAAGAGGAGGAAAAAGTTATTATGAAAATTACCCACAGCATTTTTTATTTTTCTTTTTGAAATGAAACATTTTTGTATCAATGCATAAACCACAAGAACGATCATCAGTTCAAGTAGTTTCCTGCGGGTGAGCCCTTTCAAGTTGAGCTGTCAGGAAGATGGGTGGGGAACCCTCCTGGAGGAGAAGCGAGAATAACTCCCTTTCACAACACCCCCTGAGGCAGCCAAAGATCAGAATTACTCTGGGACAACTTGCTTCACCCTCCACGCATTGCGGGCAGGTCTCAGCCTCCAGCACTCAGTGGCGTCAGCATGTGCTGAGGAAAAGCCGTTCTTTAGCAAGTTGACACCTCTGAAAATACGTACATGATGTTCTGTGATCTGCAGGTGAGCAGAAAAACATTACACCCCGGGATTTGTGCCATTGCCCCAAGTGCTGAACCATTTGCATAACTCACAGAAAGCGGTGTTGTGCGGGCAACGAAGATACAGAAGAGGGTTGTAAAGCAATAGTTTTCTACATATGCTGGTGTTTGGGATTTTTTTGGTGTGTTATGTGCATAACCCAAAATGCGAAGCACTTCTGAAAAAACAGAATTTTTTTTTTTCTCCCCAGAAAAGCTGTTTTGTTGGATTGGATACACATATAATATTTATATTGTAAATGTCAATGCAGGCATGCAATTAGCAAAACAATAAATTCTTGGGGGTGAGGGAAGGAATTATGCTGGTGAAATGGGATGTCTAACCTTCATCTTGCAGTATGATAAATTATTTTTTTGTGGTGAAGGCTTGGGTGCTTGGGAACTTGGATAGCAAAGTCTCTTCCAGCATAATCTTCTGCTGGCCTTGCAAAGACTCTCATCTCCCAGTTATCATAAGTGGTTTCTAATTTTGCCTAGAACATGCTGTCATTTTTCACTGCAAAAATGTTTTTTTCTTTAAATACTTGCAAAAAAAGAAAAAAATTTATAAAGTGTTCTTTTTGAAAACCAGTGGCTGAATTTAGGGCATTGGGATTTTTTTTAAAAAACTTCAAACATACATTTCAGCTTTGAAGACGTTTCAGCCTTGGCACTGCTTCCTTTACCTCTGAAATTTTTACAGGGGATCTGGACAGAAATGAACATTTTCTCATGCTTTCTCATAAAAAACTAAATGTCAAGTAAACTTCCAAGGCACTAGAAGCTGAGGTGCCTGATTTCCAGGTTGCCCCGTTTCAGAGATATCAGTGGAGCTGGTGTTAGTGATCTAAAATCAAAGCCCACTTTTTAAGATGTCCCCCTGAACTTACCCATGTTTTATAGTGCCATTGTTACCATAATGTTTGCCCATCGTAACTTATGTTATAATTGCACACATATGCTCAATCCTGTTTGAGAGACAAATATGGGGGGAAAAAAGTTCTTTAAAAATCAAAACCTAAAAAATTATGTAAAAGCTCGGACAAATCAGAATGAATTATTCCAGGAGTGAACATATGACGAGGAAAACATGACATTAATGCAACACAACCCTGTGATTCACCATTTCTAATTTTTTGTGCTGGATCAGGAATTGGTGTTGCCTGGGGTGCCATGATACTGGGATCCTTTCTTGTGATGAAGTCCACAGATGTCTTGCCTCTCTCTCCTCTCACGTTCATTGCCAAATGCTTCTCCAAAAGATGTAGCATGTACAGAATAATCTGTCTACCCCTGCTCCTCACACACAGAATGACCTTGGGTGAAAATTCGTGCACTGCCTGCCCCGTAGCTTCTCCAGGGCTTAACAATGCCTACAGCAAAGGTAAGACGTGGTGTAGTTGCCAGCAGTTTAAAGAAGTTCTGAGATCCTTTGATGGAAGGATGATAACTGAACCTGCATTTGAAATAAACGTTCAAATGTCTTTTTGCTAACCCTTCTTTCTGCTTCTCTGTTCTCTAAGCCACAAACAGGTCTTTCTTTCTCCTCTGTGTAATAAAAAGGAAAAATAGAAGGCCCTTTTGTGAAATGTCTGAGTGGCACTATAGCATCTTACTTTATAAACAATGCAAATTTTAAGTAATCACAGATCTTTACCCATTACTTAGACTAAAGCATTACCATGATGTGATGTAATTTAAATTATTGCTGTAGAAATAGTTCTGTTATTGTTCGTTAGGAACAGGACAGAGATATGTATTGTTTCCATTATATCAGAACAGAAACTTTCAACCTTTTTCTGCCCAAGGACTCGGAATAATTTTCCAGTAAGGATGAAGAATGTTTAGAAATCTCCCACGTGGGATCCTGCATCACACAGTGTAGCTTGATTTTGCCCCATTTTAGAAGGCTGCTTCGCAGTTTGAAGATCACTGACCTGCATGGTCTTCCTCCACATCTCTCCAAGCACAAGCCCCCAGAGTTGAAGCCAGCACTATGATAAGGAGTGTGATGCTGAAACACCAATTTCTAGTGCTGGAAATGGACTGCTCTTCCATCTGATGGGTGAAAACTTTGCCAGAGAGTACTTCAGACCTCCAGAGAGGCCCAAAACCCAGAGGCTGCAAAGGCAATTCAACCTTTATCAGTGGGTATTGCTGTTTTGCTTCTGTATGGGTGGGGTTTGAGCTGCAGCTTTCAGAGAGGAGCGCCATGGGGAAGGCAGCTGTCAATAGCTGAGCATACTGGGATTTATTGTGCCTGTTCTGCTCCTTTCAGGTCAGCAAAGCTGAGTTCTTTCAGGGAAATCCTGTCATCTGCAGACAGTGAGACAAAAACAGATCTCCCTTTCTCTCACTCGTCACAGAAGCACGACAGCCATGCTCCAATGATCTGGCACTGGAGCAGATACTGAAGGCTAATTAATTAACAACATGATGGGGATTTGCAAAAAAAAATCTGTTCTAATTAAAATTTGTCAACACAAATTTGCAAAGGAGCAATGATGATTACAATTGCAAATTGGGTGGGGCTAAAAAAATGTTACTTAGATACCCTGAACACGACTGCTGTGGGTCCCAGTAAATAACTGAGATCCTGTTGTGTTACGTACTTTCCAAAGAGATTATATAGATGGTTTGCTGCTCTAAAGAGATAGAGTCTATTCACAGTTTACACTAAAGTCTCCCCCTTTTAGAGAGATCATCTTCCTGTTCTTGAACGAGCAAACACACCCTCCTTTTCTAGGCATCCAATTCTGAGAAGGATTACATGCCAAGTAACTTATGATGTATAGGAATACCAAAATTACACTAGAGACCAATGGCAAACAAGTCTGGCATGTTTAGGAGAGAGGCTGAAATTTGTAAAAGGGAATGGAAGGCCCCATCCTATAGCAGTTCACACGCAGGTGATACTCAACACACCAGGTCTAATGGACTGCATAGAATTTTCTGCTGTATTGGCTGAATTTCTAAGTTGCCCAAGCATCTTGACATTTAAAATTTCTAAACTCATGCATGTCACATTCTGCACTCCTCTTTTAGTTGTCTCCTTTCATCATGGCAAGCCAGGCCACTGGCTCAAAGAAAGGCTGTCTCTAGATGAATGAAGGTGCTGAGAGTTACAGGCCTCCATTTTAAAAACTCCTTTCTGAGTAGGGGAATTCAGATTTTTTGCACAGTTGCAGACACATTTATAGAATATCCTGAGTTGGAAGGGACCCACAAGGGCCATTGGATTCCAGATCCTTATTCCTGTTTCTGCTTCTGGGTGAGCCCGCAGCACATCACAGACCTAAGATGCATCCCCCAGAGGAGGTATTTGGCTGCCCTCAGCACAACACAATTCCCTTTCACCCCTGACATTTCTGTTGCTCTTCAAGAAACTCTGGATCAGGACTGGAAAGAATGCAAGTGCTTCACTGTCAGCTGCAGTCCAGAAACTCACATTTTGGAATTATGAGCCTGCACTATTCCACAGAGCAGCCTAACTCTGCTGGCATCAAGTTGGGGATAAAACTATCATTGGCTTCCACAGAAGCTAAGGCAGGCCAAAGCAGGGAGCAGAGCACACCAGAAAACTTCACCTGCAAGATCTTCTGGCCACCAGCAGTATATGGCAGCACTTCATCCCTGTCTGGTTGCCGGGTGTGAGGCTGGGGTTGGAACTGGCTTTGCTCTGACTCACTTTTTCCATATAGTTCCCCTTAAAACAGAGACCTATCGCATAATTAACAAAAGTTTCACAGATAAAACAAACAAACAAACAAACCTACGATGAGAAAGAAAATATCGCACAGATGAATCTCACTATGAGGTGGAAACAACAGAAACTTCCATATCATCCTAAATAATGGGAAACATTCAGTTTAATTGAGGTATCTTCTTTTAGATACTGCAGGCAAACAGTGGTATCTGGTTATTGTTAGTGATGAGAGGAGGATGGGGAGCGGCTGGGAGTCTCAGAGCAGCTCCAGAAAGCATCCAGGAGACAGGATCTCTCCAGCAGCCAGTTGCTCAGTGTGTGCTCTGCAGGCTGGACAGCACAGTGCGCAGACAGCTTTCTCTGGCTTGGGTTCTTTCCAAGATCAACAATTGAATCCACCTGAGGTAAGAGGACTCACAAATCACCTTATCTCACGTGACATGACGGACAGATGTTTTTCTGTTACACTGAACTGCACAAATGGGACGTGTTCTCCTCAGGTCATGCTCCCAGGTTAATGCCTGGCACATGGAGCTGCCTTCTTTTCTTTCTTGGGGGAAGACCAAAGGTAAAGAGTTGACACTCATGGGCTTGGCAACAGGTCAAGAGCTGCAAAAACCAACCAGAAGGTCCCAAATGTGCCAACACCATCAAGATACAGCTAAAATATACCTTGTGTTGTCTCATTTGGACTATAAGAGATGGAGCAGGGACATGTCTGTTGCTAGATGTTCATGCAGCAAGGACTGAGGTATGAAAACCAAAGTCCTTCCTGCCATGTGGGTGTACACAAACCAGGCAAATACAATATCCACTCCTTTCCAATTTCCTATCTGAATTGTTGCACATAAAAGAGCACTTCCAAGGCCAGAAAGCACAGCTGTGTTCACAGGAGTTGAGAAAGGAAATCTCCACTGAGACACAACGATGCTTCTAATTGCAATTATGCCCATCTACCAATTCCCACCTGGAGACTGCTTCCCGGCCTATGGAGCACAGGGATCAGTGTTGCATCAGGGTGTCCTGCTGCAAGGACACGTCAGACCTGGTTCCTACAGCACAGCAGTGACTGTCTGACCTCCATTCCCCATCCCCCAGTCAGCAATTTGCCTTCCAGAAGCTCAAAAATACACCTGTCACAGCAGAACAGAAAGGCTTCACATTAGTGATTTGGGGAAGCCTTTTTAACAGCAGGGATATTCCCATCAGCACAAGGAAACTCCCAATGTAATAGTTCTACAGTCTTATCCTTCTAGGAGAGAGCTCTAGTAAGCAATGTTAAATATTTAAATTATTGCTCTCTTTAACTCCTTCCTCTTCAGTGACTTAAAGACAGCACCTATGCAAACAAGCTCTCTGAATGGGTTGATGTGTTTGAGTCATGTAAATTCTCCTCCTTCCTTATATTTCATCCCACACCAAAATGCAATGGGACATCAGGAGCTTCCTCACCACAGAACTCAAGGCAAAGCCTTAGAGATGCTCATGATTTGAGGGTGTTCCATTTCTTCCAGGCTTTAATTTTGCTCTTTCTAGAAGATTATGGTCAGGACTATAAACTGGCAGATCAGTGTTATGAAGTCTCAGATGATGAACTCAGGGACCGAACATGCTTCTAACACTCATATCAAAACTTTGAACTGATGTTTTATGATGTCCAGCTTTATGGACTCAGCCTAAGCTGCTTCGTTGGACAATCAGAATTGCTTAAAATATTGCTTGGTGCAGTACAACAGCTGGCACCTGAACAACTGAAACAAAGATTTGCAGAGACAATTTCATATTTCTTTACCTGTTTTCACGTGTGGAAATCCTTGAATTTCTGCACAAACAGGATGGGCATAAGCAAATGCAAGCGGCTGTCAGCTATCAGTTTGAAAAAAGGATGCCTGAACATTGTGGTACACAGCCTTCAAGGAGATAAGATGTTTCTAAAATTTCAAGAAACAAGGCATCCTAAGCCAAGATAGATGAAGAATTTGGAGGATTTATCCTCCCTACTGATATGATCATAAAACTGTTGGTACAAACATCTCCCACTAAAAGGAAGAGACAATTTGCATGGCTAATGTATAAATTCCCAATAAAATGCAGGTTTTGGCTAAGTTGCTTAATTTCCTGGAGATGGTCAGAAGAGAACAAATAGTAGTAATACTTTACTCTAGTTGTGTCATGTTACACTACCCAGCTAAGCTTAAAATCTTACCAGGACAATCTGGTAGCATATGGTGAATATCATGTCTGGTAGCATATAGTAAACTCACTTGACAGAGGGGGAGAGAAACAAAATTTTTAAATTTTCAAGTTTCATTAAAATTCAAACTGAAATATCATTTCCAAAAGATCAAAAAGGGTATAATGTCCCATTAAAAAATTGCCCAGGTTGAGTACCTTTCCTCCCTCCTGAAGAGAATTTTTTTTTCAAAATCGATATAAACCGGTTTATATTAAATCCAAAAATTACTATTGTTTGTTGAAACAACAGTTTTCCTTGTGGATCAGTGGCAACCATTTCAGAGCAATTATTTGATTTCTTGAGTGGCAGAAACACAGTAATTATTTTCCTGATTCTCAATGATAGCAAGCATTCAAGCAGATAGTCAACATTTTCAAGGTCAGAATCAGAAGTTGTATTAGCACATTCCTGCTTTCAAGTTAAGCACCGTGCTTAAGTGCCTTTCTAGGCTGAGACCTAGACCTGTTTAAATCAAAGCACAATTCCACTGAACTCAGTGGTGTTGCATCTGTATGTAAGCAGGATATGTGAGAAGAAAATGAGTCCCATATGGTTTGGAAAAAATCATGGCAAAACGTTGGACTAGTGTTGTGGATTAAAAGGAGTCCTAAAGCTCATGGAATTATTGTTATTTTAGTTGTCAGTGCTGTATTTATCTGGTATTTCCTGGCTGTCTATTATATATTTAAGATAACATAGTCTCATCATTTTATACCAGCTAAGACTTTGACCCTAAAAGTGAATTTAAAATATATTATGCACTCCAGAAATCAAATAATGAGAATTACAGTTCTTTAATCAGGGAAGAGAAGTGACATCATACGCTTATCACAGCACAGCTCAGATTTCAAATACTGCACTTCTTGGAGCAATCCAGCCAAGGGAACAAATAAAATCTTCAGGACTGAAGACACCATCTTTTAAGAGACAATTTTAGGCAACAATGAGGATTTTGCCTATGAAAAGGATGATGGGATTCATGAAATGAACTATTTCTGTTCTAGAAAAATTACAAAGAGACATGGCACACACACAAGAGTACAGCTACACTGTGACTATGAAAAACAATAACAGTTAATGTACCTTGGATTGAGCCCCATAGTCCACAAACAAATTCTCAGGGGATACGTTTAGTTAGACTCGAACAAGGTATGTTTCCATGACCCCCATACAGACCTATCTTCATTGTCACTTGATAGAATTTGAGGACAAATGTCAGTTCTTCCACTGCTTTTACTGCTTGTGTTGTACTGTACTTCTCTGAATTCTGTGGAGGCCACTGAATGGATAATACATCTACAGGCTATGAAACAAAAGTTCGTGTTTTCTTCTTGAAAAAGGTCTCTATTTCTAGATTGACCTATTCCTTCAAGGTCACAGTTGCTGGTACCTAATGATAAAAGGAGTTGGCTTAGATTCCCAACTGATCTAGATTGGCAGAGATCCAGTAATGTCCACATGGCCAAGGTAAAGATTACTTTCTGTTTCTTTAAAGATAAGTCAGGAAAGTGATTCAGAGAACTGCAAGTGAAAATTTTCTTCTGAAAAGAGCACAGTATTCTATCTCCCATCTCTTGCCATGAATGCACAATATGCACAATTCCCATTCATTTCCCCTTGTTTGTTTGAAAGAGAATTACAAAGTGTTCTCCAGATTACACATTAAAAAAAAAAAAAAGAAAAAGACAATGCCCCTGTGCAGTTTTCTTTCTGGTGTTCCAACACAACCCTGGGGAACCCTTTGAATTTATTTCCTTGCAGAATGATGCACACTGCAGAGATAATCAGAAAAGAAGGCAGTGGGAATATCTGAGGCTGGAGAGTGACTGTGGTCACTAAAACAGTGCTACACAAGTTTCTTGCAGAACTATTATAGCCAGAAAATCTCAGTTAGCATATAGGAAGTCAGTAATCTTTTCTGGTGGGGGAACTGGGAGGTAAACACTGACACCCCAGAGTAGATTTCTGCAGTGTGTCAATCTGACTTGCTACTCAGTGGTGTATGACACTACAAACACTAAAGGACAGTAAATGTCATTATTAGAAGCAAACAGAAAAATGACAAAAAAAAGGTGTCTCTTCATACACCAGATAGATGAACCACAAGGCATTGAGGGCACTAGAAATTTACAGAGACTCAAGGGAAGAGTGAACAAGGTCATGGAAGAGAAATCCACTGAGGTTGCCACCAGCCCTGTGCCTGCCTTAACAAGCTCAAAATTACAGCAGTTAAAGGTCAGAAATGCTTTAGGAAGTAGTTATAGTATGGACTTACCCTGTTCTCATACCCTTTGATTCCCTACTCTGAGGATCCTGGATTTGATAGAACTGTGTTCTGGTCCATTGTGGCCATTCTCAGGGGGCTCCCCGTGGCAAAAAATCATAGAGCTGCTGGCCTGCAATCTGTCGTTTTCTAACAATCATTTGTCAGTTGTACACACACTCAGAAATATTCTGATCATTTCTAGTTGCTTAACTAGGCCGAATGCCAGAGCTGGGGAAGTAAAAAGGCCTTCGTGGCAAGAGTATAAAGGCAGTTGACAATGGAGTACTGACACGGGTAAAGAAACTGCTACCCTGGCAATGTGCTGCCCTGGAAAGGCATGAGTGCCGAGCACCAGCCAGGGCAGCCCTGGGGAGATGAATGCAGTGTGCCTGGAATGAAGGCAACATCCAACTTCACACAAAAGCAAATGCCTGCAACACAGCTGTCATTACTCTTTTGCATGCCTGAAAAGATGGGACAATTTATAGCTGTCATGGCAAGTGGTCCAGTCAATTCTTCGTGCAACGCCTCCGAGTCTTGGCTGGTACAGGAGGGCCTGATGAGATCTCCGCGACTGAGATATCGGAGTGTTGCCAAATCCTCCTCTGCTCTTCAGAAAATCTGGGCACGTGTCAGTTAGCAGCAAGTTCAAAGCCATCTCTGATGGCCCCCTCTGACAGGGTAAAGATTTTAAAGACTCTGGAGAAACGCTATAAACCCCTGCTTGAGGCAGACATTGCTGTGGGGCACAATGCTGACAACCCTGGCTAGGACAGGAGACAGCCCGAGTTGTCCCAGGCTAAAGTAACGATACAGTGCAGTATGAACAGGAAATCATGTAAGAAGGTGTAAATCAGAAATAAGTATTTGCTATCTTGGGGGATTATAAAACTCACGTCTTGTTTGTCACCTCTAAGGCCACTCAGTACTGACTCTCCAGCCCTTGCACACCAGTCAGCCAGTGAGTACCAACCACAAGCCTCTCTGGGGACATGCAGATTGAGCAGTGCGGAGGCTTACAGAAGTAAATGGAACAATCCACCAACCCCTTCTGGTAACTCAGGATCCTTATAATGCCATTTTAATGATGGCATTTACTCTCTAACCCCTCATTTCTAAAAACATCCAACCTCTGAATACATTGTGCTATCAGAAAACTTTCCTATGGAACAGGTTTGTCTACCCATATTTCTGTAATGCTGGGGCGTATTTTAAAGTTCCTGTGGGACCTATTGCCCTTTTGCACTTCTGATACCATTTTGCTCCTCAAATGGGTTATTTCACTGCCATTGCACCCGTGGTGAGAGTTGTACAGAGGGTACTTCTTCAGTAGTTGCAGACTAATGAAGCTCTGGTGAAATATTGCTGCTTTTAGTTCAATTTCCTAACTGTGCTTGCTGCTTGGTAATTGGTAAATGTATCCCACTAGTTCTAGCAAGTCCCAAAATTTGCATGCAAGTGATCAGCTCCTACAGAGCAAGTCCAGCATGGGGGTGTGATGATAAGGGTCAGAACCACTACGGGCTCCTTTGCAAGCCGATTTAAAATTCAGTGGTGACTTTCACATGTCCTGTTGTGGCTGGGGATACACTCTTGATCTGTGCATGGAGAGTGGCTGTTTTCCCATCAGTAGATGAAGTTGGTTTCAGATTTCATTTCCACATAACCTGCTTCCTTGCTAGCCTGCTTCTCTCCCTCCTGTGTTACCTTTCTTCTTAGTAACCCATCTCTGTCTTCACCATCATCCCATTTCCCAGTTAAAGACTGCAGCAGATTTCATGACCAAGAACATATACTGATCTTGAAAATTTGTTTTTTCATTTAAAATCAGCTCTACAGGTCGAGAACCTACATCTATACCAATCTGTTCAGTGATCCACAAAAAACCCCACCCCTGCCTGCATCTTAAAGCTGTTTTCATTACTCCCTCAGAGAGCATTTTTAGCCCCACAGCCCCTCTCTCCAAGACAGCTTTGCATGGATTACCTAAGTAGGTTTCCTTGCAAGACACTGTGATTATATACTTCCCTAAAATCCAAGTACTCAGATAAAAAAAATACAGGTTTACCAGGTAAGATTAACTTTTTATAAACCTATACTGCTAATTTTCATTATTAAAAGAAAACTAAAAATCCAATCTGACAAGAAGATCCACTTCAGGCATGGCAGGCCCAGAAGAGATCAATTGTTACAATTGCAACATTTACAATTTTTTTGTTGAACTGGAAGATGGACTGTGCTGCTTTCCTCTGCTCTTTCACTGCCTCCCATCAAAGGCTCATGTTTATTAAGCCATTCCCCAAACAACCTAGGATGCATAGTAACTTCTTATCTCTGTACGTTCACATTCTCCTGACACAGCTATTGACACTGGGTCTTTCTGACCTGACTTCATGTATTTTTCTTGGCACAGGATTTATTTTTTAAGGGGATCACTACTTCAGCCAACTTTTGCATCATTAACCTCCTCCTCCTCCTCTCTATTTATGTGTATTTTAATAAACCACTAATTTCCCAATCAAGGAACAAGGACAGTTTTGGCTAAAAGCTGAATTCAGACAAAAACCCAGCAGTAACAGAAATAGCTACATGCAACCATTTTTTAAAGAAAGAATGGCAGCATTAAATATCAGTTAGAAGCTGTGAACTGCAGGTAACTGATAAAGGAAGCAAAAGATATCAGGAAAATTACTGCAGGCAGATTGGAAGGCAAAGACTTGTGCTTAAGCAAGAATGTGATAACAGAAATTCTAACAATTGTCTGTTACCTGACTGGACAGTGTAAAATTGCTGATAAAAGACAACTGAGAAAAGAAAAATATTCAGCAAGTAGTTTAGCTCTGGATTTGGAACACTTCGGAAGGAGTACAGCAATATTGGAGAAGGAGGATTCACCTCCGACAGTCTGGTCTATGTGCACATGCAAACTCCCAAAGACTTGGCTAAATGTCAGTAGATGATTAGCATGTCCTAAAAAGCTGAGAAATTCGAGAGGACTGACACCTGGTAAACACAGGGGGAGCTTCAGAAAGAAAAAGCATTTTACCCTGCCAGTTTTCATCCAGGGAGCCTGAAACCAGCACGGGCAAAAAGAATGGAAGAGCTGATAGAAGATTCCACTGAAAGGCAAAGAAAGAATGGAAGGCTGAAAATAAAAATAATACCAATCAATAATGTTTTGTGGAAAGGAAAGTTTGATATGCAAACCTGAAATCAGTTGGGAGAGATGGTTGGCAAATGTGATGTGCAAGCTGTGGGCATGTATTTGACTGTACACAGTGCAACATTCCACATACAAACTGTTTTGTTTGTTCCACACACTAATCATTATAACTCATCAATAAAGGCAAGTTTTAGGCAAAAGTTAGTTATTTGTGATCTGCAAAAGTCTAGAGAGGACCCACTGACAACATGGAAAGGAACTAAATATATCACTTTTACTTGACTAGACCAACAGAGGAACAGACAGACAGGCAGGCAGGGGTCTCTCTCTCTCTCTTTGTGTGGTCTTGGTATTGTACCAGTTCTTGTGTGAATAATTAAAATACATACCAAATTTTGGAGAAATTGTTTGCGTTTTTGGGGGGTTTTTGGGAGGTGGGGGTAAAACACAATGCTAGAAGTAAAGGGATAGACAAAACCCTTCTTAACAATTAATTTACAGCTTGATTGGTTATCAAAATGTATTGAGACGAGTTGATTAGAAGAAATAAAAATATCTTCACCTAGTGAAAACACCTCAGGTGAATAGACCCTTTCAGGCAGCAGAGAAAGGCATAGTTGCAGTCTGTGCCTGAAAGGCAGAGCCAGAAACTGAGAAATAAAAGACACATTTTGAACAGAGAGGATGATTAATTTTAGGATGAACTACCACGGGAAGTGGTGAATTCTCGTATGATCCAGGTCAGCAGAGGGTGGGATCCATCAGTCAGTGACACACGAGGGATCTGATTAAATCATTTGCAAACCATTTTGGGCATTGAGCTCTCTGCAGTGCTGAAGAAACCCAGCACTAAGCCACACCATCTGACCCAGTAACCTGCGGCAGGGAAATGTCTCCGGTCAGCTGCATGTTGCAACCACTCTCTTCCTTGCTCCCACTCACAGAATGGACTGCTCCCTCCTAAAGTGCCCATCCTGGCAACACAGGAGCTTAAGAGATGAACAGAGCTCGCTTTGAATTGGAGGGAAACTCATATACATACCTTACCAGCAGGGAAACACATACTTTACAAGGTAAACCGCACCTAAGACTTTTTTTCCCCCTTCCCTCTCTTTTCAAATCAATCAGGCCCTGTAAGTTTGACTCTATATGGACCTCTCTTGCTTTCTGTCAAATTTTAAAAAAATCAATTCCAGGTGAATATACAATCTCTTCCATTCAGGACTGGTGCTGGCAAAGCATGGGATGATGGGAAGTTGCTGCTGGCAACACGAAGATGGGCTGCAGCCACAGAAATTCAAGGCACTGCCGCAGGCTGACAGAGATGCCATCAAGAGTTTAGGGATTTGGGTCACTCTTCTGTGAAAGGCAGGGTGCAGCAGACGGGTTTGCTCACTCACTCAGGAAACAGCAGCCACCATGGGAACCCTCTGCCTGCAGGGCACTGGTCCTGCTGCCGTTGCTGTCTTGTCCTTTCTCCTGCCCAAGGTCAGGTCCACACTCAGCCCTTGGCCTCCTATTCATTATCTTTCCATAAGCCATGTCTTGGAAGAGCCTGTCTGTCCCACAGCCCCCAGGAGAGGCTGGGAACCAGTGAGACGCACAGGTCTTAGATCCACAGCTCCAGAGCTGAAGAGAAGATTTTACACTTGCTCGTAGTTTGGGCTTTGCCAGGTCTGAGCATAGAGATCTTCAGTTTCCCAGTCTGTCAGCCTCGTTTCCCAGGCCAGCTTCATACTCACTGGAGGAAATAAATGAGAAAGAAGGGCTGGGAGAGATGAATGTTGTAACAAGCCACATCAGTGTCTGGAAGCAGGGAAAGGTAAGTAGAGTTTATTTTATCAGCACTGCACAGGAAGTCTCAGCACCAAAAATTGCTCTCATCCCAGCCAGCTCCCCATGTTATTTCTGGCACCTTTGTAAATTGGTTTAAAAAAAAAAAAAAAACCCGCCTTGAGAATCCCTCGGCAGAGTGTATCTCTCAGCTCCCTCCACTTCCAGTATTCTGCTGAAAAAGAGAGCTGTTCCTACACTGTCACAGCACTGCAGCCAGCACAGACACATTGACTCCAGCTGAAGACTCTGCTGCTTTCTTTCCCTGTGAGAGACCTTCATTCATGCATATTAAACCTCATTAAGAGATAATAATTTATTGGGTTTTTTAGCTCTTAAAAAAAAAAAAAATCATGCTCCTGCGTTTGGGAACAAAAGACACATTTTTAAGGCTCAGTTTCAAATTTTGTTTCAAGAAGAGCTTGCAAGTTATTCATGGGTGTTGTCTCGGTCCGAGGGGTAATCTGTTTATTTCAGAGCCTCCTAAATCTGGTTTTCAGGCATAAAAACTGGAATTCGGGGGTCAGGCTCAGGCCCACCGGTTTGTATGGACCCATAGAGGGCACCAGACACTCATTTTTCAGTGCACTGACCAGGTGCACTGTCCTCCCCAATAACTCTTCAAGAAGGCTGCGGAGTCCTAGGGATGAGGACCAGGAGCTCCATGGAATTAGAAAATTGCATTCTAATCAGAACTGTTGGAATGGTAGGTATTTCAATTCCCTGCCACTTCCAAATTAAATATTGAAATAGAATGTTTGCCTGATCTGAAATTTCTTTCTTTAATATCTGATGAAATGGAGGGGAAAAAAAGAAATCAGCTGAAATATTTTATTTTCCATTTCAAGAATTCAAAAAGGAAATAAAAAAAATAATCTGTGACGTGAAATGTCTCTTCCCAAGGGAAAACCCAAGCATTTAATTTGGAAACAAAAAGAACGGGTTTGACTTCTCTTTTTCCCCCCTTCTACAACAGAAAATGAAATTAATTTACAGTTTGGTGTCACTGAATCTGCATTTTTCACTGAAAAGTTCAAACAGAAGATTTCCTCCCTCTCCAGCCCCAATTCAGTGCTCAAATCAGCGCTCTCCAGAGGAGTGTTGCAGTGGCCTTTGTAAAGATCACACTCTGAGAATCCCATTTTCACTATTTACCCACCAGCAGCGATAAATGAGAGGTAAATGAACGGGAAGAAAACAAACCCGCGATGTGACTCACTGTCATGTGAGAAGTGTGCTGTCTGCCAGAACCACAAGTCCTGGTGTATTATCACAGTGGTTTATTTGATCTGTGAGTGAACTCTAGATATCATCTAACACATCTGCTCCCGTCTTGCAGCCCATGGATCCCTGTCCTACAGGCACAGCCTTTTTGGGGTTCGTTTGCATGTCTGACAGGGTAAATGGGCTCAGGCAACCCCACACCGGCAACAGCCTGATCCACCCCATGGCACAGGGTATCTGAAGCACCTACCAAGGCTGAAATATTACACACAGAGCTGTGTGAGAACTTACTGTTGCACAAACATGGATGGATCTAGTTAACAGATGGGATCTAGGAAGTCATTCTCGGTAAACCTGCATAAATTTGGGAAAGGGAGGGCAGGAACACCAGACTCGGAAGCAAGATTATGATCAAAATAGTGAGGCAGTTCCTCTCTCTTGGTAACTGTCCAAACCAGTATCCTCAATTCCAGACCCTCCAAGCCTCTCCAGGTTTGAAAACTGCTTGCTTCTATGAATTTCTTAGTTTAAGCTTCTCTCTCATTTTCACCGACCTTTACTCCCACTCATCTCCCGTCTTTCAAATGGCTTTTCAGTTCTTGCAGCATGGAGGATGCAACCTTCAGAAGTTTTTCATCAGCTTTAGTAGAGTTGGATTAAACCCAGATTCCTGCAGAAACTGGAATTCAGGTGTCTTTCTAAGACCAAGTATTTCTTATTGCCCAGGACAGACTTTGCTCTGTACTCCTTCCCTATTTCTCTTCCTTAAGAGATTAGATTATCCTTAAATAATAAGTTTCCCAATTGTTTTCTGCAACAAACCCTGTCTGCTTCCTGCTTTATACACGGTTTGCATCCTGTGCACATGGCCTAAGAGATCAGTTGTTCTGCCTCAGGGGGCAATTAATCCCCAGCACTGTAATCTGCACAGAGGCATTTAATCTTTCAGGAAAGATGCACCTGAAAGGAACTTTCTGAGAAGCACAGGGTTGATAGAAACCACTAAGAAAAGCCAACAGTTTAGCCAGAGGCTGGGAATCTCCTTTCTGCTCTGATCAAGTTTCCCCAGCAATTAAATGCGGAGCCTTCCAACACAAGTGCTTTTTCTAAGTCTGATGAGCAAAAGTCTCAGGGATTCAATTTCAGTATCTTCTCAGAAGTCCCTGTTGCATAATCCTGCTCACCACAGGAGAGTGTTTGGTTTTGCTCCTGCTGGTTGGGAGAGTCTTGCCTGGTATCGGGCTGACTTCTCCTCAGCCCTTATATAAAACTCCAGTCTCTATATAGTGGATCTGCAGGGCAGAGACCCTCCCTGCTGCACAAATTCCAAGCAGACAGAGGTCCTAATCTCTCCTTTGGCTCGAGAAGTGCAGCTAAGGCCACAGTCATTTAAAAGCACTTTGATGAGGTAATCACAGAGTGATGCATCCTTCATTTTGTCACCTTGCTCTGCATCAAGATATTCTGGATGACTTTTTCAGACTTTTCAACTTCAGGATATTCAGACCTTTTCAAGAGAGCCAATACCAAACCTTCTGCCAGGGATTTCTCTGGAACTTGGCTGAAATTCCAAAGCTCTCTATTTCTCATTTGGCTTCCCCTATTCCTTTTCCATTTAGGCTGTCCCTACCTGTCCCCTCCAATAGCTCTACCTTTTTTGCTTACAGGGTTAGCTGAGGACAACAGGAAAGAGCACAGGAATCCTAATTTTAAAGGAGTAGTAAACTGGGACTATGGCCTCTTAGGACGTCCACTTAAGTGCCCTAATAGGAAGAAAGCACTTGGATGTGGACATCACCCTCTCCTGCAGCATGTTCTCTGCACACCCAGCCACACTTTATAGCCATTCCAAACTTAGATTTATGATTTGGGAGACTTGTCCCAACTTAACTCCCTGCAGACACTCCACGATGGGAACCACTGCACTATGACATTCCTCAAAATAGGTGACTCATCCACTGCTTTCCCTGTTTCCACTCTTTTTGCTTTGGCCTCAATCTGGAGTTTCACTTTTTTGCTGACCCGCAGATTCTCAAGCATGGGTAGAGAGGGAAAGCAGGTGGGCTTGCTTTTCTGATCTACCCATCCTCAGCACACCCTTTGCTTCCCACCCAGCTGCCGCCTTCAGGCCAGCGTGGCCCAACTGCATTTCCCAGCACTCACACAGAGCTCCTCTCCAGCAGTTGGCTCAGCTGAGCCCAGGGAACAATGTCACATCCTTCTCCCAGCTCTGCAGCAGAGCTGTGGGTCCCTCCAGCTAAGTCTGCACCCCAGAACCAGTGCTGGGATAAAACAGCTGCATTTGCAGGGTCTAGTGCTTTGCATTTGACTTGCCTCACCTACTGAGCAGCTCTGCATGCAGGTGCAGAGACCCCTTCAGTGGCAAGAGGTGAGGCTCGAAGGTCACCAGCACACATCAAAAGGGCCACATAAAGACCCACGTTCAGGGCTGTGCTTTCAAACCCAGGAGAAAGGCAGATGGGCAAAAAAAGACAGTAAGTGGATAGTAGGTTTTAGGCAAATATTCTGAAAATGGCTCCCTGGAAGCCTATAGGCTGTTCCTGACATTAATGGGGTTCCTGCTGAAGCCTAAGAGATATGTGTAGTGCATGTCACATATGAATGTGTTCAGCATAAGGGGGTTTTAAATCAGCAACTAGTGCTGGACAAATATAGGTCACTCTTAACAAAACTAAAGTTCAGTTACACCTGAACTGGTATCAGGTGAAAGCTCATCTTCTAGGAAAAAACAGAAGGGGGGGGGGAACCAAACCAAGGCAAAAACCAACCTATGGGTCATGAGGTTGAAATAGGTTATTCAATCACAATGTCCTGTAGACACATTTCCCCTCCAGTAAAACGGGTTTGAAGTTTGGAATCTCATGAAATATTCGTGACAGGAGGATGGACACAAGCTTTCCACCAAGTCCCACCCGTCTGCAGCCTTAGATTGCTGCTGTGGCTCCCTGGACAATGTCAGGGAGTGGCTGGTGCTGCGTAAGGGGTGTCCCCTTCAGTGTCTCCCTCTGCATTCCTATTCTTAGGATTTTTGAAAAAAATTAGTATTTTGCGCAGTTCTTTAATTTATTATCTCTGTCACTGTTTGTCATCACTTTCTCTTTCTTTGAACCTTCTTTGTCAAGTTTTGCTCTTTGGTTTTACAGGGATGGGCTGGTGACTCTTCTAAATGAGAACAATGTACGTCTAGAGGAGAAGAATAAGAACAGAGATCATATAAAGCAGCCCTTCTGAACTCCCTCCCACCCCAGTCTCCAAGGGTTCCCTGAGCCAGGCTTGGTTGCTTTGTATTTAATAGCCCTTTATAGATTTTTTCCCCGTGGACTTGTCCAGTCATCCTTTGAAGCTCTGTAGGTGTTTAGCAAGCAAGGTATTCCAGACCTTTGCTATGAACTGGCTACTGCTGAAACAATCACCTAATGCCATATTACACTTCTTAAATGTTTAACATTTTAGTAGCTGAATTCCTGGTAGACTCTCTCATAGATCTAATATGCACACCATGAGCAGGATACAGGATTTACATCCTGAACCCTGGCTGCAAGATTTTTCAACTGAAAGATAACTTAAAGGTAATTACTGAAAGCAGTATTAGTATGATTTAAAAAAAAAAAAAAATCATCTGAAGGGAAATTGCCTGTATTTGTAAGAAGAAATATAAATTAATATCCACTATGAACTGGTGGAATTTTAGGTTTCTACATCAAGAGGTATTAGCTGCTCCCCAAGAAAATTTTAGAGGTCCAGTCTACACTGAGGAAAAAAATAGGAGAAATCCAGTTCCAGAAATCTGCCCCAAGTTGGGGGGGGGGAAGGTAATGAAGAGGACTCAAATGTACATTTAACTGTACTCTCTCCTTAGCCCCCCAGCATTGTGAACTGCAAGAAACCAAAAGTAAATGTTTCATTGCCTCCAAAGTAAAGCAGGAGGGGAAGGAGGCTTGAATTTGAGTTTTAGGCAGAAGCTTCCGTGGCTCTTTTATTTTAGTTGCTTTGCTCACTGGTAAAAGATACCTTTAGGAGCTCCTCCCCAAAATACTATCCTTAGGGATCCCAGGGAAGAACAATGCAGTGATTTTATCAGCTCTCCCTCGGCGGCATTGCAACTGTAGGAAAGGATTGTCTTCCCTGGCAAACAACGAGGAGTGTCCTGCACCTCGGCCCTGAATCCAGCTCTGAGCAAGTCAGTGCAAAGGCAGACTGTAAATAATTGCAGCCTGTGTTGCACAACTGGCTGGTGGGGAGGCAGGAAAACGGCCCCAGGGGAAAAGGAGTAGCCAAACAGCCTGAAAAGTAAAAGTCACCTGCAGGAACTACAATCCAGAAACCCTAAACTGAACTCCACTTGATTTTCATCAGCGTTTCCAAAGGAGAGGTTAGCAAGCTGTGGATTGAAATGTGAAATCACTGGGCAAACTGACTGAGCCACAAAATGAGTAACTTCCTCCTTGAGCTCCCCCGGAGGGATCGGTATTGCTTTAAGGTGCATGGCCTCTGTGATGTAAATTGTCTTGAACCCTAAGAGGTTTTGCAGATTTACATGATAAGGAACTGTTTTCTACCCCAAGTATTAAGCACGATGTGGGAGAGAGATCTCTGAGTGGGAAAGAAAGCAGAAAGCTGGAAGGAGGCTGTAGAGAAAGACAATTCTTGCAACACACTGGTAGAGGAGACTGAGAGTCAGTGGGATAAAGAGAGCAAGAGATGGATATGGGCAGGGCTCTGCAAAGAGAACTCCAAGTGGATACAGCACCTGGAGCTGCTCAAGCCTGGTGCCAATCTACCAATATGTGCTTTCTCCAATGGCACCCACGCACAAAGAGCTACATGGACCAAAGCAAAGACAGTCCTGCTTTTCTAAAACATTTCTCCAAATTTCAGAAATCATAAATCCAGGTGATTCTGGAGCCAGTGATAGTGTCCTTGGATTTGAAAGGACGTGGTGGATTTCTCTTCCACAAATTTGCCTAAATTTTTTAACCTTATGCAAACTTTTCACTTCTAGGGGATCACATGGCAAGGAGTTCCATTATTTAATCCAACACTTAACTAAACAGAGGTACTGCTTCATCCAGGATTGGTGCTTTGGTCAGATCCTTCGATGCAGAAAGAGTTGTGGGGATTGCCTGAGTACCAACTGTGCTCAGTGATCCTCTGAGTCTGGATAACCAATAAAAAAGGGTCACGGAGCATTGGAGGGACTGGATGCTCAGGGAAGCAGAACAGAAGTTCATGTTGATAAGAAAGAAAAGCAGTCTAGGGAGCAGAGTACACAAGCAATGCTTTAGGAGTTGAAGGCCATTTTCAGACACATCACATGTACATAGAAATAGATGAATTGGCAAGAGACCACATCGACAAATGCATTAGTGATACAAGCTGAGGCTGGAGAGGAATCTATGCCTGAGGCACACTCCTCCCACAGAGGAGCAACAAGTCAAGTTTGGGAGCATGGAGTGGTTAAAAGGCTAAGATGAAGACATGAGATAAATGGATGTGGGGAAATAATATCATTCAATGAGGGGGAAAGGAGCAGAAGGTTGACATGGTAGGGATTGCTCTGTGTCTAAAGGAGATTTTCAGTTCTTTCAGGGAACACTTTTCATCTCCTATTCCTCTAGGTCTTGTCACAACAGAAAGCTTCCTTCTCTTCATGTTCTCAGTGGTGCAACTCCCTTCACATCAGCAAACTCACATTAATGGAAGCCAGCAGAACAAATCCCAGGGCTGGAAGAAGAAAACTCCTTCATCATGAGTTCCCCGGTACAGCATGTGAGAAGTCTCTTTCCTTTCAGCCTTGGAGAGGATATCAAATTGCTTTTAATGTTGCATCTATCAATGCTGGGCCACAAGACATTTGTTTGCTTCAGCTGTCATGGGAGCTGAAAAATCTTTTTGCGGGGAATGATATTATCCCTCCAAAGCCTTATCTTAAGGAAAACATATGTGATCTTGCAGGGAAGCCTCTCTTGGTTGCATTTTAACTTAACAGGAGGTTCCTTTCCCGACGGATCTGTTAGCACAGGAATATATGCACACACACACATACACACACCACTTTAGCAACCAAAGAATGTGAAACCCTCCTCAGATGGGCTGGGGGAGGGAGGCAGCTGGGGGAATAAGGCTTCCCATGCCATTCCAGCTTTGAGATATCCCTGGAAGGAAGGGGTAATTACACAAAAGCCAAGGATGTTGGTTCTGAACTGCTGCCAGCTGGCTGGCCTCTGTGTCAGCAGGGCCCAGCCCCACCATCCTCCAGCCACCACTCTGGTCTCTCCTGCTGTCCGATGCTGTCAAAGGGATAACACCTTGCTCTGAAAAACCCTTACTGGGCTTGTTACAGTGCAGTAACTGCACACAGAGTGTAGTGCTGTGGGCCATGGGCACGTGAACAGGAGAGAGAAAGTACCTCCTGCCTTGCTGACACTGCCAGAGAGGGAATGGGTGGATTCTGCTTGGAGATAGGGGCAGAAAAGCTTCAAATTACTGCCAAGTTTTGGAAAGCTTTTTAAGTGGTATCTTCAAAGGGTATGTTACTTGTCCTAGCTCTGATGGTGTCAAAGAATATTTCAAAGGGGGCATTGTTTGAGCACTTTCAGATGTCTCACCTCTAATGTCTCTGAGCTTCTGCTCCTCCTGTATAAACGTTACATTCTGCCTTGGCTGTGATTTACTCTACAGGGGAAACTTTCACCCTCTGGAACGCTCCCACAGTCCCTCAAATTGTAAGGAGCAGGATGAATAATCACAGCAAGAGTGTCTCTTGTAGTCTAAATGTTGAGGTTGTTAGAAACTGTATTCTTACAATGTTAGCACAGTTCTGAAACAAACTACTGAATTCCCTTATGTCATTATTCTCCCCTTGCCCTGTTATTATTTTCCAGTATTTGTTTTCTTCTTTTTTTTTAAAAAAACACATTTTAGTTTAAAAATGTTCAGTGTTTTTACCCATCACTATCCTATTTCATTCTAAAGAAAATGAAGATTTAAATAGAAATATGACTGTGGCTTGCAAGAAAATCTCTGCAGTCAAAATACTACGAACTGGTAAAGAGGTAGATGTCATTATCATTTTTCCAGCTTGTCTTGGCAGTGTTATCTCTGCTTGGTTGGGTTTGTACATCAGCTTGCCTGGTACTAGAGCTTGTTTAAGTGCTACAGTGAGTACTAGAACTCATCTGAGGTTTGTGGGCTTCACTTTTAGAAAAACAGAAGTAGTAATACAAAATCCAGCAGCACGAGCTCAGCCCTTTTGCCAAGCAAAAGGCTTCACAGGACGAGCTACTCCTCATCCCTTCCAAACCCTGGGGAAATCCATCGATGACACACCCTATCGTGGAGGTCAGCAGTCTTGGGTTGTTTTGAACTGGGGGGCCTCTTCTAAAACAAACATCTATCACCACTTATATATACACCCTCCTGCACACACAAACCCCGTACATCATTTTTTTGATAAAACCCTACCAAAACAAGCAGCCCACTGCTCTCGGATAAGAAGACAAAGAGGACGAACAAAGTCAGACACAGGACATGTCTACAACCAGAAGTCTAACATTTTGTGGTGATAAGGGTGGCATGAAGACATGGCTACAAGGCAACAAGAAGCACTTGGAAGCATGGGTGTTTCCATGGGGAATGAGGCTAAAGAAGGAACAGGCAATGATAAATGGCAGCAGGAATAAAAAAACATAAGGAAAATTCTGGCCTTTGGAGGATCTGAAGGAGACTATGGCATCTCAGAACAAATGCTTCTGCCTTCCCTGCCTCCTCCTTGAATACCCTGCTGGAAAACAGGAGATGGGGTTTCAGGCAGAGGAGAACATGTCATTTACTGGCACTGCTTAAATCTCCCTTCCCCAGCAATCCTACAGCTGCTGTGGTTTTCCTTACAGGCCACTGCAGGTAGGAGGAATCCTTTACCCAGTCTGAAAACACCAGGAATGAAGCAAAGAAAGCCTGCCCCTGAATTCAGCCAGTGGGCTATAAGCAGAGCTTCTGTGGCCACTGCACCACAGCACAGATCACTTTTGTTTCTGCCCAGCAGCATCTTACCTCATCCGTCAGCCCACGCTTTGACTGCAACATGCCTGGAAACTCCCAGCCAGAATATTTTTCATTTTGTGGGTCAGGTTTCGTTTTGGGGTAGCTGGCTGTCATGTCAGGAAAAAAAAAAGAAAAAAAAGAAAGATATTAGTTGCATTTTACCATAGTGACCTGAATCAGAACAGCATCCTCCAGCATCCCAGCCCTTCTCCCAGTGCTGTACTGTGGCACTGAACCCTTTCCTAGAGATATTAGGACAGGATGAAGTTTGTGATGGGCTCCTCTGTCCAGAGGAATTAGAAAGATCTCCATTTCTCTGCATTGTGACAGAACATTTTGCCTTGGGCTTTCCAGGTCTTTGGTGCAATCCTAAGGCTAAGCACTACTTTAAAAACAACAACAAAAAATGTATTTTTCTGGCATTCATTTCTAGTAGAACTCAGAAGAGCCCAATTTAATATGCAAGACTTCAATAGGTTAAGTAAAATCTATTCCTTGTATACAACCTAATGCTCTTGCCATAAATTCAGATTTGTTCATGACCACAACAAAGCCCTTCAATGGTTGAGGAAGATCATTACAGGATTTTCCTTGTTATTACAGCCCAGCAGAGAAAGCAGTTTCAGCACAGCTGAAAGAAGTTTCCATCTAGCAAACTCTGCAGATGGGTCACAGGCTTCCAAAAAGTGTATCAGTCAGAGATGAATTGGATTAAAGATAATCTGCAATGTGAAATCCTGTTAGGAAAGCCTACGGGTTTCCACTGCTTCCAGAGCTGAAACTCTCCCGGACTGAAACAAGGCAGCTGATGTTTGTTTTGACAGCTGCGTGGAGTGAGAGGTGTGTGTGTGCGTGCCGGGGAACAACACATATGGTGACCATGTGACACGACCCACAACCAGATGAAAGAAAATTGTCCAATATCTCCAGCAGCGTGGTTCAAATTCCACTTCAACCAAATTGGCGGGCGTGACAAATGCCAGCTAGTCCCTCTTCCCTACTTTGATTTAGGAGGCAGAGTAGTCCATTTGATCACCTGCATGCTGTGGTTTTCATATACTCCTAAAATTTTGGGACACCAGATAGGAAAAAGCTGCTGGTTGTTAAATCATCTCATTGCTTCTCCAGTTCAAATTTCTTACTCTTCCTCCTCCCTTTTTAAAAAAAGGGTTTTTTTTCCTTTAAGGCTTATGTTACTGTGGCAGCTCAGGGAAATGAAACTTTGTGTTCTTTCAGAAGAATGGAGTGATGCAGCATCAGAAAATTCATCATCAGAGGACAGGACAGAAGTCCAGACTGGAGCAGAAGGAATCTGACCTAAACACAGACAGCTACAGAAAGGGACTGGAAAAATTCATGGAAGAGGAATCCACCTAGAGCTATTGACCAAAAAGTGACCTCTGCTGCAAAGGTTTGAAGGGAAAGAGTTGCCCAGCCCATGCTAATGGTTAGCTGTCTACATTACCATCAGTTCTGGGTGACAGAGAGCTGGACAGGTTTAGGACTTTCCTGCTCTGCCACTGCCATCCGAGATGGGGTTTCATTAGCATCTGCTACATAACATCCTCCTTGTGCTCATACAAATAATACCCACTATGGTCTTTTACTTTTGTCAATAGCACTGTTGACTGCTTCATGCCCATACAGGACTCCCAAATATTACTGTGTCCAAAGAAAAAAAAAGGTTCCTCCTGCCAACTAATCCACAGATGACACAAGTGCTGAAATATAACAACATCAATAGCACACACTCTTTTAACGTATTTTTCTCTTAGGTCAGGTTGAATAGTGAGGGATCCTTCGTGCGTTTATGCCTCATCCCTCTCTGCCTACGACAGGTCAAAAATAGTGTGTGCTGTTTCATGCTGGTTGGGAATGACAGGGTCAATCCTAGGGATTGTTCTACTTGGTGCTGGACCTGTCCTTCTGGTCCTGCAGTAACAAAGTTGGCATCAGTGGTTACTCTTCACTCCACTAAGTTATGAAGCTGGTAAGATTCAATCTGTAGCTTCACTTGCATTTCCAAAACTGACCCAGGAAACTCCTTCAAATACACTGTCTTCTCATGAAGTTCCAGCTGGACTTGAGAGTGATAGCAGGGAAGGTATAAGGACTGATTTGCTTCCCAGACTGTTAATGTAAAATTGAAATACAACTGTCTCATCAAGGGAAGCATTCGGCTTCTCTAGAGATGGTCTCTAAGAACACACAGAACTGTAAGAACAGCTGAAGAGACACTACCTCTCAGTTTGACTGTCAAACCTTTCTATGGACAAACAACCCAGGAAAAGTCCTAACTTTGGAGCAGCTTGTTGAGTTACTGTGGAGTGACTTTCCCAGGAGCTGCTCTATTTGCATATGTCCCAAAACATTCTGGGTAGAAACTTTAATAGAAGGATCAGTGCATTTAAATAAGATTAATATTTCACACTGATGGTGCTAGAAAGTGTTTTCCTTTTCCAAACCTCTGCTTTGCCGGGACATCAGAAGCAAAGTGGTTTTGTGGATTATTCAGCAGTTAATGCTCCCTGCCTGCCTTGAATGGAACCTGTCCACACAGGAATGCCTTGAGTTTGATTTCTTTAGCTCACTTTTTAAATGAGCAGAAAACCACCTATAACGAGTACTTACTTAAATTAAAAAATTTTGTTGACCTCAAACCTTCTCCTAACCCTTTAAATCGGGATTACCAGAAATTTATTTGTGCAAGACTGTCCACACAAGCTTTACATTAAATCCATTAGGAGAATAATCACACCTTTAATTCAATCAGCTTGGCGTTGATTGCAGGGCAATGACCATTAAAAGGCTGCAAATGGCCTATGGTTTTGTCAACAATAGCTTGTCCGGTTCTGTAGTGAGCTTTGCTGGAAAACAAGAGTAACTTGAAACTTTGAGGGATGGTAACCCAAGGAAAGATGCTGCAATGCTCCCTGCTTTTCTGGTAAAACTAGAAGTTCCTTCTGCAGCTGGTTGCTGAATATCCCATTAACAAGATATGCTTAAGAAATAAAGACTGTTCCCGACAGTAAAGTGGGGGGGACATTACACACGACTCAACTATTTCCTTGCTACGATTTATTAGATTTTAAATGTGCTCACGTTGTACCCATCAGCCTCTCTGCCGCTATGGAGTCTGTGCCAGAATTATGACAAATGAGATTTTTTTCTGCTCGCTACAAGTTTTATCTGAATTATCTACCATGTTAGAGGTCATGGGTATAACACTTCATTTTTCTCAGTACCATAGATATGGTGAACGTGGATGCCAGATCATGAACTATTTCACAGGCCTGCTGTCATGAACTCACGTGAAAAAAAAACCCTGTAATGCACAATTAGCCTTATCTTCAAGGGTTCCCAAGGATGAAGTCCAGTCTACACTGATTTATCTGATCTTTCTTGTAAACTAGAATGAGGATGGTGTGGAGGCATAGAATTCACCCTGCACGATTGTAGCAGAATGAAAGCAGTGCAACAGGAAGGGTGAACAGTACCTGTGGAGTGGAACCCTTACATGTCTTAAACTATCTGGCCTTTTAAACAAATTGTCTTCTTCTAAGCAATGACTTGGTAAATACAAACCACATGCCGAGATAGCCAGCTGACCCTCACAGCAGAGGAATCTGCCACCCGTGTAGAGACAGAGCTCTAGGGAGAGTCTTCTTTCTGCAGCTGCTCTTGACCCTTAGATAGCACTGGAATGACCAACTTGGGATAAAGCCCAGTTAATGTCTTCCTCTCAAAGGCAGTGGCGGTGCAGCTTTGTCAATGTTTGGGGTTACAACGAACTCCAAAGCACTGAGAAAACAAAGCAAGAACATGTGAAATGTGGGATTATCCCAGATGTTGCACTTTAACTTCAGTTGGCAAAACCACGACCCGAGTCACCTAGTGAGATGGATTGCAGTGCAACTGGATGTATATTATCCATATTATTGGCCTAATATTTCAAGCTGATCTTCTGCTTACAGTTCATGTCAGCACATAGACTGGCTTATTCAACCTCTTGAAAACATCTTGCAGAGATAAAACACATGTGTATATATTATAATCTTTGGTAAGTCAGCGTCTTCTTTTATGAAACAGTGACGTTTATGGGGGGGACTGATCATTTTCAGATGTTTTGTTTAATTCAACTAAGCAGTTAGACAGATACTAACAACGCAAGAGCAGTCCTAAACATTTTAGAGTCAGGATCTCTTCATCACCCTGGACCAGTCACTGATCAGCAGTCCTGTGAACTACATTTACACTTTGAGTTTTCTTGTCATAAACTGGAACTTGAATGTGCCACCAGTTTTAAAACCTTCTGCGACACCGTCCCTTTGAGGAGCTCATGGGACTTGTGATTAGGTGGGACATCACTTCTTTGAGCTAAGCCTTATTCTTCCACGCTTAGGTTTTATTTTTTAATAGATGGGAACCTGAAGTACAAACAGGGACAATGGAAGATGCAAAGCTGAGCAATGAATTAAAAGAAACACTGGAGACACAGTCATTTGAACACACACTGGTTACACACATTGCCTGGTGAATAAAAGCTTCCAGCCCACTGTAACATAACACCTGAAAAACCACTTGATATCCCACAAGCTGGCCCCACTATGTAACAGGAGATTGCTTGTAAATTTAGAAAAGAAATTGCCAAGCTACTGAACTACCGTGGGAAACCTGCCAGGGTATCACCTTAAGGAAGGCAGCCCTGGCTACTGGGACTGTGGTTGCTTCTCATTAAATGTATGAACAGCTTCTGGAATAAGACATTTCTCTGTAGTATTACTCTGGCAGACTGGAATTAAGGAGTCAGAGAGGACAAGCCCTGCTCTCAGCTAACAGGAACGTGACAGCCATTTTCTGGCCGTGCTTTCCCAGCTGCTGTTTGGAAGGGATCACCCAGGCTTTCCCTTATGGGGCACGACTTAAGAAAAGCAGGTCTTTTGTCCACAGCTCTCCCTTGTGCAGTCTGGGCATGACAGCAAATCAGCCACAAAGAATACATTAGTAAATATTTCTATGAGAGAAACTAAGGGAGTATTTTGCTCATCAGCTGTTGGGGCAAGGTTTAATTGGCATGGATATGTTGTTTTCTAAAGACTGCTATAAGTGAGAAAACTCAGGTGACACCCAGACACCGCAGTCCTGTTGATGACCATCCAGACTTCCACAGGAAACAGAAGAATGAGGACTGAAGACTTGCACTACTGCACAAACCACCAAGGTCAACCACTCTTCTCAGTTGCCCCTAATTACAGTGGAACAATCTTTTTGGTTTCGAGGCCAGGAAGCCACATCTACAACAGAATCAGGATGTGGCTGGCTGAGAAGTAGAGTGTGCAGATCTTCAAACATAAACTTTGTTCCTTTTGATGAATGTCGTTTGACGAATGCCCTATTAATTTTTTTTAAGAACTGAAACAAAGACTGTGACCACTCAACAGTCAGATTGTCAAGACATCCCTTTTCTCTCTCCCCCTAAAATGCTGAATCACACTTGTGGTGGTACTTAAATACTTAATGACAATGAACATCAAGAATCAGCTGCAGAGAGCTATATAATAAAATACTAAAAATGGAAGATACTTAATTGCACTTTTTTCCACAAGCTGAAATGAGAACTTATAGCTGGGACTTCCCTGATCTATTTTAGATGCCTTTGTAAGGGTGGGATAAACTGCACTCGGAAAAGTCCCATTTCTTTCTTATGTTTTTCAGAAGAACGGAGACATTTATCTGCTGTTGAAGTTGAATTTTTAAACTATAAGAGGTCTGCCAATGTGGCATGCTTTATCTTTGCTCTTCACGGGAGCACAAAGTTTTCCTCTCAGGGAAGAGCTATTTCTTTATGCTGTTTCAAAGCTTATCTAATATTTCATACAGATCAGTGTGCTCAGGTTTGGAAGGATCTTTAATGCTGATTCCTTGGAATTCTCAAAAAACACACATGAATTTTTATGCCTTATGACCTTTACAGATATTGATGGAAATATAATTTCTTCTGTTAGCTGTCAATGACTCAGCTTAGCTTTGTCCTTTTCATCTGAATCCATACAGGAATAGCAAAAACAAAAAAAAAGAAAGAATTCATTGAACACACGTAAGTGCAAAGACAAAGTGTGACAAAGAGCTGGAAATTTGACAACTGAATGGCTCCCAACAGCTTTCAGATGCTTTCCTCCCTTTTCTTGCACAATCTTTTTTTTCCCTGTACAACCTTTGATCTAAAGCCCTGTACAGAGTTACAGGAGAAGAAAGGATATTTGCTGACTGTCCTGCTGTCGCCTTGAAGAGAGAAGAGAGCCTCTCTGAAACGCTGCAATGACTCTGACAGAGCCAGAAGTGCACTGTGCTCACTCTTTGAGTCTAGACACTGCTCTTGAAGACTATCTGGAGAGACATTCATCAACATGCCTGCAAACATTTGCATCTGCATAGAACAGCAGAGCCTGAATTTTATCACACATTGCAGGATGGCTGGTTAGGCTTATTTAAGTGTGGGATGGAAAGATTTTCTCATTAAATAAAACTAAAATGTTTTGTATTTTATACAGATGAGGTGAATGTGACAGAGCAGCTCAGAGTTTTGAGGCTCATGCAAAATGCAAAATGCAGTGAGAACCTTTCAAGAGCATCTGCTCCAGAAGGTTTTCTGCATCTCCAGCAGATGTGTTTATGACACAATAGCCATTTCCCTTGTCTCTTGCTCTCTTCTTTATCACATTGGGATAAAGGCTATTGTACAGCTGGAATTCTTTCTGCCAAGAGTGGTAAATGCTACTTTTCCCCTTGTGTCAGGATATCTTTCCTGGAGGTTCTTTCTAGTCTTGGGTGAGCCTAAAAATGTTATGACAGGTCCACAGTTTTGCCCATTTATTTTGAGACCTAGAATGGGATCTGTAAGTGCACTGCATAAAATTTTACTAGATGGAATGTGGGTATATGTAGATGCATGTTGTGGGGAAGACACTTAGGTGAAGAGTGCAACTTATGTACAGTTTTGTGGTACAAAAATGCAGCAGGAAAAACTTGGCTTGAAATTGAACCTTCAAACTTGTCCTAGAGTAGAAGAGAACTACCAGCCCTGTGGGCAGCAGTCTGACAGATACAACTCTTTTCTTAGCACATACTTTTAATGCAGCCCTTCTCTTTGTGTTCACTCTGTGCCTTTCTTTGTTGTGTTGCTTTAAACATAGTTTTCTGGCTTTTCACATGCCATCTGCACCCTTCCTCATATTCAGTGGCACTGGTCTTTGCCTTTATAATGCACCCCATTTTTTTAGTGCGTTGCATTGTGCTGGGGAGGGCATTCTCAAAAAGCCATGGAGACAACTTGCTGCTTTCTTTCAAAGCTGTAGCACGTGTAAAAGCTTTGATAAAAGACTGACAGACTGAGGCTGGTGCCGCTTATGATGAAGCAACAATGAAAGTTTATTTCATCAGCTGTATCTGCTGTTGTCTCTCATCTCACTCCTGAGCAGGAACTGCCTTTATGCACACTACCTCTATCACATAGCACCAGCAGTTCGCTTTTCTTGGGGACAAAGACTTCTGAGAGTTCCAGCAATGCAAACAAAAATTACATGTGCCCTCTCTCTCCCAGCACCTCTGGCTTTCTGCCTTGCATCCTGCACCCACCAGCGCACACAAGGGCCCTTAGAAGTGCTGAAAGCAGAGAAAGTTGTATGAGCTATGTGGTAGCTGCCAGCAAGCACCAGTGTTTCAAAGGCAGCCAAAGTCACAGCTTTCATCTCTATTATGCACTTAGTCTACCTTGGAAAACAGTTCTAATGTTGTTACAAGTATTACCATGATGGCAAACTACCTTCAGCAGCAGCATTAGAATGTCCTATAACTTCTACCCTCAATGAAATACTCCCCACCCAAACCAGGTAAAAGGTTTCTGCTAGTCCTGTCACCGGTCAAGGATGGTATTCTGTGACTCAAGGTCCTTCTAGGCTGTAAGTGGTTCAGTGTGGCTTTCCATGTGAGAACTGCTGGGTAATCCAAATTCCTAGCTGTGGCAGGAAATGAGCCAGCAGGGACAGCTGAGTCTGAAAAAGATGGGTTACTTCAAGACTTCCCAGTGAGACTGAAGGGAACCACTGTCTCTGGCAGAGAAGCAGTCCTGTTTCCTAAGAAGTCTACTTTGAGTCTTGTGGGTCTTGGCTACACGAAGATATTGCTGTGAGGCAGAGAGGGTTGGGAAAGTAGGCCACTCCCTCCAAGAAGTTTTTTGCTAGTCTAAAAGTATCATTAAATGTGAAATCACATTCTTAACTTATGCTGGCAAGTGATTAGGGTAGACCCAGCATGAGGCTGCCAATAGCAATATGTCACAGTAAGTATGAATAACTTGGGTAGGTTTCATTTCTTTAACAACGCTTTGCAACCCGTGGGTCATGTGTCTGCCAGACTCCAGCACTCGAATCTGCATCACTGACATCTGAGCAGCCCCTGCCTGACATCCGATATCGCTCTGCTGAGCTCACTAACTCTCTCTACTTGTCCTGCTGAACTTTTTGTGGCCACTCCATCCATTACAGCCACCCAAAGGGACGGGAAATCAATGCTGCTATCAAGTAAATGCAAATTCTGAGTCAGCCGCATGGAGCAAAGGAATCACAGCTTCCAAATATGGCATCATGCACAACATGGAAGTGGAGAATTGTGGTTAACACAGCTCTGAATATTTCTGGGCATTTTACCCAACACAGCAGGAGCGTCCTCAGATGAATGAACTGGGCTCCTGACACATAAATTTTCAAGTGGGTTTTACTGTCTCCTTTCTCCAGAGGAAACAAGGGCCACGATAGACACACACACATACACCCTCCCACCCCAAAAAAAAAAAATCAGTAACAGCAACACACACAGACAGAAGTCCCCAAGACCAGCTTGTTGATGTAAACCATAATAGAAAACACACTTCGGCTTGTGGAAGATTCTCCGGAGACTTGCATGAAAAAAAAGGCGAGCACACTTTCTGGCTACTATTTTTAAACCTCAGCTTAGAATGGATACTCAAGGTCACCTAAGCTGAGCTTTGACAGATGCGACTGAAAAGCAAATAGCGGGGCGGGATGTGGCAGCAATAAAATACCGACATTCTGTTGTCACGCCTTCAGAATTGCTCAGTGTCTGTGGTGGGACACCACGCTTTGTGGACCAGCCATCTGGTGGGAGAGTCCTTAGATTTAGGAGGATGTGCCAGATTGTTGGTTTCTCCATGCTCCTCCTGAGATCAGGAGAGAAGATGTCGACGACCCATGGATGCTTTGTGCAAAAAACGTAGTGTTCCATTGGGAACGAAATGTGGAAAACTCCAGCTATGGAGAGCAGAGGTAATATTTGGAAATTACACTTGGCAGCTCTGTCATATCACCACTCCTTCTCCCTTGAGTCTGTATTTTCCCATTGTTGGGGTTATTGTCAAGGTGAAAGGCATAAGCTCAAAGAAACCAGTGATATCCCCATAATTATCAGTTCAGGTATTCCAGTATGCCCACCTTTCTTGCCACGTTCCAAACAAATACAGAAGGTTGAAAACATATTCTCAGAGTTATAAAGTCCTAATTTTAGGGACAGTGCTAGCAAATCCCTTTTTAGGCCATTTTCCTAATCATCTGGATAATGCCATTCTGCATCTTTAGCTGAAATGCCTGTGGAAAACTTGGGAGAAAAAGATATTTCTGCTAAAAGTGTCACTGATCTCACAAAATGCTTACACCTGCCTCAAGGGAAATCAGTGGTGAAATGCAGACCCAAAACTGAACCTTCCAACGGCCAGGCTAGCATACTGTCATGAAGAATCCTTCCTCATGACCAATCTGATATTCTTTATAACTGCCATAAAAGTTAAAAAAAAAAAAAAAAAAAAAAGACAGTCGGAAAATTCCAACCTTGTTTAAAACTACAAAAGGCTTTTCTTTTTTTTTTTTTTGTGTTTTTGGTTTTCAAACCTTGTT
>JAYRBT010000005.1:7944005-7972279 GCA_036023395.1 Myiotriccus ornatus
GATATGTGTCATTAATTATTCTGTAATTTGTGATCCATAATTATTATTATGATAATTGTGTAAATTTGACTTTATCAAATATTTGCACGTGTTACATTTATTTTTATGTAAATCTAATTTGTTATAAAAAAAAAATTAAACTTTTTGAATATAAATTAAAATAGTTATTGTATACATATCTTTCCATGCATAATTGAAAGTTAAAAAAAAAAAAAAAAAAAAAAAAAGACAGTCGGAAAATTCCAACCTTCTTTAAAACTACAAAAGGCTTTTCTTTTTTTTTTTTTTCTCTTTTTGGTTTTCAAACCTAGATCAAAAAGATTACTCTGTGATTTAAACATATTGCATTTTTGCAGCCAGCAGTGAAGGCATTAAAATGAGAATATTTCTGTCCTGAATGTATGTGAATTTACCATCTGCAGAGAGAAAAAGGCTCATCTGCCTTCACAGTTCACATACCAACGGCCTGGTTCTGCCTCGAACTAAATTCCATTGGATTTCCACCGCTGTCCAGTGAGGCCAATACTGTTCCCTAAATATCTATCCAGTGTGGGGCAAAGTCAGTCAAAAATGTTCTCAGCACAAAAACAGGTCTCCCTCCACCCTACAGTGCTAAACATTTACTATTATCATGTACTGAGGACTTGCTAAATCCAGAAACTGTGGCTTTGGGATAGTTTCCCTCACTATGAGAAGTTATCATTTTCCCACAGCAAGTTTCACACAGTATGTTAAAGATCTTCAGTCTGTAATCTGAAAATTATAATTGTTAACATTTTTAATCTTCTTCCAGCAGGTGGAGGTAGATGTGTGTTAGATTTTCCTTTGGGAGAACAAGCAAGATCTGTAGCTCAGAAAGCAATTTTATGTTCATCTAAACAACTGCTTGCAATATCTGCTATATGATCTACTGTTTCCCTTTATCTCTGACTCCCTTTTGTTTCCTTCTCAACACAGTTGAGAGAATGAAAAGGAAAAATATTTCTGCATTTGGAATGTGAAAATACCTTGTCTCCCTTGACTCCTGGGAAATCCTGTGTGGATACAATTAAAAACTCATCACAAAGTTGAAAAAGTTGCTGTTACTCTTTATTTGCTGTCTCTAACTTTCAGTTTTTTCCAGAGTTTCAACTTGGAGATGGAAAGCTAGCACTGTGGTGGAAAATGCCTTTTTCCAGAAGCCTTCTGTCTCACAAACAAGGGCCAAATGTCTGAGGTAATAGGAGTTTGATCACATCTGGAAAGCCCATGTGAGGCTTTCTTTAGTCTTCTTCCCTTTGCCTCACCCTTTGCTCCAAACACTGATGAGAAGGAAGATATTCTCCATGTGGGTTTCCTCAGACAGCCCTTTCTCAAGGCTTCACTGGGTGATTATTGGTGTCTGGGCACATGAAAGAGGAGTCACAAACACTTGAGGGGAGCACTCAAGGGGAGCTTTCTCTGGACAGAATTCACTGGGTATGGAAGGACCTCTCCACTAATGACTTAGATGCTCAAATCCAAACATTCCTATCCCATGTTGATCAGATAATGATCTTTAAAAAATTGTAGCTGCCACTGCAATGGAGAGCAGAGGAAGACGAAAACTGAAAATTCCTGGAGGATTTGTGTTCCAACCTGAAGGAATCCCTGGCTTGTCAAAGGGATTAGAGTGAGCCTAACAAGGCTCATCCACATCTTCCCATGGAAGTTATTTGAGTACATTTGGGGCAATGGGGATTTTTCTCATCGGGTTTCATTTGCAGCCCCCTTTTGATAAGGGCTTTCCCTGGAAAACCTCAGTTGTCAGGGTTAATGGCTTAAGCAGTGTTGATAGATTCTGTTTATGCTGGGTGAGGGGGTTCAGGTGGCCCAGTCTAATGTAAGCTTTCCGTCAACTGTAAACAGCAGCTTTTTATGTCAAAGCTGTGTTTCTGCCTTTTGACAAAGCATTAACAGACCTATGAAAGGAAGAACTCAGGGTGACGACAGTAGGAAGAGCAAAGAGGTTTAATAGGTCATTTCCACCGCAAGTTCTGATAATTTGACAAAGTACTGTGTCTTCCCTGCCAAGGCCCCAGAGAGGGTTCACATCCACCATATTCTGGCTCCTGTTCTCAGCTCCACTCCAGGAGCTGTAGCAAAATTTGTGGTGGTGTCTCTGCCAGATGGGAGGAAAAGTCTTTCTGCTGTTGCTGCCTGGACCTCCCCAGTCATATGGTGAGCTAGAGGAGGTTCTGCCTTTGACCACAGCCTTTTCCTGAGGCACACATTTAAAAAATGGCTTGGCTGATATGGGTCCTGCCTGGGAAAATATTTCCCATGTGGATTCACAGGAAGCTTCTCGTGTGTTGTCTGTAAGCAGAGCTGCTCCTAGTCTGACAGCTCTGTGATGACAATTGGACTAAATTAAGACTTACTCTATGCCTGTGGTCTGGCATTAGGACATGACACCTTGGCTGGTATCTTCAGTATCTGGTCCCACCCAGAAATGAGACAGATCCAAGATTCTCTGGCTTGCAAGATTAGGCAGTTAGGAGGAGGATTGGCCACTGGCCCAACATAGGAGCAAGGGTGAGTGTGGAGCTGTATATCATCTGATGCAGGAACACCAGCTTTCCTCTCACACTCCCAACCTTGGTGATTGGCTATGCAGACAGGGAGAATGCTACAAGGCACATTCTCTGATCGAGGAACCCAGATGAAATTGGCCATGAGCCAAAATGTTGACTCCTGGGCATAAGGATGAACATTCAGTCAGAAAGGGCAGTGTCCTCCTAGGAACAGCAGAGAAAGGCCACTGTGCGAGATGACATTAATTCTATTCAGAACAAATTAGAGGGGGTAGGATGAGGAAGAGGTTCTATGGGAATTGTAAGGTTAACTTACTTAAGCTTGTGTCCTATAAAGAGACCACCCATACTCCAAAATGATTGTGATAAAAAGCCAGGTTGTCATCAACATTATTTACCCTTTTTTCCTCAGCCACCAGTAAAGGTAAGAGGGGAACTGTGTGATAATGCTTGTGTAATCCAAGGGCCCCACTACATTTTAGCCTGGGAGCACCTCAGAAATTTTGACACATGTGGACCCTACTCAGAGCATGAAGACTTTCAAATTCTGTGTAAATGTGATAATCTATAAATAACTTCGGTCAGATTTTGCCAAGGGCACTTGTATGTGGCAAAGTAGAAAAGGTCCTTGGGTCTGCTCCAGACCTCCTTTTCTGCTGCAGCAAAGACCTCAGAAGGGAAATGGGGAGCTGTGCAGTGTGTAACAGTCTTCACTGACTGGGTACAGGTACCAGAATTAGAGAAAAATCAGAGACAGGGGGATTTTAATGAGATCACACATCACAATCTCATTCACTGCTTTTGGCTGTGGAGCACACTGCTTCCCAGGGAGGTCTTGCCTACCTTTGCTCTACCAAAAAAGTCCCAAGCTGAGACTGCCTCTTGCATCTCTTTGCTGGGATCTTTTCTATCACCTGCAGGCCTTTGGGGTAAGATGGAACTTATCTTTATAACCATTTATTAATGTTGTCGACTGATGAACTGGCAGGAGAACAATCTCCAGTGAGACTGCTGAGAAAGGACCAGTGGGAGGGCTGGGTGAGACAGTAATGGACTGTAATCAGGCTTGCACCATCTGATTTCACTTCTCTTATGCTGACAGATTCTTGGTTCAGATCCAGTAACTCACAGAGGGTAAAGGATGGCAGCTAATATTTTGGCATGGGAATTAGCAGAGCATTGCAGGATGTCAGAGAACCATCATTTCTGAGGTCTGCAAGGTGGTAAAAATGTGGCTTACAGGGTTAAGCCATGTCAGAGTGAACTTGCTCTGCCAGTCCAAAACAGCTGAAAAGTCTGTTATCTCCATTTATTAGTTTAATCTTTTAATCCACCTTGCTGTCCAATTAGATTAATGAAACAAGAATCCCATTTACAGCTTGACCTGTGCTATCACGCTTATAAAATGGGAATAAATGTATTTATAAGAGGGGTGTCGAGGTTCCTGGGTGAGGACTGCCACAGGTTTATTTAGGCTGAATTTATGCAGGCTGAATAGCTCATTAGTGACCTGAAGAGCATAGGAGAGCTCACGGGACTAAACCACTGTCACAAGACAAGGCAACGTTTGCACTATGATGTTGCCTAACAAAAATTTTAATAGTTCAAAGGAGAATTTATTGCTTTGCTCAAGTGCTTCTAAACTCACAGATTTTTTAATTTTTTTTTTTAATACATAATGGTTTGGGCTAAACTGCTTTATATATTAAGAAATGGATCTGCTTGCAAGCAGGATCTGTGATAACTATTTAATGGAAACCAGTGAAATGTTTTGCTGGCGTGTCTGTAGGACTTCCCTAAAATTGCTAGAGGTGTTCAGATGAGTTTCCCTGACAAGCACTGACACTCTTTTTCTGTTTTCTTGGGCCAGATTCTGATTCTGTGACTTACCCTCCAGAGCATTTTGACTTCAACAGTCCTCTTGACTGGTGAGACTGCTTATTTAGAAAGGCCAATGCTGAACCACCCTCGGCACCAGGGACTTTTGGAAGTCAATGGGATTGAATGAGTAACTAGTCACCAGAGAAAGACTTCTATGAAAGGACTCCCATGCTCTGTTTTACACAGTGCCTGAGGTGCTTATGTCTATCTGAGCATCAAATTAAAATTTGTTCTGTGTGCTGAAGCATGCTAGGCAGGGAGGCAAAGGTGGTTAAGGCACTCATCAGGATTTGGGAGAGCTTTGTTTAATTCTCTCCTCTAGGACTAGTTCCCTGCATGACCCTGAGGCAGTCCCTCAACCCTGCAGTGTTTCATTTGTAAAATGGGCAGGGTATCACAGAGTTCCTACACAGGAATGCAGCAAGGAGAAAGTGTTAGACACTAGGTTGTCTTTAATGTCCTGGTAAAGATAAGATACCATGGAAGCCATAAGAGCTTATAATCAACTGAAACAAAGCTCTGGGAATTCTCTGTGTTTCTTTATTTCCCTCTGAGAATTATCTGCATTAATAGGTGAGGGCACATGAAAGGTGTACTATTTTTTACCAGTCCCTCAACTCCTGTCGCTTGTTCTTTGCCCCCAAAGTCTCATTGCTACTTCTGAAATACTACATGGTAAATCTACCCTGAACCACATTTTTTTAGTCACTCTGTACCCTCTGATCTCTGAACTAACATCTGTCAGAGACTGCTGCTTTGGTCAAAGCCACAGGAACATGAGGTAACACAAAGCTTTCTCATTCTGAAAACCTGGTATGGGAATGACATGAGCTCACCCACCACTTTTGCACTGAGTAAACAGCCTGCAAATGGAATAATAATAATAATAAAAAAAGGTGCTTATGATTGCAAAGCATTCTGGGAAAAGCTTTAAAAAAGCCATAGTGGTGAACTGTTTCTAACCAAGTTCCTGGCAGTCACATTGTCTGAAGATAAACCTTGTCCCTGCAGACTCCAGTGTTCCAAAAACAAGTATTTTCTGGCGCAGAACCTTTCTCACAGAGGCTGATTGGATGACCCATAGACTGTAAAATCATTGAATAATTTAGAATGGACAGCACCTTTTCTGGTCCAATTCACACCACAAGACTTCAGTGGGTTCTACCAGGACTGTCTGGAGGAAAAGGAAAGATAATACAATGGAGATAAGTTTGGAAACTGTCATAGCAAACTCTTTGATGATAAGGATGATTCTTTTGCTTCTTTTATTAGCAAAACTGCTAAAGGTGTCTTCATAAAGCAGCAACATCCAGTGGGTTGGGAAAAAGGAATTAACAGTTTTGGCTCTGTTTTGAATATACATTCTCTCGCTGTATAGCACTAAATAGAACAATTGTTCTTTTTGGATTTCCTAAAGAAAATGCTATCACCATGTTCAGCAGCAGTAACAGAGATCTGTGTCTACTGGATATAAAACTTTCCAGGAGTCAGGAATCCTGATTCCACCTCTGATCCTGGCTTGCCCTGTCACCTCAGACAACTCACTTTATTTCTGTGTTCTCTTTTTCCCCTCATCTGCAAAATGTCCTTTGAGAGGTAGTGATGAAGATGTTCCTGAGTGAACTTTGAAAATAAAAGTTGATATGATAATTGAGAGTATATTTAGTCCTGCTTGAGTGACTAAATGCTTGATTGAGGGGGTCAGGAAAACATAACTTTTTCTTTAAAAAAAGTCAGGTGAAAGCTGCCAGAGAGGCAGCATTTTTAGCTTTCAGCAGGCATTTGCCTGAATTCTACTTGACTTGAACAGTTCTAAGTTTAATAAACCCCAAGCTTGGGGCTTGGTCAAGCAAGAAAATTGTCCTTGCCCTTTGCAAAACAGAGATACTTCTTGCAAGCTGCCTATAGAGAGGATGTTCACTTACAGACACGGGGCTCTGACACACAGCCTGGCTGTATACACTGCTGGGCTCACACACATATTAGGGACAAGCAGCAAGTGACAGCCCAGAAGGAGATCTGAGCAGAGAAAAAGTGTGGTAAGTTTCTATATTTATTAAACATTCAGTTTGGTTCCACAAGTAAATGCCACTGGGGAAAATCTCTCAGATTCTACATCTTCAGCTGTGCTAAGAGGAGGCTCTGCTCTTTGGAGGGAGCTGGACACAATATTAACTGGCTTAAGCTCCGTTTTGAAGCTGATTCCACACATGGAAGCAGGACGATCTGTCATTAGGTCTGACCAGGCTCAGAAATCCTGGGCAAAGAAATGGGAGAGCACCTCTGCCCCGTGTAAATGAAACTTTAGCACCCTCTCTCACAATCCAGACAGATGACATGGCTGCAGAGTGACCGCACAACCAGGTCTGGAACATGCTCCTTTTCTAGAACATAAAACAGCCATTCTCAGATGGTGGAAGAACAAAGACCATAATTAGATCTCACTGTTTGTGGTTTTATTTTCTCCTCTCCCTTTGCTTTCTAATGAGAGTCAGCAATTTGAAGAGTTTGTGGACATAGTGTTCACTGGAGGAGCTTTCATTTCATGGTTCCCCATTTGTGCTCATTGCCAACTTTACAGCTAACTGAAACAAAACCGAGCTTGTAGATTAAATGGCAACCCCTGGGATTTGTTTCTGCAATTACCAGCACTCCTCCTAGACAGATCCTAATTCAATAGCAAGTTCCTAGACCCACAAGCAGAAAACATTGGGAAAAATCCCACTGCCTGGATGACATCAGAGTTAACTCTGTCCAGTCCCTGCAGGCTATGACAACTGTAGGTAAAATCGTGGCCTGTTCAAATCTGGGAAATCTGCCACCAGCTTTGTATAGTTAGACAAAGTCTAGGATTTCACCTTGGAAGACTGTAGGAACTCTTTTTTCTTGACAGCACAACATTTCCAGCTTCACAGCTTGCCTTGCAATGGCTTAAGTTTTGCAGAGTGTATTTTCCCTCAGTGTGGTCAAAGCTATTCATGAATTTCTTAAAAAACCACGCTCAGCTTTGGAGCATAACCTTTTGCAAGCCCCTAGCAGATACCTTGTACTCAGACTGAATTCCCTGGATGGGCAAAAAAGGTGGCTACAAAATGCAGCATTTGCAGAAAAAAAAAAAGCTTTTTGAAATCAGCTTCCAGGAGTTAAAAAGAAACCAGTCACCTCTGAACTATTTTTACCAACAGATATTCAATCTGAAAAGTATTCACAGACCGAGGGGTGAATACGTGGCCGAGCAGATTCATAATGCGATACCAGGCAAGAAAAAAAAGTTGGCTTTTGCTGTATCTTCTCGTTGGCAAACAGAGCTAGAGAGAATGCACACTGACTGGCAAGCATTTCTACTACCATATCCGTTTCCATGGTGTAAAGCAAAATTCATCTGCCAACTCACTGACAAACTTTCTCCACTTCTAATTCAATCGAACCCATGCTCATTCCAGACAGTGCAGCTGGAGAGTTAACCTGATAGAGCAGGAACCAGCCATACCTGGTTCTGGATCACCTTTTCTTGCCCTCTTTCAGCTCACCAGTGGGAATTCAAGCAGGGAACAAACCCTAAATTTCTCTAAGTGATGCTACAAGCCAAACAACCTTCAGTTTGGCCCTGGGAAACAGGCAGTTTTCATCCAGTTCTTTTTCACTGAACATCAAAGGATATAGTAAAACTGGAAAAGGTATGGGAGAAAATGGCTGGAGAACTTCTGTGTGAGAATTCACTAAGGGGCTTGAGGGTAGAAAAGAAAACAGATATGCTCAAGGTATGTAAAACTACAGGGAGCATTGTATGAGTAACAAGGGGTGGACAGCAAGTTCCAAGAGCTGTAGGACACCACCTGGAATCAGCTGGAGGTGCGTACAGAGCAGAAGAGGGGAGAGAGGTCTTTACACAGTTGCAGAGGCTGTTAATCTGTGGAGCTCTCTGCCACATGTCAGCCTTTTACATGGGCTCAAAAGTTAGTTAGCCAAAAGCATGGAAGAAAAATCGATTGCAGAGGTACCAAAACACAGCAGATACCACTCCTGTCTCAATGTCTCTGAACCACAGAGGCTGAGAGAGAACACCTTGGGGAACTACTGATATCATCATCTTTGTCATTAGACTCTTCCCTGGACATCTTCTATAAACTACCAGTGCAGACAGGATCCTTAAAAAACTGGATATAAGAACATAAGAGGTGATACCCTGGACCCATCTGTGCTCAGAACCAGACACTTGCTCATGCTACAGAAGGGAGCATAGGAAAGAAATACAGCCCTGCTTCTCTCAGCAACTGCCCCCTACACTCAGGTTCTCACAATCTGCATTGTAAGGACACTCTGAGCCAGAGACTTAGGGGTGTTTACCTTGATTGATTTAAAAGTGATTGAACTGCTCTAATGGCAGGGAAATGCAGCTATGATTTCAGTCTTTACCTGAGTTCAGCTGCCTGAGCATCTCTGCTTTCCTGTCTCTCTCCTTTCTGAAGATTGTCTGATACAATAAAGCACAATGATGATGGAGAGCTCAGTGATGCCTCATTTTTCCACATCTTGTGGAAACACTTATGTAGAAGGGAATATTATTAGCTCTCTCAGGAGAGAAAGCATGCTCAGCCTAAGCCCTATTAGACATCAGAGAACTCACTGAGGGCAGTGTGTATTGGAAAGGTGGCAGTATGTGTTCTGCCCTCTCAGGGTAATTAGTTTTGTTGTCATGTTGGCTGCTGAGATCTTGTCCCTCTGCCCAGTTCAGTCCTCACTGGGCTTTCCACATCTTTGCTCCAAAGCCCTGTTTATGGAGACAAAAACAGTCTTGGTGACTGCCATGCAGATGTCACATTTTATGAGCAAAACCATTGCTGTAAGAAGGACTTTTTTTCTTCTTTTTTTTTTTTTTTGGCAGGTTTTCAATCCATGGCCTGGGTCTCCATGCCCTGCAGCTCCCCCACTACAGATTACAGAAATGGACACTGCAAATTTCTGTCTGAGGCCAGCCTTGGCAAAGGAGCCAACAAGAAGAGAAACAGCCTGTGCTCTAATAAGTAAAATATTTATGTCTTGATTTGGCTTACATACCCTCTCTCTATAAAATATTTTTCCCAGGAGGAGCTCTATGAAAGGGAGTGGGTTCCTTTATTATGTCCCCAAATAATTCTTTTCTGCTCCCCTTCAAAAGCCTCAAAATCAAAGGACACTGTGCTCTGAAGCTTTTTATTGTCATTCTTGACTTTGTTATCATTAGTTATTACAATCATTATATTGATTTCCATTATGAGCTCTCAGAAGGCCCTGGCTAATCAGCACCCCATTCCAGGAAATGCTCTGACAAATCTCTCACAGCGTATGCATACACAAGGCTTGTCGTCTGAAAGGACCAGGCTAAACAGACTTTAAGGCATTCCCATGCCAGGGAACTGCAGCATGGAAAACTCCAGCAGTTCAGCCACAGCCACTGCAGAGCCCCAGCCAGGGAGGGAACAAGGCTCTCAACTGACATGGGTCATTTATTATTGTGCCTCAGGTCACTGTTCTGACACACGAGGAGATCCTCGAGAGACTCTTCACCCACGGGAGAGTCATCCCTGGTGTTCTGCACTTCAGCTCATGGCTCACCTCACAGCCAAACAGTGCTCCAGGTTTACAGCTCCCACAGCCACCCCTGTGACTTAGGGCAGGCCCTGATTCAGGTGGAGAGCCACTGGCCTGACATGTACAGGGCAGATTCACCCTCCTGGAAACTGCCACTCCTGAGCATCAGGATAGACAGCACATGCTGCCTTTCAAGAGAAGACCACACTGCTGCTCCTGCATCACTAAAATTTTAACCTCCTTCTGGGCACATCACCTCCACCACTCTGCAGTGCAGGTGAGGTGAGAAGGTCACCCACGGCAACTGCTCTCTCTTGCTAGTGTTATATCACAGATGCTTTTGGCCTGTGTTACTTGGCCTTGTTTTGGCCTTATTACTTGCATCATCTTCCTTATTTAAGGTAGGAGACAGAACTCCTGTACCCACCCAAGTGAGGCGGATGACTCAGTTTTGACGGATTTTACCTCAGAAAGCTACAGGCATACAGTCCAATTTTGATTCTTAGAAAGATGTAGCCATCCAATTAGGAACAAAGCTGTGTTGTCACTAACGACAAGACACCTCCTTGCCAATCTGAAGTTTCTCCCCTCATTTTTGCTGGCAGGGGGTTAACATAAAGGGAGGTAGCAGATATCTCTGCTGTTGTAGAGATCCTTCCCCATCAGAATATTTTTTGCTCAGTGCTTACTTGGATTCCAGCTCAACCTCACATGCACTTACAGGTCATTCTTTGCCATCTATCTCTGGGCCCCCATTTCCATGAAGTCACAGAGCTTATGTTTATATGCTTACAATACCTATGTGTCAATGCATGAAACTGTGTCCTTGGGCTGAAACATCACTTTCTTTACTTGCCTCAGGCTGTCTCTGCAATGCTATTGTTCCTTTGTTCCTTGCCCTTGAGTTTCCAAAAGGCAGCTGCAGGACAATCCAGGAGGCACAGCTGGAATTTGAGCTGGCCCTTATTACATTCTCAAAAGTGTGTACATGACAAAGCTACTAAGAATGTCTCACGCTTGAAAAAGGTTGCAGTGGTGATCCACTTTATTATATTCCAGAGAATCCAACTCAGTCAGAAATCCCTAGTAACCTGCCTGCATCATGTTTTTGTGATGGAAACCCAGCTACCAGCTCTCAGATGGCAAAACCCTGCAGATGTCACTTCAGTTCGTTTGAACTAATGACCTCAAAGCAAAGGGCTCCACGTTCACGTGCAACTCTGCAGACTCACTGGGCCTATCCTCAGTTATCAGCTTCCCACAAACCGTGGTGTGGTGGGGAGGAGAACAAACAAAAAACAACCCCAGACTCTGTTACCTGTAAAGAAACCACAAGATGAAAGGCCCCATGGACACCAATGGCAAAAACATACGCAACCTGGAAGGAAGAGAGAAAAGAAAACCCTACCTGGGATTTTAAAAGAAAAGTTGAGCATGCACACACAATACCCTTTGGCAAAGGAGCCCAGCCTGGAAAATGTTGCAGCTCCAACATGCTGTGCTCAGAGAAGGTGTTAATGGTCCAGCCATCCTGTATTATTACACACAAACAGGAGAGGCCCTGCAGAACTGTAGGGGTCTTTTAAGATCCCCGCCCAGATGGAAAGAGCAGCGAGAGTTATGTAGGATTAACACAAGAGGAGAGGAAGGAAAGAGGTGAGGGAAAGGTAATGTCCCAGGCACTACAGCTCTGAGCTAACAAGGCAGGTCTGCTGCGTCTCACACATTGAAATGGGGATGCTCTGACTTCCCCCCTCCCACACCCCGGCCTCTGCATCACACACTCACGGCTTCCCTCCTCTCTGGCACTCTGGGGCAGACCTGTGATTTACTGACCAGTTGCATTTAGGGTCACCAGCCCTAAACTCCTTTAAACTCGCAGTACAAGTCAGAGGTTTCAGGCACTTTGTCTGCCTGAAAGGAACCACCCAGGCTGTGTTTGCTGCTGATGGCTGTAGCTGTAGGATCTCTTCCTAACAGGATCACAGACACTGGCTCTTATGCTTGAGGAAAGAAATACTGGAAAGGCCGTGACACTGGCCTGCGTGTGTTTGCTTAATGAGAGCTAATGAAATCTTCACCCAAGTGTCAACCTTCCTGGCCCTTCAACCACACACCAAAATCTTCACAGGGCTCTGAGCTCCCAGGCACAAAGCTCTGGGTGAAAGCCAGGACTTTGTGTGCTTGTGGTCTGGGAATTTACATGCAACATGGAAGGGGTGTTGTTTTCCCCAAAGTCTGCCACAAACACAATGGGATACCCAAGAGCTGCTTTGCATGGCCAGTGATGCTGTAATAAAATCTCATATCCAGAAAAAAGAACTGGTCATATCCAAGTACAGGCTAAAGCTTTGCAAGAATTAATACTGAGGGGAGAGACGCTATTAGACTGCACAGGACCACAGTGGGAGGCTGATTCTTCGATGTGCAAATGTTTTAATAAATATTGAAATTTCCTAGATTGGCCATAAATTAAATGGGCTTAAGTGAAGGAGAAACTCAGCGAAGTTCTGGTAGCTAACCTCTGCAAGGGCCATTTGTGACAGCACTGAACACTCACAAGTCTCTACTGCAAAAATAACCAGCTGCTATGAGAGGTGAGTCACGTCCAGAAGAAAATGCTGATGAAAATTCAAACAATAAACTGAATTTCTGGAGAGGCCAGCACTGGCTTTCACATTTGCAGACATGATTCACCACCTCCATCTTTATAGGAATTCTTCTCAGAAATGTTTGGAGACCATTTTTAACTGGTCTGTCGAGGGACAATTCCAGAGTTATAATCAACTGCACACTACTAGGCAAAGCTTTGGACTGTTGAACTCGTATACAATTTTCCTGTGGATTAGATCAAATTCCTGATGTAGGAAAAACTATTAGGGCCTCCGTTCTGTTTTCAGTTCTGAGAGCTTAACACACATGTTACTGACTTCAACCAAGTGATTTCCAACATATACCTGTGAGAATGCAGGATCAAACCACAATGTGTTATGTTTCAAAATATTTTTTCACAATAAGTTGGTTTAGTGAACTCACTTCTCACCCCTGGAGAGCTGACTGTAATGAGATCACACAGAGAAAGGATATGGAGTTTCACCCTAATCTCCAGGAGACAACATGCCATATCCAGAAATCCTCTCTCAAATCAGCAGTACTTTCAGTTTTGGAGCAATACCATCTGTGGAGATAATTTGAAGGAAGCAGAGAGGTCAGAATTTCAATTGTCACATGAAGATTTGGAGTGTACACATCAGGGGTGTTGTAAGGATGTGTTTGCTCCCATTTTAGGAAATTCTTCAGCCTATGCTTTTCCTAAAGCCTCACTGAGAATTTTTTTTTATTGTGGTTTGGGGTTTTTTGTTGTTTGTTTTTGTTGTTGTTGCTGTTTGGTTGGTTTTGGGGGGTTGTTTGTCTTGGTTTTGGGTGTGGTTTTTTGTTTTTGCTTTTGTTTTCTCTACTTGAATTTAGAAATACAAAATACTTTGGAATCATTGGGAAGAAATTCTTCCCTGGGGGGATGATGAGGCACTGGAAACACGTTGCCCAGGGAAGCTGTGGCTGCCCCATCCCTGGAAGTGTTCAAGGCCAGGTTGGATGGGGTTCTGAACAACCTGGTCTAGTGGAAGGTGTCCCTCCCCAGGGCAAGGGGATGGAACTAGATGATCTTTAAAGTTCCTTCCAACTCAAACCATTCTATGTTTCTATGGTTTTCTAACAGGGACGATCTCAAAAGTATATCACAACAGTGGGACCAGATTTAATATCTTACTTTGGAGAAATCTGCTGTGAGTTTTCCTTTAGCAACAGAAAGCAGCACGACAGGTTGATTTCAGGCATCTGAAAATGGTCCAAAATCAGATCTGAACTGTATTGCTACAAGGAAATGAGAATCAAAAAAGGCACTCTCATAAAATCAGATCGCACTAATCCCAGTCCAACACTCCAGCTAACAAATCTGTGAGAGGAAATGTTTGTTCCTGCCCTATCTGCATCACTCAAAGATTTAACTGGTGTACTTAATCTTTCATTTTCAATGCTAACATTTTAAATCCAAGGGGGAAAAAACCGTAGTGTTCATCAGTTCTAATTAAATTACATGCTTTATTTTTTTAATTAAATAGCCTAAAAGCAAATAAACCGGAGGAAATTCTCGAACAAATGATTTAGAAGTATTTCATATGTATCTAAGAAGGGAGCCAAATATAAATTGACAGCTTAGTGCAAGAGAACTTCAATCTGGGTTTTATTGCAATAACAAAAGTGCATATTTAAAAGCCTTCACACAGAGCATCTATTCAGAAACAAGCCCGAAGACAGTCGGGGAATTAAAAGGAGGATAGTGTTTTGAATTAATCTAGAACATTTTTGTGGATTAGTTTACAAGCACAGAATGCCTCAGGGGGCTAGGGAGAGCGCAGAGCACTGAAGTCGGAGGGATCTGTCTTTTTCCTGTTGCTGGTGATTAGTTCATATCTCTTTGACACCATGTTTACAAGCCTCTAATTGCCTCATTAATACCTCATTATTACTTAGAAAGTGAAGAAGCTTTTAGCTTTGAAGCTGCTTTGCTGCACTTGAAGGCAAATATAGGGTGAATTTTGACTGTGTTGGTACTAATTAAAGTTGAAGTCTGTTTCCTGTTGCTTGTGGGTGGGTGTTAATGCCTTCAAAGAAAAAATTAGGCTCCAATTTATATTACTCGCCTCCTAACTTACACGCGCAGGAATAAGTGCGAGTAAGAAGCCCATTCCTGCAAACTGGATTTAAGAAGGGACCCAGATCCACTCGTTGATTTTCTTTCACGCTTTTTCAGTGTGAACCAGGCCCTGTGAAGGCTTGTTCACTCTCTCCTAGACTGTCTGGCACCTTCCCATGCTGCCACACATGTTCAGGGCCCCGTATTCTCCTTTCACACAGAACCTGAAAGCAGAACTGATTAACCAGTGTGCCTCAGGTCTATTTGACTGCTGATCTGGATGGACATTGTTTTCAGGTCACCGTGGAGAAGTTTGGTTCAAAGCAAGTTTGGATTGGTCACAAGATCTTGTGATCTTTCACTTCTAACCATATATACACGTATTTTATAAATATCTGTATATTAGTAAAGAAATACATGTGCATGTATACATAACAATGCACAGCACCTTTCTGAATCCAGTAAGCACATTCCTCCTGAAATGTGTCTGAAGTTGTGAGACCTTTGGAAAGGGCTCCAGTTTTTGAATGAATGTGCACAACTGCTTCAGTATACATATTGCAATTAAGCCAGTGACCACAATTATGGTTACTGGATTATCATATAAATCAATAAATGAGATGTTTAGAGCCTCATTTGGGCTGTAGAGATGCACTGTTTGATAATGTTTCAAGGAATTTTCTTCCAGCCCCAGACAGAAGAGAGACAAAGCAGACATTAACCACAACAAAATCAATTCCATGGGAATTATTTTTAGAGAAATGTGCTTTCTTTAAATTAGCTTGTTTTCAGGGGTCTTGGGGATGTTGTGAATGAAGAAGGGGATGAAGGGGAAGGAAAAGATGCCCATTTTTGTTAAAAACATTCAGTTTCTCAATAAAAATTTTGGACGAGAAAAATAGTGAAAAATAGTCTTTGCTGAAAGCAAATGGAAAACCCTACACAGATTGGAAGGTTTGGATGCTAGAATAAAATGTTTTCCATACAAATTAAATTCCCAAAGAGGCATTTTTCACCAGCATTGTTTTTCAGTGGTGGGGGCTGGGGGTGGGCGCAGAAAAAAAGCAAGTCTAGAAGGCTGAACATTCCTCGATGAAGTCGTCAGGGTTTGGCCGAGAGTCCCCAAGACTCAGGGTTTAGCTCAGGCTGCTCAGAGTCACCGGTGATTAACAGGCCTTCTTGTCACAGGCCCAGGACAGCAGGTCTTGGCTTACCATGAGCATCTTAAGACAGCTCAGAATAGCTCAGCCTTTCACCTTCCTTTCATATCTCACATCTCCTCCAAGAGGAGGAAAATTGATAAAATCCTGATTTCGTTTTATTTCTGCATTAAAAACTACCTAAAAATGTCAGTGACATTAAATTACACATGTAGCTTGACAGCATCCCTTTACAAACATGGCTATAAAGAATACAAATATGAAACTAAATTTACCTAAAATTATTGGACAGAAACCCAGTCTAAAAAGTGGGTAAGGAAGGAACCCGCTCCTCCCGAGTTGTATTTACAGTACCTTTGATTTATATCAAACATTCTAAAAAAGTATTAAAACAAAAATAATTAAGGCAAGCCAAATCCTTTCCTTGCCAGCACGCAAAGCTTGTCCGAGCGGACATATTGAGACTATCAATCGGTGGTGTGTATTTATAACCCAGCGCTCAGACAACTTGGAACGACAAATGCAAACAGCCACAAAGAAGTTACTTTGTACGCTTGGCACAAACAAATCCCTGAGATGAAAAGCAGCCCGGCGTTTATTTTGGGCCAAGCTTCCTCATCTGACGGTCCACGACGTGGCACGGAAAGGGCAGTGTTACCAAAGGACACAAAAGCACATGGAGATGCATCATTAGAGCAAACACAGACCAGGGTGCCAGATTTTGTTACTCTTGCTTCTTTCTTCCCAGAATGGATGTCACTTTCCCTACGTTCTTCTCCGCAAAGCACACTGGTTTGGAGCTTGGTTGTTTGTTGGTTTGTTTTTTTTTTTTAAGGACCAGGCTTGTCGGCACAGCCTGAAAAGCTCTTACAGCTATAATTTAAAACTGAATTGTGTTGATTGAAAACACAGCTAGCATTTGACTGCAGACATGTCTGAAGACTTCCACATGCGTAGTCAAACGAGAACTGGTGAGGACATGGTGAGATTTGCCTGAAATATTAAAGCAAGCTCTGCAGGAGCCATGATCCCCAACTGTGCAGCCTGGGAAATGCCCATCTAGAGATCTGGTAGATTCCCTTAATCACTGAGCCACAGAGACCTGAGCTGTGCAAGACACAGCAAGACACTGTGGTCGTCAGTCACCCTTGAGAGGCTTCTCAGAACAGGAAGTTCATATCCAAACTGGAGGAAGAAATCTGAATGGACTCCAGGTTGGTTTGATACCAATACCTCATTTATCCTCCAACATGACCAAATCACAACCAAGAAGAATGGAAGGAGAGTGGTTAGCTAGTGAACACGTAGCTTCCTGGAAGGAGAACACAGTGCCTTTTATGAGGAGTTGGCTGAGAGATCGGCAGCGAGCTGACAGCTACCAGCAGATAATGAACGGAGGTTGCAGGTGACCAGCTGCAGTTTGGTTTTAGGAATGCTGATACATGTTGTTCAGTTCAAAGGGAGTATCTTGCCATCTTACATGGCTCCTTTGGGGGAGGACGTGCTCAGGCTTCTGGTTCTTATCTCCATGGGCAGACATGGACACTGAGCCTCGAGTCACATTGTCCTACACACGGATAATGGAAACTCAGCTTTTGATGGTACCCTTCATTCTTCTCGTACCTTCATCCCCTTAGATATGTCAGGGAGCTAAAGGCATGAGAAAGTCTTAATAAAGTTTTACACTTCTGATGACACTCAGGCTTCAAAAGGAAGGTCATAGGTGATTTGAACAACTTTTCTTTCATTTCACATTAAAAAAAAAAAAAAAGATTTCTCACAGCTCCTTAAACACCAAAAAAGATATGCATATGTTTTTCAGGATATAGATTCAAGTCCTTGGTTTCTTTGGCAAAAGGCCATTCAAATTCTCATGGATTTGTTATTGCCTGCTATAAATTTACTACTCAGAAAGAATAATATCTCATATCCCTTATCGCTGCTGCCTCTAATGAAGGTGAAAATGGATTCAAGTCTTTCATTGGGCATCTTGGTGAAGGCAGAGAAGGAACATAAAAAGAAGTCAAAAGGACACCTGAAGAATTGATATAAGGATCCATCAACTATATTTCAGTTGATAAACTTAGGTCTCCTTTGCAATGAATTACAATGCCAAGAGATTTGTAAATTCTGTCCAGAACTTGGCAACACAATTCCTAAGAAAGAAAGCAAACTCCTAGGGGACTTCAGCAATACTTTCCATCTGAATAAGCAGAGGGTTTGATCTTACTCATGTTGGCTCTTAGGCTTTTACTACTTTACACAAAGGAATAGGGGCAGTAGAGACAGTTCACCAGCACAGGTAGGAAGGGGACCTCACACTGTTCAGTTTACAGATTCATAGGTCACAGGTCCAAGGAGTTAAATCTATCAATCTAAAGCAATTTCCTGGGCAGCTCTACTTACTCCATGATTCTTTACTATCTCCACAGTGACCTCATTTAGAGAGAACACTGCAGGGATCTTACCTCCCTGTATCATCCCTCAAATAAGGTAGGCTTGGGACTAAGAGAGCAGGACCTGGACTTCAGCAGGGGCAGAGATCCAAGTGTGCAGAAAAGTGTGCTTGGTTTTGTGTGACAGTGTAGAGTGAAATCAAAGAGTCGTGCTGTTTGTTCTCTGGAGCTTCTCCAAAACTTATGTTCAGACCCAGACCTGCCTCCATTTATCAAAGTTATTTAGTTTGAAGAGTCTGACCATGTGGTTACCACCATATTAGTATCTGAGATATACTAAGTTTATGCTACTGAATGAATTTATGACTTGAAAGCCTGATACTTGTCACTGGGGATCCAAGATGTGGACAGATGAAGCAATTTGCCTAGAGTCAAGAATAGGGTGAATTACAGAGCTGAGGATTAAAGCAGAACTCCTGAGTCCCATGTGGCTGGCCAGTGCTCAGGGTGATCCCCTCTCCAGTGACTGAAAGATCAGTGAACTGCTCTCTAAACGCTTTCAACATGAACTCCCCAAAACACAGCAAATGGTATTTTTCACACTTTGACTAATGAAAGCTTGGCACATGGCATGAAAAATAAAATCCTCACTGCCAGCAGTACAGATATATATAAAATGATGTTTATTTCTACAGGGCTTGTGAATAAGCAAGACATTTTTCACCCATGAAAGGCAGTTTCTGTGTGCATGTGTAAGTTAGCAGCAACAACAAAAAGTGTGACTGATGATCCCAATGAACATCATCCCAATGAGATTCAAACAGTCGTAACTTTTTGCTTCCGCAAAGAAAGTCCCATTTTTACTTCACCCTGCAAACTTCTAGGTTTATTGTGGCTGTATTTCTCTGCTCTTGACAAAAATACAGACATAATTTGTCCTTTTGTTTCGTGTTTAGAGACTAGCTATCATCACAGCATGTACAGAGAAAGATCCAACAGAAAGATGTGCTCAGAAAGCCAGATCTACTGACACATGAAAGCAAAGCTAGTTTTCTGAAAAAGTGAGGGGAGCTCATTCTTGCCAAATTATGACAGTGCTCTTACCGGATTCTTTTTTCCCTGCTTTCTTGGTGCCCTCCACATGACCAGTGGTAACAGGAGGAGGGACAAGCCCAACTCCTCATGCAGGCAGACTAAAAGTGATTAGACACAAACCAGGACCAACAGCACACTACAGACACACTTGCAAAACAGACAGTATTGTCTCTTTGTCTGATGAATGAAAATGTTTTGAAAAAAGAGTGCACTGAAAAAACTGAGTTTACCGAGAACAGTAACTTCTGTGATAAACTGATATTGGGATCCTTCCACATAGATAAAAGATCGACCAGGCCACAGTCTTCCAGTTCACAGCAAACATTTGATACCCTTAAGGACAGCTCAGCAGAGAAGCCCTTGCAGGCATTTTAAGGGCTTGCCAGAGTGTGTAAGGTTTACTTCTTCTCAAGTGCAAAAGGATTACTGGCACCATTGTAAACTTGCTTCAAAGAAACAACAGAAGAACTTTTATAGTTCTGCAATAATCAGAAGATATGTCAGTAGAGATCAGTAAGTTGTGATGTACTTCAGCATAGCAGAGCATCAGGTTTTATTTGATTAATCCTTTCCTATAGCTTGCAATGGATATACACAGTGCAATTTCAGAGCTTTTCAGGAGTAGCTTCAAAGTACAATCTGAGTATCGCAGATCCAAGCAGGCACAGCTGGATCTCAAATACATAAGCCACTTTGAGTTGCACATGAGGAGGGAAAGGGGAAGATTACCATGATCTGAAACGTCAAAGCATCTTCCACGTCAGTAAGTGCATTTACATGTTCCACTCCAACCAGCAGAAATTGTTTCCAGGCAACAGAAAGAAATGAGCAGGACTCCACACTAGGTAGGTGGGTGTACAATACACATATGTACAGCTCCTCACCTGAGGCTTCCTAAAAATAGGCCAAAATCATGTTTGGTGATTTGGACAGAGAACTGGCAGTGTTATAAGAAAATTCCAGATATTGAAAAGGCTCCCTGTCATTTTCCTCCTGTGGGAGAGGACAAGGGATACAGCACAGACATGGTTAGGATTCCCTTCTAACAACCTCAACTAGATTTCCACATAGGAGGCAGACAAAATTCTCATGCAGCAGGTGCCCTAGAATATTATGAGAGGGAAGCACATACTGCCTGCAGAGCCCCCAGTAGCCCATTTCTCAGGAAACACTGTCACAAGGCTATGTTGAAATGGAGAGAGACCATCCCCATGGTGACCCTGCAAAGGCATAAACTTCCAGCCCCAGGGTCTCTCAGCACCACTAGCAGTTCTGCCTGAAGCAGAGTCCTCCTCCTCAGTCTTACTTGTTTAGAAAGTAATTTTATAACTTTGTAGGCAAAACTGTCATTCACTCTTTTTAATGTACTAGGGATAACTTGGAAGGACTTACCAAGTGTTTGCATACAGGTCCAGAAGAACAAGAGGATGTTTTGTGCTGGATCTCTATTAAAAAAACAGGGATGAAGGTGACCTGAACCAAAAAGGCATCTAGTGGCCAAGCAAAAGGCAGCCAGGCAATATCTATCACTTCTTTCTACACCTACTTGTAAACTGGTATAGTCTTGACCACAGTCTCACTCAGGAAGGGTCGTGGACTTGAATATACCCTTGAAAGTGTTACCTGTGCTTGACTTGAAAGAGGAGGGATTCTGAATCACCCTTCTCTGAATACATGAAAGCTTTCTACTGAAATTTGGCAGCTGAAGAGTTTTATTGCCTTCATGGGGAGACCACCTAGACCACGTCTGACAAATTCTAGGGCTCGGAAAGGTAAAACGGCTGCTGCTAGAAGAGCTTTCCTAGAATCCACCTGAAGGCCCAATCTTCCACTGAGGAAAATGGGTGCAGCACATGAAGAAACCACCTGAGCTACAGTTGCTGATGCATTAAATCTCCACTGCTAGAAAATTTTTAAAAACAAACTAGATTAGCAGGGAAACAGATAGCTGACTTTCAGAGGAGACCTTTCCAACCACCTTACACCACAGCACTATCCAAGAATAATATGGGAAAGAATAATTTGAGCACAGGATGGATGAAATTAAGTCAGTGGCTGTTACTGAGTGCTGGCCCCAGCCCCCACTCCTAAGTGAGGTGGACATCTGTCTGGGATAATGGAGGTCCAGCTGACCCAACTCTGGTTAGACTGGATGAGATCCCTTCTAAACCTACTTGTCTGAGATTCATGAAACCCAATATACAGACCCATATGGCATTTTGAGATCATGGAAGTTCAGATCCTGGCCAATTTCTATTGTTAAGCTCACAGAACACTGAGATAAATAATGGAAAATGCTTCAGCTGCTATTTATTTAGGGCACTTTTGCCATGTGACATCAGAAAATATTCCATGGTGGAATTTATTAACATAAAAATGGACTTGGTAAGACTTTGAGATCTATTAAACTTCCAGCTAACTAGACTTTTGTTTATGCAATCGACAGATGGTGTTTTTCCGAACTGGTTATGTTGATTCACAGCACTGAAGTGGTTACTGGAAAACAGGACCATGAGTTTAATAAGGAGCAGGCCCACACACATGCAGCAAATGTGAGCCACATTCTACCAGCTCCAAAAGAAAAAAAGCTGCAGTTTTTACACCAAATTACCAAAATATTGGCATGTTTTCCATGACCATCATGTGTTCCAAGCTGTTGGAATAGGAATGCTGTTGGTAAATGAGCCACTTCAGACATATACACAGTGTTACTGGATTTGCTTGGAATATTCTGCTCCAGGTTAGGAGAAAGACATCCTCCCATAGACTCCTCTTTCAGAAGTGCTGTCTTGGAGGGCCGTTTTAGCTGCTTTATAATAAAGACTCATCCCACTTAGAAAACCCCTCTGAGGCTTCTCATTAATAAATGCCAAAGAGCATACATAATATGATACCCAGGTTGTAGAAATCAATGGCAATCTAGAAACCAGGAAAAGAAAACACACTGCACGACAATAAAGAGTGGAGCATTTAGAGGACTCTTGAGCAGCTGAACTCCCAGTCATTCTCCAAACATGAAAGAGGTTTCAACTGTTTATGAAATTAAGTGGAGCTTCTGGAACTGCCCACTGAACTACACTGAACAGGAAGAAATCTCTTTGCTTATTAGGCCTCAAGGAGGTAATCTATTGTGCTATAGAAACAGCTACAGCCTTTGCTGTGCAGCAGGGAGATTACTGCTGTTCAGGTGGATGAGTGCCTTTCAGATTTTTCTTTCACAATCTCTTTGATTTAATATGTTTTAGGAATGGAACAGTAATGTTCTGCTTAAGTTGCAGACAGAAGTTCCTGAAGAGATGAGATCCACCACACTTGTAGTAGAAGGATGTCAGAGAAGGACAGGCTTCTGCCTGCATGGGCTCAAATCCAGAGAATCTTTGAGAAGATGGGAAAAAGAACTGAAAAGGATATAATGGGGCATTAATAGCACTCACCTATCCCACAATTTTGTGTGTGTATGTATGCATATATATATATATATACAAACACAGTAATATATATAAACACACACCCATCACTACATACACCTTCTTGGAGGTGTGCATAGGTAATATTATATACATACACAAGCACAGACTAAACTTTATACAGAGGGAGAATGCATTCCAGAGTCTGACACTGGGAAGGGTTTTCTTCAGCTATTTACACGCCTAGTCTCAGGCAGGATGTGGTCTGTCATTGCAGAGGCCACAGCACAAGGTGAGACTTTGCAAAATGTAATACAAGCTATTAATGCTGGTTGGTCTGCAAAATTCATACCTAGTCCTTAGGAGGGAGGATGTCAGGATTGAGAGGGGATTTTCTTTGAGAACTAGATTGTTTTTGGAGTGCTGAGACAAAAGACACGCAAGAACAAACAGGCAAAGCAATGTAAGACTGACTACAGTGACTACATTTTATTGGTTGCAACACCCCCCAAGAAAATAAAAGATGTAAAACATTTAAAACAGTTGTGATAATTCAGTGGTTTCAGTATGACAGCCTTAAGTAGCAGAGGCTTGTCCCACTGACAAATGCATGTTTCAAATCATAAACTGCACGACTGAGCGACGCTATGCGTGACTACAACAGCTAACATCAAAATCAATCTTCTGCAGGAAAATCTATTTGCCAGACACATCACAGCACAGGTGTCAGGGCAAGTAAGAAGCCATGGCACGACAGCTAGCGGTGCAACTGCTTTAGGCTTAGGTTTTTTTGAGTCCAGGAGAGCTACATGTAAGGCCACCTGTGCATAAGAGAGCAGAGAAGTCTAATTAGGATCCTTAATGGGACCTGAGCAACCTGATCTGACACGGTAATTAACACAGCTCAGAGTGAGGCCAGTTGGACCAGAGACCTCAGGAAGTCCCTTCCAACCTGAATTATTCTGTGACCTGCAGCCTACAAAAGGATTGAATTTCACCTGCCATCTCCAGCAGGAGCAAAAGAGACCTTCAGCTTCATTCATGGAAAAAAAAAAAGCTGGGTTCTTACTCTTCCAGTTTTGACACAGGACAGGTTTTGGGAAGGTCAGTGGGTCAGCCAGAATTCCTTATTGAGGGAAAGGCATAAGAAAGGCAGAGACTGAAATCCCCTGGGTGCCTTGAAATTCTTCAAAAGAGAGCACACCACGGCAGAGACAGGGAAATACTGACACAGCACAGGCCAGCAATACAATGTTTTTCCTGGGAGGAAGGTGACAAAAGGGTAGTTAGCCCTGTAAAGAGCATATTCTGCTAAAAAAATGTTACACTTACCTACATACAAATACTGATCCCTCACAAGCTGTTTCCTCTCAAATCTAATAATCTTCTTTACCTGTTGGAAACTCACTGTAATTACAAGTTCCAGTGCCAGCTTCTCATTAACAAAGAAATTTGTCCTCTATTCCAGGGAGTTTTGTTTTGCCTCATTAAAGATATTGTTAAAGCCTCCACAAATATTTTTTGTACCCACACAGGCTCCTCATTGAATCTGGCTGCCTTCACTTCCTGTTTTAGCAATTCACTTGCTAAGTTGTTGCCTCACCACACCCCTAAAGTGGTTGCCTTTAAGTAGTTGGTGAAATGATTAATATTTATTTAGTAAAGCTCTTTGAAGATGATACATGATGTAAATATCATCTAACACTATCTATTAAGCTTCAAAAAAAAAAAAAAGGGCTTTTGTAAGGTTAAAAGCCAATTCCCCCATTAGTTTTCTTAAAATTAGTTAAACCAAAATAATGCAATCTTCCCTTTGGAGTTTAGCCCTCTTATCTCTTCACAGTTTTTAATAGTCAGTATTTCCCATCTGATTACTGCTCATCACATTCTTATACTGCTTTTACAGCCTTGGGCTTTTTTACAAAGCTTCTCTATTACTCCAGATAGGCACAAAACAGTAGCAGGTAGGGAGCAATATACATTTTCCAAAGATCAGAACCATTATTTAATGTTTTTGTAAATATTTACTTTAGAAGCAGGCTAAATGTTACTTAAGATTTGTTCTAAACTGATGTGTTTAAAAGTAAAAAATCATGAGGACATATGGAACTCATCTGAAGGAGGAAAAAAAAAAGTTACAATTACACAAAAGAATTAATTTCCTTACTGTTACCAAAGAGTTGTCTTCATAAAACTTGTGGCATGCTTTTGTGTCTTAGGTGGAACATCATGACACATATCATGTGGTTTGTGGTCTACTCTTCCTACTGCCTGGAGCTCTGGCTGCAGTTTCCCCAACCTGACTGTCCCACTAAATCGGCACACGCCCTCATCGTGCTCCCACTGGGATTTCTGCTCCTGTACGGCCCTTTTTTTTTTTTTTTCTTCCCCTTCTTCTTAGTCATCTTACCCACAAGCAGCATAAATCAAGGCGAGGCCGTGTTTTCACAGCTAGGCAGTTCTTGCAACATCAGGGCTGAGTTCAGGGAAACGGCTGGAAAACTTGCTATACCCACACACACACACACACACCTGCCTTTTGGCTCATGGAAGACGAGCACAGTGCCAAAGATGTTTGTTTATTCTTGCCCCTGGTGCTTTGATATGTACGCCACGGATGAGGGTAATCGCCTCCCTCGCAGCGCAGCACGCAGGACAGAGCAGGGCCTCACATCTCCTCACAGACCTCCCAGGCGTCTCCTCCATCACACGAGGTGCTGGGTCACATCACTGGTGATGTCCACACCAGCCTTCTGATAAGGCCCCTCTGTTCTTTCACTACTTTGGAAGAGATTTGGGAAAGAGCTGGACCAATTCAAAGCCACTAAGCCGGGCAAGTGCAGCCATGTCACTTTGGAAGTGGTTCTTGCTGAATGCAAGGACAGTTTGATCCAGCTGTGAGCAAATGCAGCAGATCTCCATGCTACAGTGTGACGACAACCTCAAGCCTGTAGCTTTTAAACAGTTTGTGTAGGCTTAGGGAAAAGCAATAGGACACTGTGTTGTGACTGGACTTAGCACTTGTGGTATCGCAGCTGCTGGGACATGGATCACACAACCCTTCCTGCTTTGGAATTCATTTCAGGTGTGGGCACAGTCACCTACAGTGACCGTGCAGCACCCTGCACACTTAGGGTAGGTGGCTTGGGAGTGAGTGCTGGGGCACATTTGTGAGAAAGGTGGGCTTGCTGGAGAGAGAGAGAGAGATGGCGTGGGCACATGCAGCCAGGCCCTGCCTCCCGATCCTTGTGAGGATGTGTCATCACACCAGCAATGCCGGGGAGGCGAGTTGAGAGGCCGGGCCCAGTGTCATGTCTCCAGGGGCAGATGGGATGGGGAGGGCACGTGAGAGCTTGCTGCCCACAGAGCAACACACACACCTGCTGCCAATCTGTATCCCAGCGGCACAGAGCCACAGGTGACTCCAGACTACTAGCACCAGTGTGGCCATGACTCAACCATCCTGTGCTGCAGTGATAGGACACCTTGTGTGCTAAGAAACCTTCTGCCTCTTTCTGTCCTTCTGTCTTTCCCTCATCTGAACCTTTATCTTTTAGGGTGGAACCAGAAAATTGAATATTTCTTTGAAATATTAAAGACCAGGAAACACTATGAGGAAAAACCAATCCCCTGCTCTTTTGCCTGATTTTTACCTGTCTGGAAGATCTGGAAGGAGAGAGGAGTGTCCTCACTCAGAAAGGAGCTGCTGTTTCCAACACTGTGGTTAGGAGAAAGCTCTCCTGTCAGGAGCAGAGTGCAGGGGATGCACACACAGTGGTTCAGAAGTCCCTTCAGCAGCCTGGTAGCTCCATTTGTTCATCAGTCACCACAGCAAGTGGTGACTTTCCCAGTCTTCCCAGGGCTGTCAGGAAGCCACTTTTACAGCCAGCTGGGCCTGAGTCTCACACAGTCCTTGGCAAAACCCTGCTGGCTCCACTCCAAGTTTGGCCAGAGCAAAAACCCTGCTTCATAACACTAATGACTGGATTTCATCAAGAAAACTTCGGTAGTTTTGATCGTTCTCAATACAGGGAGAAACTTGCCGATTTTGGAAAGTGTTCCCAAGTCACCCAGGCAGGTGATAGGAAAGCCATGACACAGATCGGCTCTACTGTGTGCACAGCACAGTCAGAAGGGTGATGGAGATGCCCAGGGCTGGGCAATGTCTTGCAGGGAGAACGGGCTACATCTGGCACCCTGATCCCCATCCCTGCCCTGAACGGATCCAGAGGCAGGAGCTCCTGCATGTGGCGGTGACACGCACTGTCAGCCTGCCCTCTGCTCTGAAACATGGGACACCCGGGAGGTGGTGAGATGGGAGGCGCTGAAGCACCTGCTGCAACAACTTCCAGAGAGAGCTGCAGACCCTCAGGGATCCTGGTGTGCTCCTCTCACCAAGAACTACCTCAGGTCTTGTTGCTGAGGCTCTTTAGTCCAAGTGGGAGCTGCACCACTAACGGTGCACGTTTGGAAACTGGCAGAAGTTCCCGTCCTTCCACCCTCCTGTGAGGCTGAGGAGGCGGGGGACGCCCTCGGGGTGGGCGAGGACAGCTGCGGTCCGGGTTACGGTGCTGCCCGCGGCATGCAGGGACCACGGCCTCGGCCCGCCCTCCAGCCGGGCGCGGAGGGGCCGGGGAAGGCGGCGCCTGTCGGGACATGTCGCCTCACGCCGGTGAGCGCGGCCGGAGAGGGCTGAGGGGGGGCGCCCGGGGGCATGCCCCGGCGAGCCGGCTGCCCTCGGTGCTGGCCGGGACACAGCCCTGTCTGAGTGACTCTGCCACATTTACTGAGGTCGGGGAACGTGTCGGGACTCGGCGGTGCTGGGCGTTCAACGCGACCCGCGCAGGTGCCGCCGGACCGGCCGAGGCGGCGGCGCTGCCGAGGAGCGGCGCTGGGGCGCCATCGCCCCCTGGCGGCGGGCGCGGGCGGCGCGGGGCGGCTGCGCGGAACTCTCCGCCCGAGCGCGGGTCCGGCCCCGGAGCGCGGCGCGGGGAACCGCCGGCCCGCGGAGCACCGCCCGCCTTCCCCGCCGGAGCCCCTCCGGGCCGCCGGATTTAAATTAAAAATAATTAAAAAAAAAAAAAAAAAAGGAAAATTCTTGTTTTAAAACTTTTTTTTTAATTATTATTATTTTCTGGCTGATTCGCTCCCCCCCGCCTCCCTTCCCTCCCCGCTCCCCGCTCTCCTCCCAACCTCCTCCCGAAGCGGCGGGGCGGGAAGGAGCGTCTCCGGTCTGCAACACCAAAGCATGGCGGAGGCTGGCGATGAGAACCGTCCTCCTCAAAGCATCCAGCGCCTCTGACAAGCCCGGAGTCAGAGGGGGTGGGGGTGGGAAAGGGCGGGAGGGGGGGAGCATGGGAGGGAGGGGGCGGCCAGTCCTGCCCCCTGCACTTGTCAGATGCAGATGGGACTGGCAAAGTTTGTTTGAATAAAAAAAAAAAAAAAAAAGGGCTTAAAAAAAAAAAAAACAGGGGGAAGAGCAGGAGGAGGGGGGAGGGAAAAAAAAAAAAAAGATC
>JAYRBT010000005.1:7972534-8037806 GCA_036023395.1 Myiotriccus ornatus
GGTGCGATGCGCGGGGTGCGCGCGGGGCCGCGGGTGCTCGTGCGGGGCGGGGGGGCGCGCGCGGAGGGACCCCCCCCCTCCCCGCGCAGGGGTGGCGGCGCTGCCCCCGCGTGTGGCCCGCGCGGGGCCCCGCGCCGCGAGCGCGGCCGGAGGGATGCGGGGCCGGGCCGGGGGCAGCGCGGCGGGTCACGGCGGGGCTCAGCCCCACGCGGGCCTCCGGGCGCCCGTGGGCTTTGCTTTCGCCGGGGCTCCTGCAGCGGGATCCCCGCTCCTCCCGCCCTGCGGGTGGCATCGCTGTGTCCTGCCCTTCCACCTCTGACCAGCCCCGCTGTCCTCCCCGCAGCAAGGAGAGCTCAACTCCTTCCTCTGGACCATTCGCCGCGACCCCCCCGCCTATCTCTTCGGCACCATCCACGTGCCCTACACGCGAGTTTGGGACTTCATCCCTGACAACTCCAAGGCCGCCTTCCACGCCAGCTCCAGCGTCTACTTCGAGCTGGACCTCACGGACCCCTACACCATCTCCGGGCTGGCCAGCTGCCAGATGCTGCCCCACGGAGAGAACCTGCAGGACGTGCTGCCCCGGGAGCTGTACCGCCGCCTCAAGCGCCACCTGGACTACATCAAGCTGATGCTGCCCCACTGGATGACCCCGGACCAGCGAGGCAAAGGGCTCTACGCCGACTACCTCTTCAATGCCATCGCCGGGAACTGGGAGCGCAAGAGGCCCGTCTGGGTGATGCTCATGGTGAACTCCTTGACGGAGACGGACATCCGCTCCAGAGGGGTGCCGGTGCTCGATCTCTACCTCGCCCAGGAGGCTGAGAGGATGAAGAAGAAGACAGGAGCTGTGGAGCGGGTGGAGGAGCAGTGTCACCCGCTGAATGGGCTGAACTTCTCCCAGGTAAGGAGGCTGCTGGGCCTCGTGTCTTATCTCAGGACGTGGGGGCCGCTCTCCTGGCGCTTCCATCGGTTGATGGGGGTGAACCCCAAGCCTGTTGCAGCGGGGTGGTCGCTCACGGGCCTCAGCAGCCTTTGTGTCGGGCTGTCCGCTGTCCTTCACGCCGATCCGTGCTGCCTGCGGAAAACCCACGATGTGCGCAGTGTGTGTATCATGTGTATAATTTATTTGAGAGGCAAATGTCCGGGGTGTAAATGTGTGTGCCTGCTGGCTTTCCACTTGTGAGGGAAACTTCCGTGCCTCCAGACCTGTCCCGGGGCTGGGTGAAAAGGGCTTTTTTTTGTTTGTTTGTTTTGAAGTAAAGCAGCTCTGTGGTACTTGTCAGGAAGAGGATGAAGCATGAACAATGAAAACAGAAATTTCGACATTGTTCAAAATGATTTAAGTACGTGCAAACTGTCTTTTTGGTGGTCACTCTGGGTCAAAACAAAGTGGCTCACTTTGCCCTCATGTACTGGGGGAAATTAAGTGTGTAATATGCGTGGTTTTTTTTCATTTTAGAGCAGGTAAAGTTCAGCAAAAAAAAAAAGGGATGTAGGTTAAGAAACAAAAGTTATTGGTGTAACTGGACTCCGGAATTCTTTCAGTGGATTTAGCTTTAAAAAACCAAATACTAAGCCATGAGATCTATTTCATTTCAGTGGATTAATCAGGAACACAGTAACAGCTATTGACTTTGCTTTGTGGAACTGTTTATGTGAAATCAGGTTTACTAGAAATTGAGGAAATGAATGTGTGTGGAAGAAAACAAATAATCCAGGGGTGATTTAAGATGGTGTCAATTACTGCTGTGATATTTCGTTTTCAGTTTGCTTTCCATCATTATTTTGGGATCAGCCTATTTCCAGCCTTATCTTACTGTCCTAGTTAGACCAAAAAAATTCTTGGTGATGTGAGAATAAGGATTAAAGGACTGATCTTTGGTGTGATTAAAATGTCCTTATAGAGCCTTCACCCCCTGCTCTCCTGAAGTCTAGTGGGAACTATTTTAAGGGGAAAAAGTCTGGCTTTCACTAACATTTGGTTCATCTAATATTTCAATAAGGCATCTAACTCTGCATACAGCCTTCAGAGGAGGAGATTAGTTACATACTCTTTTGGAGGAATTTTCTTGTTTATCAAGAAAAATAATTAAAAGAAAGTCCCTTGGGACTTTTGCATTAATTAACACACATCTAAAACAAGGAATTCGTTTTTCCTTCTTCTGTGTGAAAGGTGTAAGTGCCTGTCCTCTCTGTTGAACCCCTTCTTTAAGATGAGGTAAAATTAATTAGCCATTCCAGACATCCAATAGTGTTTGGTTGTAATTGGGTCAAAAATGGCAGTTAGAATCAAGCACATGAAAACACTTGGTTAAAAATGTACCACTTGGAAGCCTTTTAAACGTGAATCATATTACTTTTTTTTTCTTTTTGGAGAGAGAGGGAGTGAGTGACAAAGAAAAAAGGACAGAGTACAAAACTCACTGCTGCTTTTACCATGTGTTTTTCTCTCAAAGTTTTAAATAGAAACAAAATATTTCCCTTCGTTTTGCCATAATCTAAGAAAGAACAGCAAAGGTATTATTGCTATTGGAAAGTAAAGGACAACCATTTATTAAAAACATTTGTGCTGATTAAAAAAATACATTACATTTTAATTGTTCGAGAGAATTGGCAATATTGCTAAAATAGATCAGTGTTCAGGAGGATTTTTCCTAGATTGAAACTTTTTCTGGGAACAAGGCCACCAGAACAACAGGAGGCAAACTTAAACGAAACAAACCAGATATTTATTTTCTTGCTTCCTCTAGATTTCATGCATCCTGACACCTGGCTAGTTGTTTAACAATAGTAATTTGTAATGTTATCACATCGTCTGGCAGTCCTACTGCTTGGTGTATTACTGTGCTAATTTAGTGGAGTGGATTACTATTGCGAGGTTACACCTCCCAATTTCAGGTTTTGTAGCCGTCCTTAAGCAACACGTAATTAAAACACAATAAAGTGGAAATCAGAAATTGATCAGCTTTTGTCTCATAGGGTGTTTGCACAGTTTGATGAGAACATCTGTGATAAATTACAGTCCCAAATCTGCTAAGGGCATCAGCAGTTTCTTACCTGTTTTCAGCATTACTGTTACGGGAATACTGCACATTATTTCTGCATTCAGAATTCAGGTTTTAAAACTGTGCTTCGCTGAATCATGTCAATGCTTTTGTTTCCCACGTCTCCAAAGTCCAGTATTTTTGCCCTAAGCAAATTAAAAAAAAAAAAAAAAAGCTTTTTTCCCCCTATTTCTTCCCCTCAAAGGCAGCTTTGTGCTACTGCAAATATTTAATCTGACTACATGCACCAAATCTGTTAATCTGATACCGTGAGGAGGAGGAAATCTAGGAGTGGTCCCGGTGAGGAACTTGGTTTTGATCTGCTCTGAAAGAAAGTGGATACACTTGCATTTTTGACCAGGAACAATCTTTGAAACGTTCATTGCGTGGCTTTGAAATGTTGATTGTCTTAGCTGGATAAAAAGATTAAGGTGGCTCATATAATTAGCTGCTTCCTGGAGAGCCAGCTCTTGCAGGTAGAGCAGGACACATTGTTTTCTATTGTATACCCCGAAACTTTGTAGTTCGATGCTTTGCTCCCCCTGAAATCTCTGCAGCGTTTCCCGACAGTCTGCCAGACAAGCATCACTCACACTCCTGCTTGGATCCCAGAGGGAGTGTTATCCCACCCCCAGGGACTCTGGCAGCAGCTGCTCACACAGTCTGGGCCCAGGGGATGGTATAGCTGGTGTCAAGGTGTCTGAATCCCTGCAGAAGGCTGTGCTGGGAGCCTGGCAGCAGGGGAATTCACTTCAGGTTTGGATCACGTTGAAACTTCACCTGCTGTTTGAAGTTTCAGGGTTTTCATGGAAGGTGGGACAGAAAGAGCTGAGGAACGCAAAGAAGAGGAATCAGACAACTCTTCCTGATGGCACTGATGGTTGTTTATAGAGTGGTCAGAAAAAGGCAAAATCAGGTTGGCCAGGACTGAGAACTGGTGAGGGGCAGATGCCATTCAGGGCCTTTTCTTGGACTCTTGGCAGAAGCACTGCAGCCAGTGCCATGACTGGCTGTGAGGACTTGTCCGTGTGTCTGCTGAGGGCCAGCTGGGTATAGGGCTAAACTTTCCCTCCTTTTTTGGACCGTTATGTGGGTCTGCAATGGGAAGCTCTCCTCAGGTTGACACACTGTTGTTGGAGTAAAGGAGAATGGTGACAGTGACTCCTGCAGCTGCTCAGGTCTGTGGCATCCACCCTGATGGCCAGGGCTGTGGTGAGACCTCAGTGAATGCCCTTGGGCAGGAGTGTGTCCCCACTAAATGTCTGTATGGTCAGCAAGGGGAAGGGTCTTACTCCACTACTCAAACCACTGTTCTCTGGGGAGGTGGGTGACAGCTCTTGCTTGTGTTCAATCCTGTTTCTCAGCAGCATCCGCAGCCTGAGACAGTGTTCATATTCGTTCCTCCAAGTTAGAATTAAAGTCCCCCTTGCATCCCATCCCATCCCAAGCTTGCTCGTGGGGACTGTCTGCATTCAACTCATGCCAGATGCCCTGAATCCCAAGGTTCATATAGGGGATTTTGTGTCAGGTCCCAAATTCATCCCAGCCTGTTGTGGGGGAAGCTGTCAGGCTGGTGAGAAGCTGCCAGCACCCACTTTTCTCCCCCTTGGCTGTTTGGGGCTTGTGAGGCCCCGACTCCAGTCTGCTCTGGCTGGTATAATTTTCAACTGCAGGGGGAGATGTTAAATATCAAACCGGTGTTGATTGGATCAGAGACGGCCTCAAATAAAGAAACCTCAGACTGTGCCAGATTAAACTTCACACTTCACCATTCTCCCCCTTTCATTTCTTTGCCGCCTCATTCTCTGCACAAATAAACCTCGTCTCCCCTGCTTTCTACCAATGAGACAGCATTCATGAGGCAGGAATGACTTTGTTAACAAAATCAGTCTTCATTTCCCAGGTCCTGCTGTTCCATCAAACCCTAGGACATGGCAGCTTTGATTACTCTGGTGATAGGATTAGAGGGGAAACAAGTGCTGGTTAATAAAAGGCCAATGGGTGGTCCATCATGTTTGGTCACTGACAGATCTGCAGCCTCGAAGCTGGACCTTCAGTGGCAAACAGTAATAGACACAGTAATATATAGACAGGGCCACGTCCTGGACTCTCTATTCAATCTCCCCTTCCCCTTGAAAAATTAAACATTTCTGTGATCACAAAGCTGGATTCTCTGAGCTGACAGGATGGGTATAACTGACTTCAGGGGAGATTTTGCCTGTTTATACTAAGGAAAGATCCAGGCTCAAAGTTTTCTGAACCGAATTAAGGGGCTCAGTTTCTCAGAGCTAGTTGACTTTTGATAGTGCCTGTGCTTTATATGAGGGAGTATTACTGATTTTTTTTTCAGTGTTTTTTAAATAAAAGTGCTCTTTGCCTAGTAGAAATGGCACCCTTTTGCTTTTAAAAAAATCAGGCTTTTTGACAAGAGCAGGAGTCATCAAAAATAGCTTAGCATCATCTGTTTTGATTGCTGAATGTTGTTGAAAGAAATGTTGTTAAAAGGTTTGATTATACACAGTTGTACATAGTGCACATAGTTTTCAGTTTGTTGGCTTTTCTTTAACTATCACTCCCTTCATCCCCCTGCAGCTCAGGGTAAAAAAATTCCCCCCAGCGAAATTAACCTTGGGGTAGAAATTCATACAGGAGAAATAGAAATCCTTCCATTTAACTCGCTTTGTATACTTGTGGAGCTGCTTTATGTCTTCACCAGGGGAACTGTTGAGGGTGAAACTATGCAGGTATTAAAACTACAGTAGTCCCAGTAACACCTGAAAGGATCAGCAGCTGACGTTTTATAGCTGTAACTAACTGTAGGTGTTGCTCTTTACAGCCAGTTACTGTGTGCTTCTTCACAACAGCCCCCTTGGAAGGCCCACCCTGGCATTTGATGCCTGTTAAGAAAACGGCCAGTCAGTTAATGATGGCTCAAGGGGTAGCTGGCAATTCATCTATTGTATTTATTGTGTATATAACTGCCAGAAGTGTTTGTACAACAGGTTAGGTGTGGGCCTTTCCCTCTGATCCTTCACGCCTCCCTTGGTAAGATCCAAGCCCGAGACAGGTGTACCCGCCTTCCTGAGCAGATCTGGAGGATTCTGCTTGTTGATTTGTTTGCAAAATTATGAGTCCTGCTTGTGGTTTGTATTAGGCAGTAATTGCATCTTTATGAGGTGGGTTTTGGAAGGAAAAAAATCTCCATTCTGATATTCAAGGGAGTCCCTACTGTACCTGAGGCAGTTTAAGATTAGCAGGGTATAAAAGTCACATAGCAGATTTGTGCCCTTTTTCCTGCAGTGCCCTGAGAGGTGAATGTCTCTTTGTCTCTGGCAATGCCTGGTCCTGGCAGTAGGGGAGCCCTGGCACTGCTGTGGTGTGAGAGCCACAGGGAGCACCCTGGCATGCACTTTGCTCCCTGGAGGAGATGCACTCCCTGGGATGTGCTTTGGGAAGGGGATCAGTAGAGGGAACAGATGAGCCAAATTCATCCCCTACGGAAACACTGATGCTGCTTTCAAATCCCTGTAGGATCTCCTCTAGAACAGTTTGCCACCTCTGAGCTGCTCACCCAGTAAGTGCAAAATCCCCTTTTTGGTAAATGATTTTTCCACAGTGGTGATTTTCTTTCTGTTTGTTATTTGCTGTCGGTTTCTGATGCTGTTGCAGCAGGCCCAGAGTGCTTTGCTTATAAACAGAACGAACCACTGACCTTAAAAACCTCAGCTCCAAGTATAGTGCAACCTACAGTCCTCAGAAAGTCTTTAACAGCCTCCCCTCAGCTCCCTGGTGAGTAGCAATCCATGTTATAAAGCCAGCCCACATCATTCAGGCAAGTCAGAGGTTCCTGTATTGAAAAGACCAGAAATGATGTTAAGCAAGGGCACTCCTTCACCTTGCACTCCTGTGGAGACGGCGATCGGTGACAGGGCTCCTGGCAAAGCATATTTGGGAACTTCAGAGGGACATATTGTAAAATAACAGGTTTCCCCTGTGCTAGGCTTTACACTGCAAACCCTTATTAATCTCTTCACTGTCATTAGGGGTTGATGACACAGGTAAAAGGCAGAAGAAATCACAGTGTTACTGCTTGAGCCATGTGAAATTGGTGTGATTTCTTTCATCTTTTGGCCCTATTAGGGAGGTTCTCTGCGTGCTTGGATGAGGGACTGTAAACTGACTTCCCCAGAGCACCGTGTTTAGGATAGCACAAAAATGGGGATTTTCAGCAATGACTGGTGTTTTGGAAACTTCACTGGTTTTTTTTTAACTTTCAGGGGTCAGTGTTAGAAGAGTCCTGTTTTGCAGGGAAAGAAACATATCTGCCTTGTGTATACACACGTTTCCAAATCCTTCTTTCAAGCAGACAAGCAATACAGATGCTAGATGCCACTGGACCTAAAATCTGCAGAAAACACTGGGGGTGGATCATAAAACATCAATATCCTTGTGAAGCTCTCAAATTATTTCGAGGTTGCAGTCACTAAGACATTTTTTCTGAACATGGCAACAATTTGTGAACATAATACTCTTTCTGTAACCCAAAAAGCATTACAGTTTCCAGCTTTCTTGAGACACCAGAAATTAAACTGGTGCCTGCAGAGCTTAAAACTGCAGATATCAGTGTTTGAACTTAGTACCTCAGTTCTTGGACTGGAATTGGAACAAGACTGTACTCTCTGTAGAGTGGGAACAGACATGCAACTAAACTGTAGGACTGGTTGTATCCATCACAACAGCTTGTAGTTGTGGTGTCTCATCATCTCCATGGATTTGCTTTTCCTGGTGCTCAAGAGAACAATATAGCTACCTTGTTTATTGTTACTGTTTATTGGTTCTAATTGTCATTTAAAGGCACAGAGAAGGAAAAGTGAGATGGTCAATACCTCTCAGAAGCTCAAGCAGGAATTCACACAGATGTCTGCTGCTTTTATCACTAGTTACTCCAACAGCAGTCCCTCCCGTCTGGATTTCCAATATTTTAGAGCTTCTCCTGCAAGTCATTTCAGGACTTCTAGCACAATATAAATGAAAGTTTCTAAAAACTGTAAATTAAACCCATGTGTTCAGCATTTTGGAATGGATGTTGTATGACTTGAGGAGGCTCATTAGCAAAAGTATTTTTAGTTTTAATCAGATCAAAGACCCAATATTTTCCACTCTGAGAGTCATTTAACATAGTCCTGGACACCCCATTTCTCATCATACATAGACTCCCATCGACCAGTTATGCCTGAAGAAATCATCATCCCTGAAATATTGTAATTAGATTTAGTATCGGTGGACCACTGCTGATCACCTCTGTCCAGGCACTGCAACAACACTGAGGGCTGAAGAGTCTTACAGATGCCAAAAGCAAGTTTTATTACTTACTTCTTCAAGATCAGGATTACACCCCATGCTGGTGGGTAGCAGTGTTAGAAGTGAAAGTCCAAATCCTGTATTTTGTACTCATTCCAGAGTGTCCCTTGAAGCCAGGGATAACACTTAACCATTCCCAGAAACGCCAATTGGCAAATAGAGAAAGGATTGTAGAAAAAGGAAAAGAACCTTTTCTGATTTCTTCTTTTCCTAGGCTCAGTTAACGTGGAAGTTAGGAAACTTTTCACCCAAATTCCAGTCCAGAGGTTCTCCATGCTTGGGTATCCCTGCAAAATCAGAGTTCACTGAGATGGGCGTGGAGAAAATCTAGGATTTCAGTCATTGCCAACATGTTGGCTATATCAGCACAATTAAGGGAATAACAATAAATGCTTTATGTTTTTCCCAGATTTAATTAAACTTGCTGCTTCTACCCTAAGTCTTGCATTGGGCACCTGTTGGGAGATACAGATATCCCCAATACATAAAATAGAGAAGAAGCTGCCTTCATACAGCAAAGCAGTATTCATCAGACTCCTTTTGTGAGCCAGGGAATGAGAAAAAGGAAACAAATCTCCAAGTTATTTTCTAACCTCTTTCCATTTTAATATAAGCCAAGTTACGAGGAACACAGGAAAAGTATTTCTTTAAAGTAGGCAATTCTGTGTCTTGGAAGTATCCCCTCAATACTTTAGAGACTGTACTAAATCCAAGGTCTCCATTAGGCTCCCTCACTTTTGTTAACAGTCACAATGAAGACTGATTATTCTCTGTACGCTCTCTGCCACTGCACAAATTTAGCTCTCCTTTGATTTCTTGCAGCTTTTTCCTATTACAGGTGACAGCATAATAGTGATGGGGAATATTTATTTAAATATGAGACAAATGCTCACAGTACAGAAGTTTGCAGAGGCAGCAGAGGGGGAGAGGGCAAAAGGGTGATTTGAGAAACATGTCCAAATTTTTGAAGGGCTTTGTGTTTCGGGCACGTGATTGATTTGCAGTTTTAGAAATGATCGTGGAGATAAATGTTATTCCAGCAGTGAAGTGTGATGGGATGTCCCAGTCTGTCCCTTTGTTTTTAAAGTTCTGGTAAAATCACCACGACACTGTAATTGTGAAAGTGCAAAGCCTTAGATCATGTGAGGAGCTGGTCCTGACATACTGGGGGTCAAATGGGATGCTGACTTTTAGTTTGCTTTCAAGCTAAGGTAATTCTTTGTTTTTGGGATATCACAGGAGCAGGAGAGGTGCAAGTATGCTAAAGGGCCTCAAAATTATTGTTTTTATAAGACTTAAGTATACAGAAAGCCCTTCTTTTTCATAATGAATTAATACAGGAAAAAGCTAGAAACAACATTTTCAAGAAAGCTCATTATTTGCTTGCTGGAAAAGATAACACAAATAATTGTAGATTTGTAATACAAAGTTATGGCCAAAACAATTCTAACATAGCTTTCAAGCAACTGGGATACTCTATTGGTACATAGTTACAAGCAAACTGAAGTTTGGTTCTTTCAGCATTTCTCCTTTCCATTTATGGGAATACCAGTCAGAAAATGCCTCTTCAGTCCATGAGACCGGGTTATACCATCCTGAAATAATCCAGGTCTCTTGGTGGCGAGCTGAAGTTCAGAGGCTCGAGGCAGCAGGCATTTTCAGGCATGAAACAGTTTGACTTCATGGGTTGGCTCGTTGCTGGCTGCAGACTGGCACTGACCAGCTTTTTACACAGCTAATTGTGTGAGGCCAGAGACGATTTTCTTTATTAATTGAGTGGCTTGGCTGTGAAATGGGAAATACTGTACAGTATATAATTCTTCAAGCTCACTTTCAAAGGCAATTTTGTTGAAGTTGGGTATCCAGAGAGACCCAAGCCTTTAACACGTAGTTTAAGGTCAGCATTCACACTGGTTTGTGTTCCAGTAATAGAATAGTGCTTGCTTTTAAAAAATATATCTAAATGTATAAAGGTGTGATTTTTTTTCTGAGAACTAAACTAACTGCTTTGAGCACTTACTGTGAGTTAATTGTGGCTGGATAAACTTGGAAGGGATGTACCGTGTAGAGACTTCAGCAAATTATGTCTCTGAAGTTGAAAGCAAGCATAGTTGATGTGCTTGTACCTTCTCAAAGCTGGAGGTATTAGTTGTAGAGAATCACTTGTTGTAGTGCCCTTTTCTATCTTGGGAAGTACAAAGAGCTACAATCTCCCAAAAGGTATCATATTTTGGATGGGTTTTGTCATTACTGACAAAGAGATCCCAGTGGAAGATATTCCTAGGAATGCAAAACACAATCACTAAACCCACACAAGATCCCTTATCATGCTCTCTCCAAAGCTGTTGCAGATTCATTTGAATTACACTGGAAAGATTTATCTCTTATTAATGGAGCGCTCTTCATTTTTTAAAATTGAGTTGTTGTGCAACACATCAAATAGCAATGTCATAACACATCGTAAATCAGTTTGTTCACTGAAGGATTCCACGTAAGTTAATCTAACATCCTGGACACAGTTCATGAGCAGTTAATTTTAGCAGTTCCCTTTGATATGTATCAGTTAAGGCAAAGCAACTCCAGCCATTACGGTGTAGAGTCAAAACTGGTTAGCGGCAAAGCAAGTACAGACAAAGATTGTTCACAGATAAAGCCTCTGGCAGATCATTCAAGGGATCTTTGCTTTATATATAGAACAATTGTAGCTCCAATACCAGCAGTGCAGACACTCTGGGACAAAGAGAAAACACACTCACACACACACACCAAACCACAGAATAAAACCACACACACCACTTGGTACTTGAGTCTAACAAGAAAGTCAAGCTAAAGTTCACCAACCCTGACGTAGTTACCAAAGAACTCCATGGCAGGCAATGAGATGGGAAGAAACACCCCCCGAAAAGCATCCAGGAATTATTCCCATTGTCAGTGGGAGAAACTGAGAACGTTTGATTTGAAACACAAAGTCATCCGGCAGGTTGCCAAATGCCGTTTGTCTCAAGGTCAGGCAACATAAATAACCCCAAGGGTTAGCTCTGAATATATATATATGTATATATCAGTGGGAGAATCCCAAAAAACTTCGTACCCATTCTTCTGTCCTCTGGGGCTCAGTGTAGTTCCTGTTAAAAGAAATTAAACAAGAATGCAGTCCTTGAACCTGGAATCCGAAACTTTATCTCTGTACCTCTTGAAACTGGGCAAGGCGTCTTTCCCACTGGTTTATGTAGAGAGGAGTTTCTGGTAGCCAAATAATTAATGAAGAGAATTAGGAAGAAAAAAAAAAAGTCCACATTCTTGTAATTTATTTGTGATTTTGGTAGGCTTAAATACCAGACTGAGTAGATTTACTTGTGGTTTCATGTTGAATTTTTATGCCAGGAAAGAAAGTGAAGTAAACTCAAGAAGTCAGAAGGAGAGTTTCAAACTAAAAGTGTTTTGATTCAGCCAGCACCACTTCAGATCACTATGCAGAGTCCTGCACATCTGTATGGTCTGAGCATCATTCCTTCCAAACAGAAAGGAAGCACCTGGATAAGGAACCCTGATCCTTTATATCGGACGATTTTATATCTGTAAACCTTACATAGCATATTGGAAACTGAGGCATGACCACAGAGGTGGAAATATCTCAAATATGTTATTACATCTGAGACTAAGACTTGTGATTTTTCCATCTATAAATTTCTCTTATCCCTTTCAACTTACATAGTACTCTTAGAAAAATAAATATTTGTATGGGGAGGGGCTGGAGATGGTGATGTGAAGGGGACATCTGCAGAAGTCCAGGCTGATTGTGAACTCCAGAACCTGCAGTTCTTCAGGCAAGGGATTATGGGACACATCCCTTGATGAATAGAGCGGCTCCACCCATCCTTGCACACTTTTTTGGTCCCTAGTGGAACTGATTTTCTCAAACGCAAATGATCTTGAAAAATGGCAGAGAGCATAGACTTGCATCATTAGCAGTGAACCAAAGGCTTTTGTGTTGCAACAACTTTTGTTGAGGGATTATTGTGTTGAAAATCCACTGATTTTGGCACAAGCTGAAGAACTCAGCAGTTCCACTTTGCATGTCCTGCCATCATTCAACAGGCAGACCCTGTTGTTAGACATCGCAGTAGGGCAGCCAGTTGGCTTCTCCCAACCTCCTTAGGTTTCCAGATGTCATAACAAAATGAGAGAGAGAGACTTAGCCATCTTCCATGTGTTTACGCTGGAGCTGCTAGCCAGAGACCAAGCCACAACACTGCACAGCTTTTCAAAAAGGACTTAATAGGCCTCTCTGTAAACAGATCTAAATATTTGCTGCAGTGACATTTATCGCATCACACGTCTGGCGCGAGTGTTTTGTCCTTGTTTTGCTTGCGTGTTTGGATTCTCTTATAAACATTAATGAAGTGCTTGAATACAAATGAATAATCCTCCCCCCCAGCTTCCCACCCTGGAGGGGAGGGGAGTGGGAGGGCATGAAGTAATAATAGTTCAACCTTCAACCCGTAATGGCTCTGTACATTTTGATGACAGCTTCCTTTCTCACATGCTTTAAAAGACTTTATTCGGCGTGCACATCCATGCAGAGGGCACTGCACCTTTCTTCAAAGGCAGCTGCAGCTGGAGTTGGAGTGGGGAGCACTTAGCAGGCAGCAGTGTGTCATTAGATGTTGGAGTAGTTGTAGCAAGTTGTCTTGCTGCTGGGTTCCCAACAGGCTGGCAGAATTGTGCCCTTTCTACAAGACTTTTAGCAGGAGGTGTATTTAGTATATTCTTTTAGAGGGGTCTGCTTTTGAGCTGGACAGAATAACGGGCCTGAAGCACCTCAAATCTAACTCCATATGGCTGTTTACCTATGTCTTGCTGGAGAACTGGGGTCATTCAATAGGTATTTTCCACTTACCTACAGCTTGAGTATGACTGGAGACAATGTGCTTCCATACAGCCCTTTCTATTCCCTCAGTGCCTTTATGGAGACCCTAGAAAATGGTTGTCTTGGTTGTGCTTTTGATTTTGTCACTAAAGGAGGGGGAGGGTATGGGCAAGGAAGGACGGACTGAATTTTGTGTCCACAGGTGGTTTCTGTGGGCACAACCTTTAGAAGATTATTCTGTTGTTTAGGATATGAGGCCATAAACCAGTGTATTAAATGCATGTTTCCTGATCATAAGAGGGGTGACGTTGTGAAGCAGATCGAAGCATCGTCTCTGAACCTGCTCCAGACTGAGAAAACATTGAGTGTCTCGTTCCTGTGTGGGAACAGTTATATTACTGCTCCTTTCTCCCTGTGCAGTTCAATATGTCACACTATCTTCCATGCACAATAAATTACCCTCATCTCCTGCCAGGTGGGACAATGCTTTGTTCAAGACCTTTCTAAGCATCTTTAGTTTCTGCAGCTGGGCTTGTAGAAGTAGTGGTTTGGCTTGCTTGGAAGCCAGTAATAAAAGAAATTTCCTTTTAGCCAAGAGGGTCTCTTCAGGAAACTCCCTGAACTCATGCAACTAAGCTCTCAGTTCTTTGTTAAGAGCAAAACTGCTGCATTTAAGCTGTGGGACATAAAAGAAGTGATCAATGCCTAGAAAGTAATCAAAAGTTCATTCTTCAAATGATCTTTAAGAAAAATATCATCCTGTATAAGACATCTGCGGGTCTGCTGTCTGCAATAGTAGTAAGTGCAAAGGATTTATTTCCCAATAGTCAGGCTTTGGGAGGTCAAAATTAATACCCAAGAGGAAAAAAATGCATATGTTTCCTTCATCTGAGTGATTAGGTATCAAATGGGTTAAAAATTAATACTGTCTTTGGTTCAGCTTGTGTATGAAACTATTCAGTCTGCACATACTTGAGTACTATTCGAAAGTGCCTGTCAACTCCATTAATTATCAAATTGCTTATTCAGTCTATACATTCCTTGCATAAATCCATATCAACTCTGCCTCTTGTAACAGTGTTTGTTTATACGAGCCGGAACTCTCCATCCTGAGCAGTCTGAGACGCTTCTCGAAAGAATTTCTTCGTCTGCACCTACAGGGACCCAGACTAATAACAACTGAGAGGATGCTCTGTGGGGTGCTTTTTTTGGTGGGGAGTTGGGAGAAAACAAAACTGTCTGGAAAGGTGTCCTCTTGTCACTTCAGTCCGTGGTTCAAGTAGAAGAGACTAAAATCGTTCTCAGCAGCTGTGAAGTGCACACTGGAAAAACAGAAAGCTGGGAGAAAAGAATAGAAAAAAGAATTTGCTGATATTTTTGTCATCCTCTGCCTGATGTGCCAACACTAATGGAGGCTTCTTTCTTTTTTCCCCCTACTAATTTATAGTCCAGTGCATTCCTGCGTCCCCGTCGCTCAAGCATTCTGCCTTTTGCTCGTTTGCTGGAACACAAACATGGAAGTGTATTTGGAACTCACTTGAGACTTAAAAAAACAAAATTAAGGCAAGCTGCCAGATCAGAATCTAATACACAACATATGTTTACAGGGTTATAGTCTCTTGCCATGCTGGCTTTCGCAGCACTCCAGTGTGAAGTAGAGTAAATGCCTTCCAAGACCTTTTATCATCCATCGTGCTTATCAAGACAGTAAAAATACTGTTTTTATTTCAGCAAACGTGCCTTTCTTCTTGTCTGAAGCCCTTTGAATTCCCTGCCACATTTGGGATCAGTGGAAGAGTATGTCCTTGGTCTTCACAAGAGCTTGTCTGCCCCAGGGTTGACTGTGTTCATCCTCCAGTTCGGCAAGCAGCCCTGAACAGGACCCCTGGTTTGAGAGGGGAGCAGTGTTGGCCCCCATGAGCCTTGTGCATTTGTGGTTTAATTCATGGCACTTGAAGAAGAGCAAGGAGTTGTCCAAGCATAACACACAGAGGATTGAATGAGGTATTTTAAGCTAACTTGGGTGACCTCAGCTTGTACAAGTGCAAGAAGTGCCATTGATTCTCAATTGTTTGCTTCAAACCTTAGCCCTCTCTTGGGAGCCTTCTGCACTGCAGGAAGGCTGGCATTTGGTGTGACCAGTGAGCCCCACCAGGGCTCTGTAGCTCCTTTTGGGCTGTTACCTGTGCCTTACACAGTGCTGATGTCTGCTCATCCCACCGTGCCTCCGGTCCACCTACAGCACGGTAGGAGCCTTGTGAGTGGGGTCTGCTGCAGTGGGGAGCTGCGAGCTCAAGGCAAGGACTTGAGTGACAATTCAAGATGTTGGAGTGGGATGCAAGGCAGAGGGAATAGAAAACAGGGACAGTTATACCAGACTCCTGTCACCTCCTGTGGCTGCTCTGCAGCTGGGTGTAGCCCTGCAATATGAAGAGTCCAGAAAAATTAAACTTTAGGTGTCTAAAAATGTTGTGGGATGAGACAAAGACTTGGTGGGTGTATGAGGCTCTGAAATAGCAGTAGCCCATGTCTTTGCTTCTCCTGCTCGTTTTCCATGTGTAGGATATACCTTACACGATCCGTGAGGCATGCTAGGCCAGCTGGATCCCATGAGCTCTACAAGCATTACTCCAGGCTTATCAAGGGCTGTGCTTGCAAGTGAGCTCTATTAGCAGGAGGCAAGACTTGTTTGGAGCCTCAGAGACAATCCTGACGTGGCTCTTTGTGTTTCAGTTCTCTGTGTGCAAGATGGGCAAGATATTAGAGCTATTTATTTTTGGAAAATGCTTTTTTTTCCCCCTAAACAGAAACAGTGCTCATGTAATTTTTTCTGTTTGAGGGAAAAAAAAAATTCCTTGAAATGTCTCAATTTCAAATTTAAAGTGAAAACCCAGGAGTCTCATCATCAAAAGAACAATCCGGTGACTGACTCAAATGGACATTTTTGTGTTGTTAGTTCATAATAAGACGTTAAAGATAGGCTGAATTTTTAACTTTTTTTATTGAGATACAATTGTTCCCTGCTGAACTGGGGAAAGCAACGGAGACTGAAATCTTGTAGCAGGTTTGCATGAGTATGTTAACAGAGGAGAAAGTCCTCAGGTGCCTCCTTGGTGGGAGCTCTCTTATACAGCTCCAGGAGTCCTGACTGGTTTGAGATAGGGTGACCTTACCTCTACAGAATATGTTCTTTACAGACATCCGGAATGTTATAATGCTTACAGCTTTAGAGTTATTCTTGCCCACAGGAAACTTAAAGTGTAATTTCATCTGATTTCCAGTGGGTCAGATCTCTGCTCACATTAGTAGTGTCATGCTGTGCACAGCTACTGTTCTTGAAGTAGATTTGAATGACCGTGGGAGGCAGGACATGGCAGTTTCACCTCAACATTTCATCAACGAGGTCTCTCTTAGATTGTTGTAGCTTGAAATTCATTTCAGAAATAAAAGGAAGCCACATAGACCAGTAGTGTAAATACAGATCTTGCATCTCTTGTAGCTCCAGAACTTCATTCTTCATAGCTCAGATGTCCCAGATCTCATCTTTACCCTTTGACCACAGACAACCTACTTACCCTTTCACTTGAAGAGACAGACTGAAGAGGTAATCATGGTTTGTACTTTGAGGGTTCATCTTTTTTGTTGTTCTAAGAGTGTCTTCTTTCTATCACTAAGCTGCCTTTTGGGTCAAAAGTTTAGCCTCCTGCTTGTAATTCTTGTTTGGCTTTGCTGTTTGGTTCTAAAGCAATTTCTGTATCTGTTCCCCATCCTGTTTCAGTGATACCTATCTCTGTTTGACTGGGAAGTGCAGACTAAGGTTTAAGAGAGTTAGTCAGTAAAGTCCATGTTGGCTAATTCCGTGGGCACAGTGACTATCGGGACAATGACCTCTCCCTGCCATAGGTTCAGTTTCCTGTATTTCAGCAGTATTCTAGGTCCTAATCACTTGCTCTGTGCAGAAAGCACTTGGTGTGTGCTTTGCTTGCTGCCCAAATGCAGATGTAGGTTTTGGATTATGAGATTTCAAGTTCTGAGAATCAGCATGGGTTTTAATGCTCTTGATGACATAGCCAAATAGCGTTGTTATGATAAAATTCAAAATTCATCTCTGAAGCACCTCTTTCTAGTGTTGCCTCATGCATTCTCAACTAGCAACGTATTCCTTTGTCTAAGTGACTTCCACTCTTGGAACTTTTTCCTAACATATTTAAGGTTTTCCTTTACTGCTTCCAGATGTAGTCCCTTGTTTTACCATTCTTTGACTCTGTAAATATATTTTCTTTGGTAAGAGTACTGCTCGGTTGCTTGATAGACAAGATCATGCTCTCTCTTTTAAGAGTCATTTATTAAAGTAAAAGTTTTACAACTGCAGGCAAACAAACAGGCTTCTTGAGGGGATTGAATTTCAGTTTTGTCTTGTCAGTAAACCACGACTCACACCCTTTCTGGGACAGTTCGTAGAGACACCTCGTGGCTCTCAGGAGCTCTACAGAGCCCGTCGCCGTCACGTCAAATTGATTTACACTAAGCCTCAACATCCAAAGTCATTTGTGAAAGAGTTACGAGGGAGGCTGCCAACCTGCTAATTAAAAGCTAGAAAATATTTTCAAGTTCTCCTCTGATGGAAACAATTAGGCAAATCCGCTCTGAAGTTGGAATTACCCCCCCCAAACCCAACAGCAACATGTTGTCTGCCTGAGTGTAATTAAAACGATCGAAGGAAATTTTCTATTTCAAGATAAAACAGTCGTTGGTTAGTTCCTAGATTTCCCACTTTATACTCCATGCTGTAGTAAAAAAAGCAGGCGGCTCAGACTGCATGGATGCAGTTTGTCTCTGGGATTATTAGTTTCTCAGTCAAAACCGCACCAGTCAGTGTCAGGAAAAGAAAAAAGCAAGCCCCATTCCCTTCAAGCACACAAGTCCAGAGTGAATTAGACAGTCAGCTTATGCAAGAGAAAGCCAGACTGACTTCTTTAGGTTTCAGGTCATCCATTAATGTAGATAATTTAAACAAGTGAGTCCTGGGGAGATTGCTTACCAGGCAGTAAGTCTTTCTAATGCCAAGTGAGCAAGACTTCAAATCCACTATCTCACTGAACTGGGAAAGTGTGCAGCTTTTTTTGTGTTTGATGCAAACTCTCCCATGAAAATGGTATTTTAAAGAACAGAAACCCTTGGAGGAATAAAGTATATAACCAAGCAGTTTTAGTGGATGTAATTGCTCTAGACCCAGCTGAATAGAGGCCTTGTGATTTCATAAGTCTTATGTGTTTAGATCCAATTATTCAAGATTATATCATATCATAATCAAATCACAATTTTATGTATATACATATAAATCACAAGGACGGGGAGGGAAATGGAAGTAGTAAAGACCTATTTGTCATTTGTGTTACCTCTCCTTTTCTTAGTGAAAACTGAATCATGCAAAATGTTGGAAACCATCTTTCCATAACAAAGGAGAATAGTGTCCTATCTGCATGAGGCTCAAAGAGGCTTTGCCTGAAATTAGGCAGAAGTTCCAAAGAGTCCCTCAAATTCAGGGGTTAGTTCCTACTTAGCTGGAGTAAGGAGGTAAAACAGTAGCAAGAAGGATAGAGTTATGGAAAGTATGAATTCAGTGTTGTGCTCTTAATGATAAATCCCCATCTTCAGGAACATATAAACATGAAAGCAGTAAAAACTGTCTGTCTGCTTTGCTGGTTTTCAAAGCATCTCAAGTGAGTAGGAAAGTCTCCTTACAGAAGATGACAACTCCAAGTGGGACTTCATAAGGATTTTTGGCCTTAATCAGAACCTAAAACCCCCTAGAAAGGGTTGGTTATGTGTGCATGTTGAGTATCATGCTTCAGACTGTTTCTAGGGGTACTTCTACATGTTTTCCTTAAATGCCCATGCAGTCTTCTTGCACTGGGCTGCACATCCACCTACTGCTTCTTTCTATTCTATGGCAAACCTACACTATGTAGGGGAACGTTCAGGTCTTCCAAGCGTTAAGGCTTAAAAAAAAAAAAAGTCACCATGTTTACTTCAACTTTCCCTTTCTAAATTGCTTTGACAGCCCTGTGCTTTTCTAACTCGTTTTGGGGAATATCCAGTCTGCCATTGGAATTATTTGAATTGTACAGAAAGAAAGGAGGGCCTGTTTCCCTCCGAATTCCATATATTGTGTCGCTGGAGCTTTTCATGTTCCATAAACAATGCTCTCTTTTTCTAACCCTCTCCCCCTCCTGCCCATAGCCTGACTTTCTATAATTTTCTTGACATGGACAACTCAGCATTTTTGTGAAAGGCTATGACTGATTTTCTGCAGCTTTACAAACAGGAGCTTGCTAGTGATTTCAAGAGGATCAGGTAGTTTGATGCAAGCGAGGCTGGGTCGGGTCTCTGGGACTTCAAACACGTCTCAGCAGTGCATCTAGTTGTGAATGATTGTTTTCCCTTAAAGCATTCATGATCTCCAATTGGCAAATCTCTTCTCATAAGTAAGGAGAGGCTTCGAAAAAAGTTGGTATTTTTAAATGTCTTCTTAATCCCTGTAGGACTCTAGCCACATACAAGCAAGTGGCTTTGTTTTTCCACACACTACTCTTTTTTTAGTTAATAATTCAGTTATTATGTGAGTGAAATCTCAGGAGGTACTCAGAGTTGCAGGCACTCTGCTGTTTAAATTCATTTCAAGCTTCCTATGAGTCTTTTAATATTTGAATGGTGTTTCAAGGTCTGTCTTTGGCGACTCGTGAAGCTGGATCCCAGGAGAAAGATCACAGCCTAGATAAGCAGCCATGGTAGATACTGCAAAAGCAGTAGTGCTTCTGTAGCACTTCAGTGGCTTGATGCCTCAGTATATTTTTGTTTCTTTCTTTACCAGGAAGATGGATAATTTCCAATCTCAACGACCACGCATGGGAAAGATGAATAAGCAGTATTTGGGAATGGTGTCTGATTGGTCACGCCCTTGTCTGGCTGTGCTTGCTGGTGCGTTTTGCATAGCATTTCTGGAATACTTTTCTGTTGAAGTGAAAGGGTTGCTGCAGCATTTGATTTCAACCTTCTAAAGGCTTTTAAAGAAGTGCCAAGCCCCTGTAGTCTGGAAGCAGCAACACTGATCGTGTGCCATGTCACGGAGGGAAAAAAAATCCTTTTCAGTGTTTGCTCTGAACTTGAGTGTCACTTTAAAGCTCCAGGTTGCTCTTAAACTGCCTTGCAGCCCGACAGCTTTGCGGTGGACCGAAGAGGTCTTGGGTTAATGTCATCTAATGCATCCTAATGGGTAGTCTAATTGCAACTGCCATTCCAGCTCTCCCTTGTGTGTTTAACTCATGTAAATGAAAAGCACAGCTTTCCAATTTACTCTTCAGCTTGAAATATTATATTCTCCTTAAGTAATGTGTTTTAATTGCAGAAGCAAGATATGATATATATATATATATATGGAAAGAGTGGGTGAGAGCATGAGGGTTGTATATAAATAGCAGGGCTTCTTAGCTGTTTTTTTTCTTCAGGAGTGACCTGTCTTCTCTCAGCTGGCTGCTGACTAAACAGACACCAAGCAGGCCCCAGCTTACCCAGAGGGGTAAGACAGCAGGTTGAAATGTGTGGTCACCTATGCCAACTCCCATCTGCTCCAAGATGTCCAGATAGGCACAGCACCCTGAAGCATTCACATGCCCACTTGATTTCATTCTGGAGCGACTCTCTCTCTGATTTATGCTGGCAGAGAAGATCAAAACCCAGCTTAAAAATTAGGTGACAGAGATTTAAAAAAAAAAAAAAAAATTAAAAAAAGAAAGAGAGAAGTCAGCAGACACTTGGAGGCTGGGAAAGGCTGCCAAACAAGCATTCCTGCCCTTGCTTATGATTCTCCCCCACATACAACTGGCTGTGTACATCTGGGAGCAGCCAGCATAGTGATCTATTCATAAAGGGCCAAATTCAGGAGCCGACCTGTAAGGCTTGAGTACACTGACTACACATGGGGAAGGTGGAGTGAGGGCTCAGAGGGGCTTCTTGGAGTTGTGCAGGACAAAAATCCCCTTCTTTCCAGCTAGCTGAAAAGCAGGCACGCCAGAAGGAAAGAATGGTGTAGTGCTTAGGGCTTTAACCTGGGGCTTGGGGCAGCAAGAACCAATTCTTTAGTCAGTCAGAGACTGTAATTTCTATGATCTGCAGCTGCCTGGGTTCTTTGAGGGACTTGTGACTGCTTAGAGCTCCTGCAGAGATGCTCTAATTCAGATACTCATTAGAGGCATAAGGCAGAGAATAGCCAACACTGCAGGGCGATGATTTGGTCTTCCCTGCACTTGAGTGGTTGACCTGTGACATGTCCTGTCCCACCAGGTCATGTATGGAGATATTCATGGAGCACATGAACTGCTGTCTTCTAATGATGATGCTGTTCCTTTATGGCATTGTGGGGGACTGCATTGAGACCCAGTCGTTGCTTGATGGAAAGCCTCTGAGTTGGGCAGGACAGAAGTTGTGAAGGAAACAGAATATTCCTCAAAATGGGCAGCCAGCTGACCCAACTATTCCTTTCAGGACAAGGGTTTGTGTGTTCTCGTTTTGGGTTGGTTTCATGCTCTTAGACTCACCTCGTCCATCTCACACCACGGGGGAAGAGCTTGCAATGCCACATATTTCTGTGTCTCTTCTCAAGTCTGGGTATAAACTCCCACGTGTAACCCACAGCATTGGATTACCCAAATAAAAATCCAAGGCAGAAAGTTGTTACATAGAGAGGAGGAGATCTGAGTTAAACTCTGCTTCATATATGCAGGAATGATGTGTGGCTTCTGGAGTAATGTCTGTCTGGGATTTTTAAGCTCCTTGTTAGAAATTGGTATTAGGTAATACCATTGCACTAATGATTGGAGACAGAGGAGAAATATTTATCAATAGGTTGTTAACCTGAAAAAACTGTGAATATGCACGTGTAGGCAGGAGAAGGTATTGGTGGCTTCTGCTTTTAAGAGGTTAGGTCATCACAAGTATGTGAGTAAAAGTATGATCTTGACTCAAGGTTTGCTCATGATACATTTAAGAAATAGCCTGCAAGGTAGATCTGTGGCAACCCTAGGTGGGTTGCTTCAAATATACAGGTTCAGTCAACATTCCTCCTTTCATATCCCTAAGGTATGTCCGGCTCTGCCAGGTTTCAGCTTTGGATGATATGAAATTCAGAAGTCAGTTACTAACAGTTACAGCTTGATTGCATATGTACACACAGAAAAACACACATGCTGAGGGAAACTAGAAAAACAAAGATCTACAAAAGAAGCTCTTCATCTTGTGCTTTGTTTTCCTCCTCCTGCGTGTGAGCACAGCTGGGAATCGTGCTCGGCTGGATGTCCGCAAGGGGCAGGAGGTTCATCCAAAGCCTTGTGCTGAAGGCGAGCTGGGGGTTCAGAGGTGGCTCAGTGTGAGGAGCAGAGCTGGACTGACCTCACACCATGAGAAAAAGAGGCTCAGAAAGAGATTTGGCTAAGAAAAAAGATGGTAGAAGAAAAGAAGCTAAAGAAAGCTTTGTCTGAGAGGGGGGTATGTCAGTGCTCTATTTTCCACTGATCGTTAGAAGATTAACTGCCGGTCATGTTCCCAGTTAGGCACTCCCAGGGCTTTTTTGATCCTGGGCAACAGGTTTATTTGCCTAATTTATTGTTGCTCTTAGAATTTTAAACTCAAATATAAATTAAAGGCTTTTGTTCTGTACAATTTAAAAGCATGTCTGGGATGGAGAACCCAATATTTGGCTTGGCTTCGTGTTCTAAGATGTATTGCAAGAGCTTCTGGGCATTACCAGGTTGAGTCTGGGGTTGATGTTTGTTTTCTGAATTATTTTGGTGCTTGATGTTTCTGCATTAAGAGGAAAGGTCACTGCCAGCTGTTAAGCACTGAGGAAGAGCAGTGGTTGTAAGGAGCCTGTTAGGCAAGCCAGCTGTTGGAGCGTAGCTTCTAAAACAGGACATAGTTAGAAGCTGTTTTGTTATCAGAGACAATTTCTGGAACTTTTAGGAATAATGCTCCAGTTTGGAAAGAAGACTTCTAAAGAGGTGGAGAGTAAGCAAAACCTAATGAGTTACAGCTAAAAGATCTGCTGGTTATCCTCTAAGACAACTCAGAATGTATAAGCATCCAAGAAACTGAGAATCTTTCTGTAAGCTTAATAAATGTGCGGGGAATGTGAACAAGCTGGCCCTCAGAACAAGCTAGGATAAAAATATCTGTAGAAGAAAAAAGTACAACCCATGCTGAGGGAAGAGAAAGAATCATAAAAAAAAGCGTTCCTCAAACTTTGTAAAAATGTTTCTGCTGATTTGAGGTTCAGTACAAAATGGCAGTGAGCTCAGTTAAATAAGTGTGATTTTTGTGACAGAATCTTCTTTTTTTTTCAGACATCCCAACACTGAAACAAGGAGGACCTTGCTCCCTATGTAATAGTCTTGCGTGGGGGTATCGTGGGTCAGCTAGAACAAGTGCTGGCTTGGAACTGCACCATTTCAGCAGTGGTTCATCATTGTCCTTTGTGTGCTGGCTGAACCAGGGCAAGTCACTTCAGCTCTTCCAGTTTTTGTTTACTGAGGTACACTCTGAATTGGGATGGGTGGTACTTACATCCCCACCGTGTGGGGAGGGTGTGGGCAAGGAGATCACATCTTCAAGTCACTTCCATCCTGAAGTGTCTTTGCAGTGCAGTGCCTGCCAAACTTGCTAAGCTCTTGAGGGTACCGAGCCTCTTCTCTCTTAGAAACTTGTCGAAATATCCTATCCCTCAAAAAAATACATTTGGGATGTCAATAATTGGAATATATTGTTCTTGGCCCACAGGGAGTCTGACATAGCAGCTCTACCTTAAATACAGCGATCAGCCTGCAAAAGCCAACAAAATCCCACAGACCAAGTGATAACAACTGTTTCACTTCCTTAAATCTCCCAGTAATCTGAGGGATGAGTGAGCTTCGTAGCTGAGAACTGCTCTTAAGTACAGTTTACTGGGGTTTGTTTTTTAATACCCGCATTTATTACAATATTTTTTTCAGAGAAGTCTTTTCACAAGATTTGCCAAAGAACACAAAGGTTTGTCGTAACGGATCAGATCGCTTATCCTTATAAATCCAGTGCCCTATATCTGCCAGTGATGACTTGTCTCAGTTTGAGAATCAGCTTATGTAGTACAGCTGGATTCAGGCATGGCTGTGCTCGGGGGCTGAAAGCCTCCATCCTTCCATCTCCCTCATGCTGACAGTGGTGTCCTGATGTTAGCATCCCCTTCTGGATATTGTCAAGGCCTCCCTGCCTCTGGTTGGGAAAGGCTCAGAGGAAGCAGGGAGTCTCCAGAGAAGCACGGAGGCAGCTTTGTACTCAAAAGCTGTCCTGTGGCCAGGTAGGCAGGACTGGTCTTTCCTCTCCCTGTGTTGTGCTTGAAACTTTGAGAGCATTTCATGTAGAATTTCTTCTTACAGTGGGTCCAGTTGCTTTGGAGGTTGGAGTGACGGGAAGGAAAAGACCAAAATCTGAAATGTGATGTGTGGATCACAACCATGCATAGCGACTGCCAACAATAATAGGATGGGTCTTGTTCTTTGGGTAATCTACAGTCAAAACAGAGGCTGACTAAGAACTTCATCAGTGATCAAAGGCTTGGAGCTCTATTTCCATGTGCTTTGGTGTCACAGATGCTTCCTGCACTTTCCAGAGATGAAGCTGCGGCAACTAAAAGGAGGTGTCACACATAGGCTGAAGGGGCACCTCATGCTGCTGTTCCTAAGGTTGCAGAAAGCCTGAAAGGCCTTTCTGTGCCACGATTAGACATTTGGCATATTTTCCATCATGCATGTTACAGAGCTATACCATTGTAGAAATTAAGATTCCTGTTGGACAAAGGCACTGTCTAAATTTGTCTGTCCTGGGACAGTCAGCTCTGTGCAGGCCAGTGGGTGAAAAACTGTTCTCAGGGAAGAAATCCAGCTGTTCTCTGCCCTGAATAAGCCACCTAACCTTGGGACAGTTGTGCTTGGTTTCCCTTTTCACCCTGTCAGGCTTTAACCATGTTAAACCACAAGACAGTTGCCTGTTGAAGGAAGAGGCTCAGCTTGCCATCATGGGGAGATGTGGGAGAAGAGGAAGAATTGTAAACCCTCATGTTTTGGATAGGAAAAAACATCCCAGTTGTGATCTACTGTTGCATGCATAGGTCAGGGAAGGATTACCCTGCGGTTAAGGAAGAGGATTGTATCAAGGGACAAGTTCTGTTCCCAGCTCAGCCACAGACTTCCTTTCGGACCCTAACACTTAATTCTTTGTGACTTTGTTTACTCACCTGTCTGATGGGAATAATACCGCCTACATCAGAGGCAAGTTGTGCTACTCTGTGTTGATGCACGTGGTGTTAGTTAGGAACATTAAAATGCTTTGTGATCCGTGGATTTAAAAAAAAATGCAGTGTAAATGATCAGGGCTGTTACTTGAGATTTTAGTTCCAGACACTGTGGCACAAATCAAAATATCTCCTTTTATTTCTTACTGTAGAGCATTATAAAACATCCACTGGGCATAAGGTTGCAGGTCAGAAAGCAAGTGCAAGTTTTGGACAGTCTGCCTAAAATCTACTTTCGTATTTAAGCTTTATATTTTCTAGTTCTTTTGGATATTTTTCATGTTACTTTTACTGGCAAAATGCTCCTCTGAGTTTGTTAGTGTTGAGAGTTTGTTAGTGTTAGATATCCATTGTCCAGTATCATTTGCTGCAGTGTTTGATATTTCAAGTTTTAGATTACATCTCCCTAAGCTTTAGAGGGCTAAACTATTCCTGTGCTCATTACTCAGCTGGAATTTGGAAGGAGCTTCAGATCTTTTTTGAATTTAAAGTCTGTTTTTGTTACAGGCTTCACTGACTCACTGTAAAGTCCTTTAAGGAAGACACCAAACAGGAGCATGGAAGCCTCAATTCAATAATCCTTTCTGATCTCAAGCTATTTGACACCTGAGGGCAGCTACAGAATATGATTTTATTCAGGAGACTTCCTATTATATAAAAGGTATAAGGTTTACACAGTGTATAAAGGCATATAAAAAAACTACTTCAAAATAGATTGTCTGAGATCACTAGCAAGGCTGTAGCTTCCAGAAGGGCCACCAGTTTAAACAACCTCACAGGTTTGTAGTGGAGAGCAAGCCCCTTGCCCCTAAAAGCAGTAGAGTATTAAGTTGCAGCTCCATCAGCCAAAGCTCTTCATCAGGTCCCATCTTACTGGTAGGAAGAGCTTTATTGTGTGATCAGACGACAGATGTGCCAAGCAGACAGGCCAGCCTTTCTCCCAGGGCCACCACAAGGTCACCTCGCGCGAGCCCAGAGCTGGGGAGAAAGAGTCATGGTCCAGCTGAGGTTGTCTTTAGCCAGTGTGAGTCCAGCAGCCCTGACAAACTAGGCTGAGGCAAGTCCTGTGATGCCTCACTAGTGTGTTGGAGGAGAGTCAGGTAGGCAATGATTACTAGGGAAGCCGCGGGTGCTGTTGTCTCCCTCTCTGCCGGGGTGTGGCCACAGCAGCAATCCCCTCTTCATCTAATCAGTGCTGGCACAGCTCCTAAGCCTAGCAGTTAATGTCCTGCAAGGTGCCTTTCACTTGGGAAAGAAACAAAGGGGCTTTAATGTGCTGAACATGTTGGGGAAAAGAAACAACTCTACAGGTTTGTGTAGAGAAACTCAAGACCAAGGATCAAGTCTCTTCCTCACCCCATTATTTTCCTTTCGGAAGAAAGCACATGGAGAATGCTGGAAAGCAAGGATTTGTGACTCAGTGTAAGAGGCAGCCTCGTATTCCAAGAACAGGGGAAGTACAGCAACCATGTCACTTGGGCAGGGAAAGCCTTGAACTTCTCTATTTATTCCATGTTAGTAACAAGCTGCTTCTTTGCCACAGAAAAGCCCAGTTCCGTTTGGTTTGACATCAAGGCAGGTGACAACCTTGGCAAATTTCATCTGCATCTGGGTTCCCCCCAGCCTTCATCCAGCTTTAACCTTAAAGCCCAGTAGGGAAGGAGCTTTGTATCTAGTGTTAAGTGTAGGACAAAGAAGAAGGAGCCAAAGGGAGAGCTCCACAGACAGTCTCTTCTCCATGATGAAAGACTGTGATGTCTTTTTCACATCCTGGTCTAAAACCTAGACTTCTTTTTAGTACTTTACAAATCCTTACTCCTAGACTAGGACATTTAATTTTCATTCTTTTTTTTATCAGATATTTTCCTGGATGTGAAACCAGGATTTCTGGGTTGATGTGTTGCCCTTTCCCTTTTTCTTTAGCCAGCTTTCGGGTCTGTAAGCAGGACTCACAGCACCTTCCACTTCAGCAGGGGTCCTTTTCTTATCATCACCAAGATATTCCTGGAATTTCATACCCCTGTTGTCTGTTGTCCATGCAAAATTAGTCGAAGCTACTTGCGCACTGCCCTTGTGTATGAGAGACACTTCCTCAGGAGCGGAGACAGGAAAATGGGGGAGGAATTGGAGGTGGTGAGAGGGAGCAGGGGGTCCATCCCTGTGGTGCATGTCTGGATGCAGAGGGAAGAGGTGAGGGAAGGGGGGAGGCACAGTTTATTGTGCTAAAGGGAAACAGAGAGGACATTCTGCCGGTGCTTATTGACACAAGGCTCGGCGGTGACTCGGGGCTTCCCCGCCGGCTGCGAGTGACAGGCAGAACAGGCCCTTGTTCACTGAGATCTTGTGCAGACAGACTTCTTGTGGAGGGATGGATCCTCCCTGGGGAGCTGGCTAGAGGACAGAAATACAGGATCCTTTGGCTGACAGTCTGCCTTCAGGGGACAGAGATTTTAGAAAGGATGCAACTAGTTAATGAGGAGCATCTTCCCCAAGGAGCCACCTTTGAATTCTCCTCAAAGCCAGCTGCTCTGGTGCTCAAAATAAGAGTTACTTCTGACTGGGCTGAGCTTATGGGACAGATCCAGCCTCAGGCTCGTGTCCATGACCAGTGTTAGCATCGAGGCTCTTTCCTGATGCTGCTCCGGGTTAGCAGTGACAGGAGTGGATTTACAAGCAGAGTAGCTCAGGCACAAGGCGGAAAGTGGCTCATCCACAATGTGCTGTTTTGGTCTGTGAGCTGATCCTGCACAGGCTGAGCCTGGTCAGGGGACCTGAACCTAAGCCATGGATGCAGCATGTCCTTGGTGCATGCTGTGCCCTGGAAATACAGCCAGAGAGTGCTGTTGTTCATTTAATTGTAATTTAGGTAAGGATTTGTATTATTTTTTTTCTCAGAAAAGCCCCCAGAAGAACCCTGTGTGCCCTGGCAATTTATCTTCCCCATCGTGAACAATAAACATGCTGTTATAGATTGAGGAAGGGTTATGAAAATCTGACTGCGGTTGGCTTAGGCAGAGAAATCAAAGCACTACAGGAGTCAGTTCTTGCATTTTCATAGGAATTTCCCTCAAGTAAATGGCTTTTGCTGAACAGTTGGAAGACCAAACTGGACTGGTTTGGCTCTAGATGCACATATATCTTGACAGGAAGAAGGGAAAAGAGGGAGCATTTATATCTGAATGAGCAGGCATAAAATATGTAGTGAGGTGGAGAAGGATGGGGAGTTAAGGAAATCAAGATAAATAGGAAAAAATGTTGGAAAAAGCACTTGCTGTGACACTTGCTGGTGTCCAGGACTGTATTAATTACTGTTAAAAGGAAGTGATGGGGATGCAGGTGAATGAGATGTAGATCAGCTGGAATTTGCAGGAAAGGTTTTGCCATTAAGATTGCCACTCTTCTGGCTTGGCAGGGATATTTGGGGTTGTGAGGACCTCTGGTTGCAGGTCTTTGTGTATGTGTTTGGCTCAAAGGACCATTAATCAACAAATCCAATCCGTTGTTTATCCCAGGTCACAGAGAATGGCGGTTGGGTGGCTGAAGCGTATTTTCCAGAGGATTGGCCAGTCTTGATTTGGAAGAGAGAAAAAGATTTCTCCCAAGATTTTCTCTTGGGAACTGAATGGTTAATTGCAACCCCCTTTCCAGATTTGCAGCTATGATGCTTGTTTGGATTTTGGAGGCATTAGAAGGTGTGGGGTGGCTTCTTAAGGGAACCTCAGGGAGGCAAAGGCAGGATGAGAGCAGCTGATGGCAGGGGGAATTTTCTTGAAGGTGGAAAAATACAGGGAGCTGACTGCCAAGGAGAAATGTCCCTTTGCTAGAGGTAAACTCAGGTGCTGCCATCCCTGTGAACTCCAGCTGTGTGAATTAGGACCAATAAACACGGTGCTCTGCCAAGGTCTGGGCTGACTGAGGGAATGCTCAGTGTTGTTTGCTGACCTTGAGGGAACACAAGACCATTTAGAGAAGCAGAGTGCTGTAGGTATTTGAGATCTGGGGTAACTGAGGTTTTGCTGTAACCAACTTGGAGCCCCTAAGTGTGCTAAAATGTCACCCTGAAGCCACAGACATGTGGAGAAAACCCCATTGTATCAAAATTGCGGTTAGACAGGACAGTCAGGGAAGGTCAGCGGAATACAAGGCAAATATTGTGTATGGGGGAAAAAAAAACATGTTTTCTGGCAGTATGAAACCAAGACGAGGGTGTTTGTTTATGGGAGAGCCTTTTTCAAACAGGGAAAGGCTGCCAGTGATAGGAGGAGCTTTTCTGATGCACAACAGGTGCTCCTCAGACCTGGGTGAAGAAAGCGGCAACTGGGAGGATGTTTTTACCTGCACTAACAGAAGACAAACAAGTCTCTAGGTCTGTAGGAAGTAGCAGGAAAACAGATTAGTGCACTGAAATAAGCCAAAGGTTTGAGCCATGGGATGTGGGGTATTTATCCGGGGCATCCAGGGGTCATGCAGTGGGAACACGTGTGCAGGGAGGTGTGCAAAGCACACACACCTGATCTGGAGCTGAAAAAAAGCTGCAGAGCAAGGAAGTTTAGGAGGTCTTCTCTGGCTGTGAGTGTCAGGATCATGACTCTTCTGTGTCCTACACACCAAGCAAATTTTGGCTAGTTCTGGGTGTTTTATGCTGCCTTGCTCCACAACCGTTTTTTCCCCTTGCATAGGGAATATCAGTATTTCTAAGTCACTTCCATAATAAGAGCAGGAAATCAGAAGACTTGCCAAGGAGGTGGGAGATGCAGTGAAGTGAAAATTTTAGGAGAGTTTTGAGTTAGAAAAGTTGTGCTCAGTGTATTCAACTTAAGTAAAACGCTTAGATTTGAGAGGATAACATTATTCTTCTACGAACAACAATTCCTGATGAAACATGGCAGTGTGCTGGGACTAGCAGGTTTGGAACTATTTGAGTTCCAGTGCTGTGGATAAGAAAAATAAATTAGAAAAAAAAAAAAAAAAGGCAATTTGGAAATGTATGTTTTTCCTGCTTACTTACACTAGGTGAGAATTTGGCTCAGACAGCAGGTCATGTCTGGTCTTATGGGGGTTTTTAGGACTGAGACTCTCAGAGTACTGGACATTTTTGAATTGAGGCCACTTGTAGCCTGAACCTTGAATCCAGTAGTGCTTTGCAGCTGCAGATAAGGATGAGGTCATATACAGATTGTGGTCTCCAGAATACATCATTACCAGGAGAATCACATCTGCAAGGAGAACTTTTAGCATCATGCATTATTGAATTAGATCAGGTACTTGTATTTCTGAAATAAGTCCAAGGCTGTGTAATTTGCTTGCTTATTAGTTTCCAGGGTGAAGCTGCCAAGAGACCATTACCAGGAGTTACATGAATTGACAGGGAAGGCTCAGAGGACAGTTTGAACCCTGTGATGGACAGGCATAGATTTTGCAGTCAGTGGGCTATCAGTGTAGTTAAAATTGATAGTCTACAGACATCCCATTTCTGGTATATTTGCTATATCTTTCTCTTTCCTTAATGGCCTCATTTCCAAATGTGGTTATCTCTGATACTGACATTAAGGATCAAATCCAACTGGTTTAATTGGATGCTGTTCATTTAAGACAAACAGTCTCAGTCCTGAGAGAATTTCGTGTTCTAAAATTCCCGCTCAGCTTTTTGGTGTCATTGGGGTATGTCTTGTTCCAGGCAAACTCACTTTGTCACTCTGCTGAATAGATGCATCTCTTCTGCCTGTGTTCACCCTGACAGACACTGTGTGGGCACACTGGCTCCACTGTGAGCTTCAGGCAACAGGGGACGGCTTTTGGCGTGGTACACCCAGCTATAGACTCACAGCCAGCGTTTGTTTTGGAGCTGGCTCATTTCTAGACGATTTGGAACATAAAGATGTTCCAGGAAGTGCAAGACCATGTCTACTGGCAGATTCCATCTGGACATATCCAGAGACAATTATATTTTTTAAACTGTGACACTGCAGTCTGAAAAGTAGGGTTCGGGATTTATTCTTTATACCAGGCATGCAAGAGATAGCACACCAGAGCAAGGAGACTGAAAACTGTTTGACCAAACTGAGGCAGCTGAAGCAAAACCTGCCAGAAAGGGCCAGTTACACCGACTGTTTCAGCTGTAATAGACAACTTGAATCCTTTTTAAAGAAGTCCAGATTTTTTTTTTTTTTTTGATGGCAATTCACGGCACTTCTTTCAAATGAGAACTTCTGAGGTATCCTAAAGGGAGCACTTCAAAATGGCTAGACTCTTTTCAGGAAAGTAGTCCTAAAAGCCATCCCATGGGCCCTAAATGAGTGGCTGGAGCTGCACAAACACATAGTTTTATAATCCACAAAGAGCATTCTGGTCCAGCCTTTGCATAACTGATGAGCTTTACTCAGGAGTTTAGCTCATCGCTTCTCTTTTGAGATTTAGCAGAGGTTTGGAAGGACTTCAGTCTTGATTTGAAAGACTTTGCTAGAAGGAGGATGTACCCCCATTCCAGCGACAGCAGTGACGCATTTGATCTCCTCTGCTTCCTTCTCCTGGCAAGTTGCAGTTGTGACATTTGGTCTATCACCAGAGTCTCAAACTGTAGGTTTTTGGGATCTGTTTTGTGGCCTTGGGGGAGGGATGGCATATGGAACAAATGTTCTGCATTGGATTGCTCCCCTGGGCTTCAGTGCAGGCTCAGCACACTAGCAGATCTAGACAAGGGAACATAGTATTTCTAAATTTTGAGATTCAAAAAAACCGATTATGGTCTGTTTTCCCACTGTAATGTTCAAGAATTCTTGAAACAAAAATAAGTTCCTGTCTCTGCCACTTACCCGGAGCCTTAGAGATGCAATCAACCCAGCAGTCGTCCCCTCGCCAGAAATAAAAATATCCATCGCGGGGTTTTATTTCCTTCTTCTGGAGACCTGGGATAAGCAACACATGATTTGGTGCTGCTGACATCTGGCAGCATCGTTCCTATTTACTGTAAACACGAGTCATCGCCCATGGAGTGTTTTATTGCTTGTGGTTTCCATCTTGTTGTATGCAGCAATTATGCACATGGCGCAATCTTTCCATGTCAATAAAAATGTTTCATTCTCAGCGAGGAGCACAAGAATGAACCCAGCAATTCTTAGGGGCTACTGTGCTGCGTTAAATGGGATGTGATGGGGAGGGGAGCGGCAGGGGGTCGCTGCAGAGGGCAGGGTGGCTTTCAGGGTCACCTGGTGGGACTCGGGGGACGGTGATCAGAAAGTTGGTGTGAGCATTCACTTCTCCTGCCTGCGGCTGAGAAAAGGCCTCACAGCTTTTGTTTGCTTTGTTGGCAAAACGTTGTGCAGCAGGATGCCTTGGGAGTGCTGCTGGAGACTTCCCTTCTTTCTAATTTCTGTTTCTGTCTTTATATATATATTTATTTTTTTTTTTTTTTCTGGTTATCCAGGAGTTTGGAGATGTTTTCGGTAAGGGATTCATGAGAGAATCTTCAAAGGGGACCACAGCCAGGGCAAAATCATAAGCATGACTGGAAAAGTAGTGTTTTAAATTAGTGTGAAAGCTTAGGGGAAGTCACTTAGGCCTAAATCCACAAAGTTGATTTAAGCCTCTTATTGCTGCTTAGGTGCCCTGCGTTCCCTTTGGAGTTAGACATCTAAAGGTCTTTATGCTAAAGCACTTCCCACTTCATTCTTCCCTCAGCTTATTGGAAAACGGAGTACAACGTTTGCCTACTTTGGTGGGAGCAGGAGTGCATTTGTCTGGGGCTCCAGACAGCGGGGCTGGTCTTGGCAAGTCAACCAGCCTCTCTCTGCAGTCGCTGGGGAGGGACAGGCCCTTCTGGTGGGTGACTCATCTCCACAGATGTCTGAGATACAGGGCATGAATCGCTCCCTGGAGGTGCCAGCCTCTCTCCACTGGCTGTCAGTGGAGCTCAGCCAAAGAGTTTAGACTAGGCGCCTAAGTTTTAGGCAGCTCATGGTATGGGAGGTGAATTTCACCCCCGGGAACTTTGGGTGGAATTTAGGCTGTCTGAAAATGACAGTTGTGCAAGCAATAATAAACAGTCTGTGTAGTTCCATGTCTGGAATCTCCTTATAAAACAGGGGCATGCAAATCAATTAGATAAAAATCTGAACATTTCTGAATCTCCTGCCCAAACTTGAGCAGAATCTGCTTTTGGATTTGATGAAAATCCCCTTCACTCTCCAACCTATGTATGTCTTTTTCCGCCACACAAACAACCTTCTTGTTTCACATGGGGATGACGATGCAGTAGCCTTGGGATGCTCTCAGAGTGGCCCATCTCTGGACACTCCTGACTTCGCCAGGATAGTTGTGAGTCAGTGCTGGGAGTCTTCTGGGAAGAGCCCAAAGACGTGGCATGATTCCTGGCTCAGTGCTGCTGATCGAAGTGCTCCAGATAAGCTGAGATGTAGATAAGCACCGCAACTCCCAAGAGCTTATCCAAACCAAACCTTTCAACATTCATCCACCCTGACTGTACATGACTTTGCCCTTAGCAACGGAGATCACACCCACTTTTTTCTTCACTACTGTCAGCAGAGAAGCAAGAACCTACTTGAAGACAAGTAAAACACCTTAGGCTTTTAGGTTCCCACACCTTTCATCCTTCTTTTTCAGAAACTGGTCTGATTATGTATTCATTTCTCACTGTAGTCACTACCTGAGAAACCACAAATAAAGTAGGGGTGCTGGGCAGCTCCCTGTGAAAGGGAAGTGCTCCCTGACTCTACCAGAATGGGACAGGGCATGTGGGTCTCACTGTCGTCATCTCTCCTTTTCACTTTGGTTCTATTAGCTGCCTGCAAAGGACAGGATTTTATTTATTTGTTATTTATTATTTCCTTCTAAATGAAAATGTTTTGTTGGTCCTGTTTTTGCCCCCCCCTCCCACTTTTTGTTTTGAATCTTTGGAGAGAACAGATGTCACCCCATCCATTGCTCCCTTTGGTGTCATAAAATCGCTCAGGTGCCTCGTGTCTATGTCTTGCCCATGCACTCAGGGTAAAACCAGTGTTTGACTTAGGAAAAATCCCCAAAAGTGACAGAAGGCATTCTTTTCCTTCCTTTTTGGTGTGTTTGCTAAGCAACATGGGGTATGGGCCACTCTGGCCAGCAGGCATTATCACCTAACAAACTACCTGTTCTTACAAGGATTAGGGTTTCTTCTTTCTGCCTGTAGTGCATTGTATTTTTTTTTTTTTGTGGCTTTTGGTTTTTCAAATTAGAGATTTTAAGTTGTTATAGATTATGTGGAAGTGTTTTGTGGCTTGTGGTGTGTCAAGTTATGTGGAGTCAAGTTTGGTGGACCTGTCTGAATAAATGTTTTTACACATTGAGTGTGAGGGGCTGCATGTGATGAACCAGGAGATTTGTGTTCGAGTCCAGGGATTCTCCGTTCATTTGGACACATACAAGTAAATGTTACTGCACTTTCTTTCAAAAAATGCCTTAATATTTTTATTTATGGGGAATTCAAACTGTCCAGAGGTGCTAACTCACCAGGCAGCCTCAGACATTCATGTTCTCTCATTCCTTATTCATAGATCAAGTAACTCGTTGGCAACATTATAAGGAGATTCAGTTCTTACCTGGAAGGTCACCTCTGAAAAGAAGCCTTTCTTTTCCCATGTATCTTTCCCCTCAGCCTTTCCGTTAGGGAGAACCGGTCCAAGAACACATTTTTTTTTTTTTTTTTTGCACAGCAAACTGAAATAAAAGTAGTTATACTCATAGAAAAATATAGTTTTATTTATTAAGAAGTGAAAAAATATGTTGGATGTGTTCTGTGTATCCATTATATTGTAAATACTGAAAGGCTTCCATTCTACATCCTCCTCCCATCTCTTTTTTCTTTTTTTTTTTTACAATAAATATTTTGGTTTTAACCCCTTTTTTTGATGGATTGGACAATTCTGATGCAAACAATTCATTTCAATCCTATGAAGTGTTAATTTTATGCAAGCCCCTCACTTTTCATCAAGCAGAATCAAAGAATCATTCAGGTTTGGAAAGATATCGAATCCAGCCATTAATCCTGCGCTGCCAAGTCCGCCACAACACATGTCCCTAAATGCCACATTTACATGTCCTTTAAATACCTCCAGGGATGGTGACTCCCCCACTCCCCTTGGCAGCCTGTTCCAATGCCTGACCACCTTTTCAGTAAAGATATTTTTCCTAATATCCAGTTTTGTTTAAAAACATTTCAGTTATCCTTACTGTCAGAACTCCAGGCACAGATGCTAATTGATATAAATTGTGGCATGAATGTGTATGCACAGCAGCTTATTTCCTGGAATCCTTTGAACGGGCATCAGATGGAAAAATGTTGGAGCAGTAGTGATGTGACCTGCATTTGACCACAGTACCTAGAACTAGTGGGTCCACGAGTTATTCAAGTTTGGCTGTGTTTACTTTTAAAACATTGAAGCAGTTTTCTGAGTAAGTGAAAACTCTCACTGGCACAGTGTTCTGAAATACACATGAATATTGGAGTCTTGGACATACACCTTAAAAGTAATGATGCAATTGTATTTTGTTTTGCTTTTCCTCAGAAATAAGGCCAGGCACACCCAGAGAGGGAAGATACAAAGGACATTGGTAATGTCAGTATAAAAAATTAGTCTAGTTTTATGCAGGACCTAGGATTGGCTTGGAGGCACACTAGTTAACTTCTTGCTCAAAGCAAGGGTCACTTCAAAGTCTGGTCTGGTTGCTCTGGTCCAGCTGAAGTTTGGAAATCTCTAAGGAGAGATTTGACAAAGACCTCTCTGGACCCCTGTTCCAGTGCTGGACCACTCGCCTTGTGAACCGTTTTGTTTCCTGATATCCAGTTGCAACCTACCTTATGCTGTTTGTGTCCATTGCCTTTTGTAATTTTTTCCAGACACCTCTGAAAGGAGCTCAATTCCATCTTCCTGTAACTCCTTTCTAGACAGTGGTTAGCTCTCTCCCTTTGCCTTTGCTCCTGAGTACTCAACTAAGAAATATAAAAAAAACCAAAACCTCAAACACAACTTATTAAACCATGCTGGCAGTTTTATCAGTAATTTCCAGGAGAGCAGTTAGCCCAATAGTAAATCCTTTCATGAGTCCTTTCCTACATGTTTTTAATGCACTTTCCAAACCAAAGAAAGATTAAATGCTCCCCAATACTCATCCTAACCAAATAGAAGTTCTGACCTCTCTAAGCTGAGGCCTCTAAGGGCAATATTTGCGAAACAAAGCTGTCTGACCAGAGGTGTGAGGTGTTGGTAAACGTTAGTGGTCAGCTGCTGTGCAGACGCTGGCCACAGCTCTCTCTTGGACAGTTTTGGTTTCAGGAAACTTGCTTGACTTGCTGTCCTACAAATGACTAGAAAATGACAGCTTTTGGTGGTCAGCCGCCTTCTGTGGACAAACTTACAGAAACCAAACACACATTTGGTGGGTCTGTGTATGGTAAATACTTATGGCACTCAGGAACTTGTGAGATTGCCTCAGGGAAGGGAACCTCACCAGCCCAGCCAGACACTTGCACAGATGTGGGAGGTTGGTGGGTGGAGACATTTACCTGCTTGGCATATGGCACTGCAGCAAGTCTGTACTTCTATGTGTGTATTTTCTCCATGCAGACTTTACCTGTCTGCCCAGGCTGCTCAGGAGCAGTTCCTCTGCTGGTAGATGTGCCTGCAAGCCCCAAGGAAATCAGCTGGGAACTTGCCCTAATGTTTTCCATTGTCTTTCCATGGGGTAAGAGCGACTGTTTCCTAGGTATAAAATGATGAGCATTGAGGAGATACTTGCTGAGATACTCAGAAAACCTAAAAACGGCTTCCACAAGTGCAGCTGGATGGTGGTCAGAAGGATCTATTTTTACTTGACTTGTGTTTGCAGAGAGGCATCCATGCACGACTTTCTGTTGTTCCTGGAGTCTTTCAAGCATATGGTAAATAGAGTTTCAATGGGTTGGAACCTATTGCTTCAGGAAATGTTGTTACAAATTGTTTTTCCACTGCAGTGCATTGAGGGTTTTTCATGTCTTCTGAAATCCAAGCGGTCTCCAGAAGGGAGTGGCCAAGAGTTTTTGAGGTGACCTGAAACTCATTAGGATTGCAGAGAAAGTGGTAAAAATGACACAAAACATATCACAGTGTAGAAAAGCAGGGGCTGTTACTCAGAATGCAGTGAAACCCTGTTTCTCTAATTAGTTTACATCTTGTGGTATATAAAGACATAAAAATTACTTAGATTGCAGTAAGCCATGTTTTTCTAACTAAATAGATTGAATTACATTTTGTGGCAGGGGGGGAAAATGTTGATTAAGAGAGTTTCTTTTTTTTTTTTTTTTTTTTTTTTATATTCCCACTTGCCAGTGTGGATTTCTGATGCCTGTGTTGTTTAGTGATAATCTTTGGCTATAGCTGTCTTTGGGGCATCTTCTCCTTTGACTAACTCTTCTTCTTAGATGCTTATGAACAGAAATTGCCCATAAACATCTATGGGAAAGGCATATTTTCCTTTAGTGACCACTTTTCATCCGTGACAGCTGTTCTCCACCTCTCTTGAACCTTGGCCTCACAGGATCCTTTCTACTGTGTAAGGCATCTCTTGACCATGAGATCCTTTTCCCTCCACATCAAGTGTTCTCATCTGTTTTTCCTGGAAAAGCTTTGTTTTGAGCAATTCTTTCACACACTGCACTATTTATGATGTCAAGGTCTCATCAAGTCTTCCTCCCAAATGAACAAAACCCCCACTAATGTATATGAGCAGAGATCCAAGGGTTCCAGTGTGTTTTCCATTTATACCAGCTGGCGGATCACATTTAGTGAATGAAAACACGAGAAACTGAGCTGAATACCCAGCACAGCAAACTGTCATAGGTAGGACTATTATGATGGAAAAGAGGGATGGATTTGTTGCATTTGGGAGACATGCAGAGAACTTGAACAACAAGATTGTCTTAGTTCATGGAGAACCTTTAAATCCACAGTGCTGGGGTAGGATTTTAAGGATGATTTTAAGGCATCAAACTGGGATTTAAAATTTTTTTTGTAAAAAAATTGTATCTCCTCCTTATGCTTGACTAAGATACCCTTTGGCTTTTGTGGCATCACAGCTGTGACCTGGGTTTGGAGGACAGCAGTCAGTGGACTGCTGGAGAATTATAGTTTTGATTAGGATGATACTCTCTGTTCACTGAGCACTATAGAAATCCCTGCTTTCTCCTCTGAATTTGCTGACACTGCCTGTGACAGGATACTGGATTTAGAGGCGCCACTGTTGTGATATATCTGTCAGTTCCTGCATTTCCACAGGTTAGGAAAAAAAAATCACAGTCCCCTCCTACAGTGTATGCAGACTAAGAAATAATTACCTTCTGGCAAATTGTGGTGCCTTCATATTGTTCTTTGTAGCCTGCTGAAATTCCCTCTTCTGGGAGTCAGCTTCATAGAGACAAGGTGTGCACTGCACATCAGCATCTGTGGAACACAGTTGGGTGGGTAGAGATGAGTCAAAATAATGAAACTCAGAAAAGTGGGTCCTCAGCTTGTATCCAAAATGAAGAGCAGGCAGAAAAAACCTGGCACAGCAAGGTATCTCTGTGTGGATGAAGTAATTAAACAAAATAGAAGAATATATCTACCTGGAAAGCCTGTGAGAGTCAAATCGAAAGCAGATGGAAGGCATTTAGAAGAAACTCAGGCTGGCTGAACTGCATTCAGGCAGATAAAAGACTTTGCTGAAGAATATATCTTCCACTTAACATAGAGAGGAAGTCCTACAACTCATGTGGGCTTCAAGTGATGACATCTGGTTCAAGTATCATGGTCCTCTTCTGAGGAAACAGCACAAAGGCTTGTCACCACCCCAGTGAAACATTCAGAGGCTGCAACAGGGCTGAGTCTGTTCTCTTGAAGCAGAAAGCAGAGCCAAGTGCTCTACTGACAACAGACGGACAGAGCTGATTTTTTCTTTAAGGAAAACAGGTTGTAATTAGAAGCCTTGAACCCCTCACCCATAAAGGATTTATCCTTACATCACATGGATATGGGGCAGGTATTTCAACTTACTGAAATGCATCTGTCGTCTCTGAGTTCCATGATGGAGGAATTGGCCTTGGATGTCTTTGTATCCCTGTTTTCTTGGTGTGAAACTGCCTCCTTCATAAACGCATGCAGCAGAATAAACCACATCTATGAGGAAATACTTTTTCTTTTATGCATTGCTTTTGTGAGACTGTAAATAATACGTGCCCTCTCGTTAGCGTTGAAGATTAACTCTTCTGAGTGTGTGAACCTCTTTTGGGTTCACTGTGATTGCCAGCAAGTCTCCTTGTTAACATAGCAAAGTTTGTGACAGTTAAAAGATGCTTGTGGATAACCACTTCCAGATTTGAAGTGGCACCTGCTGGTGTTGAAATTCGAGCCAAAATGTGACAAACACCACAGTGTCGAATTGCAGTGTGTGAGTCACAAGAAGAACCCATTGAAAAATCTCAACTCTCAAAGATAAAATGAACCCTCAAATTGCGTGTAATTAAGCCTCTTCCCTCATTATTCCCGACCCTAATTACTGAGGAAGAAATTTTAAGTACATGTAAGGCAGTTGAGGGTGTGTGTTAGTCACCCAAAAAGTAAATAGCGAAATTAATTAAAATAAAATGATTCAATATAAATTATTCTCCCAGCTACATTCATAATGATGTGAGAAATATTCCAAATACTATTAGAAAAGCACTCCCTCCACCCCTCGTATTTCTGGCACCTCTAGAAACAGCAAGTGCTGAAACTCCCACGTGAGGGATGTTTCCTGTGAGCTGTACTGCCAGATTGTACCTGTATTTTTGGATAAGTATTTGAACACTTGCCTGCTTATGGAAAAAGAGCCTGAAGCCTGAACTTTTCTGAGGGTAGCTGTTACCAGGTGGATCCCCCATTTCTGTGCTGGGGCCAGCCACAAGGAGTTAATTGGAAGCAGTAAGAAGCGATGCCTAGAAAAGGTGAAATGTGAGCTAAGGCAGCTCCTCAGGATGGGGCCCTGGAGAACTGTGATGGGATAGTCACCAAACCCTGCTTAGCTCCTGGAGATCTGAAGAGCCATTGCATTGATTTCACCTCTGGCTTTTTTAAAGGGCAGTGACTTCTTCCTGTCCCACTGGGCTCTCAGCTCCGCAACATGGCCCATCACATCAAGTCCTGCTACTTGCTCATAGTAAAAATCAAACCTGCCTCCTCCTGCTGTCCACAAAACTCACCCCTCTTTTTACCCCCTAGTTACTGTCAGGGTCTCCTAAGGTGCTCTTAGTGAGTGTGTCTGTCTGTCTCTTACACATGTGTTTAATTCACATATTTTCTACTGGAAGGGATGTGAAAGTGTGAGTTTAGAATTTGAAACAGAACGTTTGGGGTTATAAAAATTTAGCTTGGCTCAGAAAGACTGTGTGTAAGCAGAGACTTAATTGACTTCTGCTGCCTCCGATGGGTCTCTGCCAGTCATTCAGGCTCGATCGACGGGCTGTCACGTAATTTCTGTGTTGGGGGAGTTGGACCGAGAGTTCCACAAACTGGGCATTTATTTTAGGCATCTCAAAGGAATCCTGCAGGACCAGCTCCCACATCTGTAGCCTCCCCTGGGACATTCTTTGTGAGAAATACATTCACCTGCTCTGCCTTTGTGACTTTGTTGCCAGTGTTAAATCTGCAGCTGTTGCCTTGCCTTGCCCCTTTTTCCTTTTGCTGCTGTGTCTTGAAATCTCCTTTCTGAAACTGCTAAATAAACACTTTACAGCATTGGTAGAAGTTCCTAAAGAGTGAGCCTACCAAGAGCTGTAGAAGAAGAGGTTTGCAGTACTGCTGGAGGTGGAAAGCAGTGCCTGGTAACTTCACGTTGATTTAAACAACAAAAAGGAATCCTACAGATAAGCCTGATGAGTAATCTTTGTTTAATTCCTTTGGGAAGTTTTCTAATAACCCAGAACTGTTTAGCAATACCTTTCCAGGGTCCTTTTCTACTTAAGGTGTCCTTCACATCCTCAAGCTTCTCAGACTTTGTGGTCCTGCATTAGTACTGTCCAATTCCTAAATCCCTCCCAGCAGTAAGAGTAGAAGTAGTAGTTTCAAGCCAAGCTTGAGGTCTGGTCTGGGCTGTGTATCTGGAGAGGAATCCCTTCAAGGTTAGTGGAGCAGTTTTGCCATTCACTGAAACATAGTGTTCATTGAAAAACAATGTTCCACCAAAACACTGAAGGGGAAGTTTTATTCTCTTTTCATTTGTTTAAGACCAGGGATTTGGCTTGGGAATTTTGTTTATTGAAAGATCGAAGGAAAGTCTATCTGGCCCCATCTTTGCAGTATCTGAACTCTTTCCAAGTGTTTGAGGGTGGGGTTGCAAACTCAAGTCTTCTCAGGCCCTTTCTAGTTTCTCACCCTAAAAGTGGCCTGGCAGTACTTTTTACTGCATTTTCACTGGCATGACGGGGTATGGTTTCACCCAGTAGTAGCTCAGACGCTGTAGTTATGTGCAGTCAACAACCAGCAGTGTGTTGCAGCAGTGTAACTCCCTGAGATCAGACAGGGGTGCTCGGACAACCGAACTCACCATCTCATGGGGGAAGATGGCAAACAGCCTGGCCTCAGGTTAAGGGTTTTCAGAGATACGTAGTAGCTGTTAAAAGTCTCAACGTTTTTCATCACTGATTTTAATTGTCACAGCAACTTTTTCACAATTTATGAGTTTTTAGTGAGAAATACCCCTTTTCATTGGAATACTTTGTGAAAATACATTGCCTGGTTCCTTCTTGGCTCATCCACGTTTGTTCCATTTAATTTAATGTGTAATTTAATGATCACAAGATTGCTAGATGCCTAAGATAAGTGGGATGTGATTTTTTTTTTTTTAAAGCTACTAGAGGAGTTTGTTACTCAACTTCTGTGAAATTAATGAGAAAAATGTGGACTTTGAAAAGCACAAACACCATTTTCCCTGCACTTTATTTTGACACTTGGTGGGAGAGAGATGTAGCCTTGATTTACTTCTACTGGAAGGGTGCTTGTGTTGCACAAAGAGGGCTTCCTGTCCAAAATTAGACAAGAATATCCAGAACAACTGTAGGAAAAGAAAAATCTCGTTAATCAGGAAATGAGGAGACATTCACTTCTCATTTCACTAGTTAATAACGATATTTTAGGTGCATTCCAGCAGGGAAATCCTCTCTTGCAAACATGAATTCAGGTGAGGTTCCTCAGGGTCCCATGAACCTCTCAGCAAACCTGAGTCCATTTGGACACAGGAATGCTGGAATGAGCCTGACCTGCAGATGGCCTGGAATGAGTTAACGTCTCCAGCTGGAAACCATGCGAAGTGTGATGGTTTCATATGGCTAGATATGACCCTAATCCCAGCAGGATTGCTGAGGCTGAAATCAGCAGCTGAAGATGTGAATGTTTCCTCCAAACCACCTCCCAGTGCTTCCTGAAGCTCATCCATCATTGTTTAGGCATAACAACACTTAATGGAGTAAATTAGTGACCCTAATGAAGAACAGAGATTTAGTTTGATATCATTTGATAGAATTTCAGTTGGTACAAGTCAGTTTGATTAATCTGACAGAGTTAACCTCCCTTGGAGGTTGCAGTGATAAATCAGAGGAATGGGTGATCCCATATGTAGAGTTCCCCAGCTCAGGATTCTGGTGAGAATGGGTAGACCTGACATGTCTGTGGTGGAAGTCAGTAAGTGTGGATTTATACTGTGTTGCATCACTGGATCCCTTCTGGTCCTGTGCGTAATATTCACTGGATTATCTGCACTGTCTGTGAACGGAACAAAAGCCCATCTGCATCTCCAGGTGGAGACAATGCTCAAAGTGTGACAGATCACTGAGATAAGTGAAGCTGCAGGTGGCAAACATGCAGTCTAATGGCAGCAGGGCTAAGACTATATGGGAGCCAGCATAGGAAATGTGGGCTAAAAGCAACAGTCGTCAGGAAATGAATCTGGAAATTATTGCTGAAACAGCCCAGGGCAAAGCTGCAGAACAGAAATGCCTGCTGACCTCCTAGGGTAAATCGTAAGAGCTGGAATGAGTAAGTAGAAGAAAATACGTAGTCTGGAGATCAGAAACGTGTATTTGCTCTGCCTCATAATGAACAGAGAAGGGGACATCTGATTAAAATAGAAAGGTGATGAAAGAAATGCTAATAAAAGAGTAATTTTACACAGAGTATGTAATTAAGAAGGGGAGCTCATTGCTTCAGGAGAGCTCATTGAGATCAGAAACTTAGCAGAAATTAAAAATAAACAAACACTGAACTCCAAAACTTGTGATATTTCCATGGATAACAAGAATATCCAGTTTTGTCAACTGTTCTGCTTCACTACATGAATTCACCTCTGACTCGTCAGGGTTAATATTAATACTCCGTTCCTCTGAGAAGGATACTTGAACTTACTGCTTGCAGCTTCCTCTGGAAATGTTGGCATCACCAGGAGTCAGGCACAGACCAGGGGACTATGCTGACTGCTGATGTGCTGCAGTATCCCCAGGTGGTGTTTTTAAGGCGTCTGGCTCTCGGTCTGTCCTCGTCAGGAACATTGTTCCAACCGGGGACCACGGACAAACCTTATTGCTTTTGGAAGTGGTTCTCTGGGATAATGAGGTGATAGACAGTCTCCATGAGGAATGCTTTAAGGATGTTAATCTCACCTAGTGAGGAGGGACTGCAGAACTGTGGCACATATCACATAATTAAATAGCTCATTGCTACAGGATATTGTGGAGGCCAAGAGTACAGATGGATTTAAGAGGGGAGTAGACACGTTCATGGAAGGTAAGTCCATGAGCAGCTCCTGGTCCTGGTGTGACCTCCAGTTCAGGCAGTCCTTGAAGTGATGGTTTCCAGACACCAGGACGATGTGCCATGAAAAGTGACCATTTTCCATGTGGCATTTTCTTTCATTCGCTTTCCCTTTCAGTCAACATGGAAGACAGAATAGTTAACTAGACGGATGTAGACTCTGATTCTTCTTTTGGTTTTGTCTTTGTATACTTAAGAGGACTTAGAAATTCCTGAAGGGCAGATGACTTGTGTTGGCAAGGGGTTCAGAAATCGGAGGATAGTCTGAAAACCCTGGGAAGCTAGATGGGAATAAGGCAGACATATTATGCTCAGAGTGCTTAAGCATATGGAATAAGTTACTGGGGAATGGCAAGCAATGTAAAGACATTATACTAAGACTTTAAGATGATACTTTAAGGCGATACGTTCTGAGTTCATGGGACACCTCCGTCTCTCTTTCGAGGAGGGGCTTGGGAAAAGAGCAGCCTTACGGAAAGGAGTCGGATTAAGAAGATTGCTGGGAAATGGCAGGCGAATCGTGCTGGATGCCCTTTCCCTGTTCCTAAAATTTCTACCGTCCTCCTGAGAGGAAGAGAAAACAAACCGAGGAATGGTAATGCTCGGGGTTACACAATCAGGTCGGGGGCTGCTGACCTTGCCGCTAATGGTTTATGGGCAGCCACAGGCGTCCGCCGCTGCCCCGTGTTTTTGTTACACACGATCCAGCAGTTGCCGAGTGACTCGGTCCCAATATGCAGGAAATTACTCGAGAGCTATATTTAGCAAGATGAGCCCATATCTTGATTTGGCTGGAAGCTGAGGCAGATTGAATTAATCTAGGGGAAAGATGGGAGTGCGTGGGGTCCCGGCGGAACGTTTTCCCCCCCAAGTTTCCTGGGGTCCTCTGACCTCCCTGGGGTTTCTGTTGTGGGCCAGCCTGAGGGTTGTCAGTGAAGGCTGAAGAGAAGGTGTTTGCTGGTTCTTAGTGCGGGATGTTGTGATATGGCCCAAGGAAACTGGTACCACCTCTGCCGCACAGCGAGGACAGCTGTGGCGTGAATGAGTCCTCCTGAAGGATCACAGCGTGGGCTCCATCCCTCTGTGGTGGCCCTGAGGCTGCAGTCTCAGCCAGCTCCTCTGCCTAAAGCTGGACATGGTCCACCCGTCAAGCACAACGCTTCCCAGCACTCTCCCACCTCACGCTCCCTCACGAGCTCCTTGGCTCTCGCACAGCTCTGGTTTCTCAGCCTCTTTCCCACCAGAAACTGGAATTAGGAGGCAAGATGAAGGATCCTCCCCTGGGCGGTCGCCACTCAGAAAAAGACAGCCAGAAGTCACGTTCTCCAAGAGCAGCCTTTGTCCCTCCTTGTCCCACCTGGCAGTACCTGAGGCCGATGCTCTGTCAGGGGACAAGCTGTGGAATTGGCTCAGCCCCAGGAGAGAGGGGACCCACAAGGCTTGAAATCTGCACGTGGAGGTTTTCTTGTTGTGTTCCCACCTCTCTGAAGCTGTTCAGGGAGGCTCTCCTTGCGGTTACCTGCCCTTCCTGCAGTTGTCTTATGGGAGATGTAGGGGGAATTGTTTGCAACGAGCCTGATTCACAGCCCACAAAATCAGATTGGTTTTGGATCAGACTCTGCAAAGGGTTTGTATTGTATTTCAGCACACAGGAACATAAAAGAGCAGAGTCTGGTTATTTGCTCGATAATTAGCAGCTTTGTCCCCTAAGGGGAGATGGATCAGTTCTGGGATGAGTCTGTAACCCAAGTGCCTGATTTTCCCCTGCAGCTACCGTGCAGGAGCCAGGTGTTGTGGGAAAGAGGGATTTTATCTGTGCTATGCGCCATGAATGAGTATTTACTGTGCAGGAAGCTTTCAGTGAGCTACACTGGTTACAGCTCATGTGAGGCAAGGAACGTGGTGTCTGGGCAAACGTAGAGCCCTGAGATTATATTTAACATAGTAAGGTGTTTTGCATAGCCTAAATACACAGTGGAAGTGTGACAGGAAAGAAATGACATAATAAATATTCAGTGAGACACCTCCCAGAGAAAAATGCGAAAACTTTTAGCTTAAAGAGTCGGTTTGAAATGCCACCGTTTATTTGCCATCCATTCATATTTTCATTAGAGAGTGAGTTTGCTGATCTAAAAACCAAAAAACAGTGTCCTGCAGACTGAATGGTTGACCCAGAAGGTGGGCAGTGAGGTTGCTGTTGCTGTGGGTATGGCTTCAGCAAAGCCCCCGAGGTCTTGCTCAACATCCTTCACCGTGAGGGCTGACTGTGTTGCTGTCACTGGAGCCAGGCCTTCGGGAAGGAGGACAGTGTGAGGTTCCTCATGGTCAGCAGCTTCTCTCAGCTGGAGCAACTAAATGACAGTCTGTCTTTGCTGGAGGTCTGAGGTCCTGCGAGCTGTTCAGAGATGGTTGTCTTCATTCAGTGAAGTATTTGAGAATGTGCTGAGTTCAACGGGAAACCCGTATTGGGTGCTTTTGTGAACCAGAGCTACGCTGCCTACTTTTATTTTTACCAATTTAATTGACAAGTTTCTTTATAAATATTGTCCCAGCATTTGGGCTTCTGACATCTGCTCTTTCAAGTGGGCAGTGCAATGACTGAGTAGAGCAGTTGCATGAATTTATGTCTTGTAGGGGATTGTAGCATTCAGTGCAATTGAGACATTTCGAAAGCTGGCAGTGCTAGAACATGGATGGCTATTGGCCTGGCTCTGATGCCAGCTCACAGAGAGCCAGGCCCATCTCCCATTGTCAAAAACATACCCTTGGTTTCAGCATTCATCACCATTTGTCTCTCGTAATTACATTTTCCTGAGTACCAGAAATTAAATCAGCAGTGACAGAATATTTATGGCTCAGAAATATCCTGGATGATTTCTAGAGAAGCTGTTTCCAGTTTGGTTATTTATGTCCTTTTATCATGGATTTTATAGTGGGACTGGGGAACTTAAACAGCAGAAACCATATGAAACATGCTGAATGATTTCATTCTTGAGCCAAACATACATTTACTGTAGGCAAAGAGATGCTGGTATGAGCACACGTGCAGTTTAGGGTATCCAGCCTGTGGCCAGCCCTTTACCTCCTACCGTCAGTCTGCAGAGAGGTGCAGGCTGGTTGCTGAGCTCACCTGGCACATTTTCTTCATGTGGAGGTTGCCATCATTCCCCAGAGAGAGGCTGGGGCTGATCTGGGAGGAAAGGCTGGACTCACATGGGTGAACTGCTTTGATCTGCTCCCCGACATCAGTCCCACTCAAGTATGGGCATTGTAGATGAAGCTTGTCAAGGGCTCTGATTGCTCTCCCACTGGGAGCACCATAGAGCTGGGCTTTTCCTCGCTAGTCACAGTGTAAACTGAAATGTCTAAATTTTCATTGAAAAAAGAATGGGAAGAATGCATTCAGGAAATTGAGAAGTGAACTTGTCAGGTCTGTTTCCGTGACATCAAATTGTTTAAGACTGACTTGCCTCTCGCAGTGTCCCACTCTCTTATTGTCCATAAGGCAGTTGTAATATGGCTTTGCTGAAATCAAAGGTTTTGATAATTTTCCTTGCTAGAAAATTTGCCAATATCAGCATACTTCTGCAAAATGTTCTTGTATCGGTATTTTCTCATACAAAACTGTTCCTTATGCAAAACTGACTATTCTTAGTGATAAAATCTTTTTATAGTTCCTATCCTGGTCTCAGCTTTAGCCTCCCTGTGATACTGTAAATTTTTATCACATGCTGTACATAAATGCTAATCATGTGCAGAAGGAGCCTTGATCTCACCGGGGTGTGTCACGATTTAGCCACGATGGTGACGCAATGCCAGTTGAACCGATGACCCTGTTACTGAGTGCCATTTTGCACATGGCTTAGATAGGGTTAGAAATATGAGTGGCCAGTCTGCCTCCTGCAGGATCCCCAAATTTTCTGCATGTCCACAAGCCCCAGGACTCGCTGCATATCTGAGGGAGCCGAGGGAAGGAGTGGCTGCTGGACTGGCTCAGCAGCAGGCAGAGACAGTCCCAGGTGCCCTGGGATCCCACCATGGCTTGTACATGGTGGCCCTTGGTGGCATGCAGCATCCTTTCAGCATCCATTACATGCTTTGAGCAGCCCTCATTCTTAAAGGCTTTTGGGAGGTGTGTGTTAGGGGGTGTCTGTGGTTCAGGACCTCAGGCAGGGTACCGCTGGGAAGACTGACCGTGGCTTCTTTCTGCTCCCATCTATAGAGTCCAAAATAAATTATAGCATCAGTGCTGACAATCCTGTTCAGATTTTCTTCTGGATGGCTGTTATGGCTAGAGCTGATTTTCAAAAGGACCAAATTGCTCTTTTTGAGATACTGTAAAGAAATCTTGTGCAGCAAACAGTGCACATAAAATGAAAAATGAAAAGGAGGACCTTTGCCTGCCTTTAATAGTCTGAGTGTTTCCTCAGGCATTGCAAGCAGCCTGCCCTTCCTGTTGGGAAGGCTGGCTGCAGCAAGGGAGATAACAGCCTATCTTTTTATAGGATGCTACAGACCATAGGTGGAGAGCCCAGTTCAAAGTGCAGGTCACGGAGCTCCTATAAATTGTTCCTGACATCCCCGATAAAACCCGTGCTCTCCCTTCCTCCCCACGTCTTCTTTGAGCAAGGGGAAAGGGCTGCTAGTAAAGATACTATTTTTCCACTTCAGTCAATACTTTGATGTTTAAAGCTGTTTAACATTCATTAAAACTGCTCTTCAAATGTAATTGCAAGAATTACAATTCTGTTTTTACGACTGTCTGTAAGTATTACGGGACAGGCAGTTAAAACCATCTCCGTGATGGAGAGATGGTACATCCAGCACAGAGCTCTCTCCCCCCAAGCAGGGCAGGATCAGACCTAGGGTCCCCCTGCCCACAGACAGACATCAGATGTGTGGGAGCAGATAGATTGTTTCCTGGGAAAAGTAGTTTTTGAGTTAATAGAGAGTGTTTGGAAATCTGTGCCGAGTGGTGACATCCCCGCCCTCCCCTTGCACTCTCCACTCCTGGGCAAAGGTCTGTTTTGATATTTTTGGGAAGAAACATTTAGATTTCTTATTTCAACATAAAATTAATTTTGAAATTTGTTGAGAAGTTGTATATACCTACTTGTCTTTAAAAGGGTTTTGTTTAAGGGATGGAAAATCTTTGAGAGATGAAGTGAGACACAAGTTTGAGAATTCCAAAACAAAAACTTTTACTTGACTACAGCTAAGAAAATTCGAAGGAAAAAAACTAAAAGTCTTCTCAAGGCAACCTAAAGCAATATTTCTCATCGTTGCTGGCAATGAGTTAAAAAAAAAAAGTCAGCTATCCCCTCACCTTGGGATTACTGCTGCAATTACAGATCTGTTCCCTGAAGAACATCTCTGAATATCCTTTCATGTCTCACTATGACAACGCATCTGAACATTTGACAATGTTTAAAAGTTTTCATCAGAATGTGCTCACAGGGAAGTACTAATAGCTCTGTTTTTTTCAATGGGAAAATGATGAGAGACTGCTTTATCTCATATAATTTTAGTTATCTAACAATTAAACATCTTGTCTAAGCTGCTTGTCTAAAGCCGCACTGTAGTTGATTTTCTCCCGCTGTTAGATCTTCTCATTGGGACTGTGGAATGTGGGCAGGGAGTCTGTTTCTGCCTTTAGGAAATTTCTGAGCCATATTATCAGGGGATGAAGAAAAGTATTTATTTATTTCTTCTTTGGTAGCGTAGTGCTCCAAGGGCCTTCTGAGATGTTAATTTGGACTTCATGCTGCAGCTGTGAGAAACGCTGCTCCTCTGGCCATCTGCTTTTAGTGGATGTGTGGTTAGTGAGGCTGGAAGGGAAGCCAACCCGTTACTGTCTTCATGAATCTGTCCCTGCAAGACATTTGCTAAGGAGACCAATAGGCCAGAGAGGCTCAGATGGTCCTTGCCCTATGACCACACCTAAGAGAGAGGTTGCTTACTGATGCAAAGGCCTTGAAACATTTAAACTCAGCAATTAGAGCAGGTGACAAGATCTTTCAGGAGACTGTTTCCACCTGTGATGTTAAGCTCCACTGGGATTTCTTTGCAGTCCGACTCCATGCTTCAAGGACTGTCATTCAGCTCCAAATGCTCTCCAGGAGCTACAAAAGAGCCACTGTCCTCTGCTTAATCCGTGGATTGTATGTCTCTGTTGGTGCCTGGCTGAAGTATAGTACACACAGCCCTAATAGAGGCAATTAATGTCAATCAAATGATACCTCCTCCCACACAACATTTGAACTAATACAACCATCTTAATTGCCTGAGTTTCTTTGCTTTCAAAAGTATGTTCTGCTTCATGATTCCTTTTCTAACACTCAAAGTCTGTTGTAGCAATGCTGTTTCTACCAAAAATAATTTTCAGCAACAATTCTCTCTCCCCCTGCTCCCTTTCAGTCCTGTAACTTTTGCTCCCTTAATTCCCAAACTGTGCACAGACCGGTTGGCTCCAGCCAGTACTCATTTCCTCAGCTGTCCTGGTGAAGCACTCGCATAAAGGCTCCAGCGTTTGACAGGGTGATGTTGTTCTGGTCGTGTTAGTAAAGCTTCTGAGTTGTACAACAGGGTTTGGACATGCTCTTCTTAACTCAGGGAGACGTCCCGAGAAAGGGAGAACGAATTGGCACACAAGGAGAGTCTCATTAAAGCTGAGACAAAAATGTTTCTTTTTAAAGAGCTTTAAAATAGTCCCTAACGTAATAGCTCAGCAGCTGCAGCAACACAGAGCCTGAATAATTTCCATGTATTTGCTGCAGCAACACGGAGGCGGAATAATTTCCGCGTGTTTATGTGTGTGCGTGCTCACATGTGTGTGTATTGCTTTCCCAACCCGTTTGCACCAGTGCTGTGATAAGCAGCACAACGTCACGTGCTCTCAGGTCAGCACTGGTTTATTTGCCCCTCAGGTGTGAAGAACGACCCACTGGGTTATGTCAGTCTGAAGTGGGCCATCTGATTTTGATTCCAGCTCCCAACAATTAATGCCTTACACAGAGTTTCAGCACAATACCCAACTTACGGCCTATTATGTTTATCATCAGACCATGACGTATTAGTTACAACACGCCAAAATATGTCAGATACCCCCGGCTTTCTCTGGCATTGTTGAGAGTCAGTTGAAAAGAAAATGTTTCTTCTATGAGCAGGAAACTGAAGCTTTGAAACCCTTGAATGCACATGGTCAGCCTGTGAAATCCAGCTTTGATTCTCCTTGCCAGAGTGGTTGTAATGGATTTCGGAAAGAAATCAGATTTCCGGCAATGATTTAGAAGAAGAATGGTGTGTTCTGTATGATGGATGGAAGCAGGCAGACATCTAGGTGTGTGATAGGAATGTAAGATAGGAATCACAAGGGAATTGATGAATTCTTTTAGGGATGGGAATGCACAAGTTTCTAGGCAAGACATAGGTTTACAGTACTCAGTGAAAAGGCTTAAATTTACACATTAAGAAAAATATATAGGGAGTGCATGCTGGCACCATAGGCCAGGTGGGATAGAGAGAGAACATCATGGTGGGGAGAGCTGAGAAGAAGGACTCCTGCAACATCTTGGTCAAAACCCATGCCAGATGTTTACATTCTTACAAAGTGAATTTTCCTGGATATATACTTTTCATCCTACACTTGCTTTTGGAATTTCTGGGAACTCATGAACTAAAAAGTGCTGATTTATGGGTCTGCAAGTTTTATGCTCTCTGAACTTCTTATGTACATTGTTCTCTCTAACCTACAATATTTTAGTGCTGATTTTTCCCATGTTTTATACCAGGAAATGCAGAAGTATCTTACAAGTTCGTACTCTGTGCTTGTATTGATAGTGTGTGAATGATCCTGTGGTTATAAGGAAAAAAATTAAAGTGTGGGTAAGTCAGTCGGCACATTTATGTGATTTTAGTTGAATAGATGGAAAGCAGGTGAGTGTTGGGGGTCCTGCAAGCTCATGGTGCAGAAACAGTCCATTGTGTCTCTTAAAGCAAGTCTGGAGAATCAGACACCTGTCCTTCCATTTGTCTGCTGGTCTGTCAGCGTGGTCCTGCTGTCTGTCATTAAAGGAGGTGGATGCTCCCAGGTTCAAGCGCTTACTGCACTCCTTGTGCATTTGTGACTCTTGGATGAGATACTGTACCTACAAGAACTGTTTGCCTGAGTTTCCCTTTCATGTGGAGGAGCCCAAACATAACAGCTGTCACAGAAAGATTTTAATCTCTCTGTATTTCAAAATATTAGTTAAGGAGTTGCTTTGAGGAAAGGTTTTTGTTTCTGTTTGTTTGTTGGGGTTTTTTTCCGAAAGGAGGCTGAAGATGTAAATCCTTTGATGTATCCTGATCTGGATGGAGCAAAGTGTACTTAATTATGAGTGAGTAATTATATAGTGAGTATACTTATATTCACTTGATAAATGTGTATTAGCATCTTCACGGGTAAGAAGGGAAAATAAAATTCTAAAATGACTGGCCCATTCAGTAAGAAAAGAAAGTGTGACTTACCAGGGCTAAGTGTCTTGTCACTTGATGGAAGGGGAGGAAGATTTCTCAGATGATGTCATGATACTAAGAGTACTGAGAGTGATTTAATAACAGGTGTTTTAGAAATAGTGTGGGCAGTGTGTGTAGAGCACAAAGCTCTCATCACACCAAGAGGATGCTTCACAAGTGAAACATTGCTGTGAGACATAAGGATTTTTACCACCCAGCTGTACTCATCCCACTGATTTATGTTCTATCTGTAGGTATAAATAACCTCTGAGTAAGCAACTTCAATGTAGCCAGCTTCTGACTCTTAACTCAGCTTTATACATTCGTACACCCAGTAGCTGCAGAGGGATCTGCCAGTCTCCAGTTTTTCACTGAGGATGGAGACTGTTGTTTTTTGAAGAGATTATGGGCTGTGCATTGGGTGATAGGTCTCAAGTGGGTCATGACCATGAGAAAATTCTCTCTTACTGATGCACTGATCACTAACACTGCACTACAGAAGTTCTAAATTCCCTCCTGTGGTTTTGTGTTCCTGATGTGCTCATCAGTTCTTACAAGATACAGAGAGGAACTCTGCCCTGCTCTATGAAAGCTCCTTGAGCCTGCAAGGAGTGCAGTGCTTTTAGGTCGTGTTTTGAGACTGTCTTGAATAGTCCAGATGTTCAGAGAGTACTACTTGCTTTCAGTAGATATTACTCATGAGATATTCAAGTTTTGTTGCTTTGTTGAGGTCAGAAAGATTTCAGCAAAAGCTGTGTGGTGTTTTAAGTTTCAACTAAATGAGTAGTGAAAATCAGGAAGGGAAGAGTGAGGAATTTGAACATCTATCTGTAGGGGTTCCATCATCATGAAGCACGGCCTCTTCTCAGTAATTTTGTGATTTCTGCTCAGCAATATTTATGGCAGTAGGGAAGTGTAATCCTCATTGTATACAAATAGGCACCATCTAATAATAAAATGATAGAATAATTTAGTTTGGAGGCATCTGTGGAGGTCAGCTATTCCATTTTAGCTGTCAAATGACAGACAGCTTCAAAGTCAAGTTCAATGCTGATGGTAATGTTGTTCAGATTACCAAAGAGTTATTTTGGCAAAACCAAGAATTAAAAAAGTTTCTTGTGTCCTGGTGGGAAGCCCCTCAATTACACTTTTAACCCATATTTTGTAAGTGGTTTAAAAAAAAGAGTTTGTAAAACAGGCCAGTCTAGTGCAGTTTATGAGTTGTTAGCATGGACAAAGGGTAGGACATGTTAGGACACAGTAGGACACCAAGTCAAAAGAGCAAGTGGTAGAAAGGATGTATGAAAAAATGGGCATTTCACTCAGAATGCATTCAGGAAAGAAAAGTATGATGCACACTGAAGGTTTAAGAAAGGCACCCAAACGCTTTCACTTTATACAACTGATTACCTAATGCAGTGCTCCAAAGTTCAGGCTTTTACTAGCTGACTAATATCTAAAGACGTTTTCTGCTTGTTTTCTCTGAAAACCCCGTTGAACTGACAAGAAATACATTGTCCATATGGGGTGAAGAATGGCATTTAAGTATCGTGTGTTGAAATCCCACTCACTTTTACACATTATGCGTCAAAGCCCTGCTTCCTGGATACAGAAGTAGTTGTGTTTCCAGCAGAAGGTTTACATAGTTTAGCATGAACTAAAAGCACCAGGGTATGAAGCCAGTCATGTATATAAACCATTAAACAATTTCAGCGCAAAGCTGCACAAAATGTCTATTAAATTTAACAGTACTATTAAAAATCCACATTTAAGCTTTCTTTGTTTCTAGGAATGAGGCTTTGAAACGTGGAAGAATCAGTTAAAAAATCCCCAAGAATAAACAACCAAAACCTGGCCTTTTCTTGGTCTGTAATTTCATAGCAAAGGCGAACATCCAGGTCCCAATGCTTCCCAGTTGGTCTTGCTCCAATTCTGAGCTGACTTCTAAGTTTTCTTCAGTGTAAATGTTCCCTTTATGAAGTGGGCTATATCCAGTGCCCATGGAAGCCTCTCCTAAGGAGGTGTTATTTTAATATATGAAGGGCAGTCATTTCATTCCATAAAGATAGCTTGTTCCATGGAGGAAATAAACATCACACTTGACAGATGCAGGGACGCTCCAAGATCCTCAGCTCCTGTGAGGGCAGGGGAAGGCCCATAAAGCTTTTCTGTGTTTCCTGCATTATGGTGCGTGGGGTGTTAGATGTCTTCCCTGAAAACCAATTCTGTGGTATAACTGTAGCCACCTAATAATTTTATTTTACTTTTAAATACCATGTGTGAATGCCATAGAATGCAGGGAGAAGCATGGTAATATGTGGAAGGGTGCTGATAGCAAATGGAGAAGGGTCCCAAGGTAAGTACATAACCTCCTCTGTGTTCAGTTTTAGTGAACTTGCTGGGAACTGGCATCAGGCAAGGTGTGAGTGGTTCTAAACCAGCCTACACATGGCCAGTTTATGGGAATAGCATCTCTGTTTGCATAACAGAGTGCAGGCTAATGGACTTCTGCAACCCTTGTTTCACTCAGCAATTCATCTCACCATCTGTCCCAAACATGTAGGAGTCCGAGACCGTGGATTGCCAAAAAAAATTAATAATTTAAATTCCCTCATGTTGAAGATGTTGTGTTCCCACCCTGTTGTCGGTGACTTCCCCTTTTCAAGATGGGCACAGTCTGTGTCTTTGCTTGAATTCCTTTTGGATGTTGTGTGTACTCTGGGCTAATTGACGACTATTTCTGGCACAAGGTCTAGAGGCCAAAATGCTGGCTTAGCAGCTGGAGTGAAGAGTTCAGATGAAAGGGATGAGAAACCTCCTGCCTTATCTATTAATCCAGTGCTGTATTTGTTATCCAGAAATTATGGGGAGCTGGCTGCCAAGCTGAGGTGAAGCTTATCCAGAGTTATTCCAACCACATTTCTCAACGTCATGTTTGTTGTGCTTGGAAGGAACTGGATCACTCTGTCGTCTCTCTCTCTCTCACTCCCTCTTGCTGAGCATAGTAGCTATACTATGTTCTTACTGGAGACCTGTGGTACTTAATGGTGAACCAAAGTTGCTTCGTTTTTCCCTCATTTGATGAATGAAGCCAGGGTTGAAGGGGGTATTGGGAGTAGAAATAAGGAGAGAAGGAAAATTCACCTTGAGAAAACCCAGTTTTCCTTAATGAGTGAAAGATGTTGTGCTGAGAACAACACGTATTGCAAGAACTTCGTTGGCCAAAAGAAGGAAGAATGTTCTGTCTGTCTCACAGTGCATACAACCTTTCTTCTGAGTGTATTGGAGAGAAGAAATCTGAAAGAAAGCTTAGGTCAATTCCCTCTCTGTCATTCCAGTAACCTGGAATATATAATGCCATTCTGTCACCCAGCATCACTGCTGATTGAATGGATGCAAAAAGGAGAGGTTGTGCTGAAATCCACAGTGCTTTCTAAATAAGGCTAATAGTATAGGAAAGCATAATTTAATTCCCAGGATAAAACCCCCCAGAAATGGAAGAATTTGCTTTTTCATGTACAACGTATAACTTCTCTTGTAATTGAAATAATAATTTCATAATCAGTACATGCTGGTTTTGGCACTACTTTAGCATTGTAGTGACAGTTCTGTGATGAAACAATTTGTTATTTTTTTCAGGTTTTTTCCCCCCCATGGTTCATCATATATAATGCACCAGCCACAGTTCTTACCAGTAAAGGTTGCTGTGGAAATGACCTCTCCGAACACTGTTGTATGATGTTGATCCACTAGTGTAAGGGAATTTCTCGTGGAATAAGTAAATACCACAAAATTAGCCATAGAGTGTTTCAACATTTCAATTTAACTTCAGCTTCTTTTTTCAAAAGCTTGCAGAAATGGCAGCGTCTACTGTATATTTTTTCCTTGCACATTTTTATTTCCTCTTTGGATTTTGCTTTTCAGAAGTTCATATTTTTATCTAAATTAGTTCAAGCTGTCACCAAGCATTTTGGCCTTTTTTTTCCCCAAGAAAACAATGCTTAATTCACTGCTTTGCATTTTTCTTATAGATGTTGCGTGGTTTTTTTGCATTATTTATTTCAGTGGCAGCCAGACAATACTATCGCAAAGGAGTTTTGTCGTGATGGAGGACTTTTTTTGGGGTTGGGAAAAATCTTGGGGGAAGCCAACCAGTGTGATTTGGCAAATCCATTCCTTTTGCTTTTGTCCTCCTTGGACCAGATGGGTTTCTTACTCACTGCTTCCAGTGGGACTTCTTGTGGGGTAAAATTCCGTATAACATTAGTGGAGTTATGACAATCTATCTGGCTCTCCCTGTGCAAAGAGCTATTCAAAGCCCACTTCTCCCGGGACTGGGAAAATTAGAGAATCTGCTAAATAACAACTTGGAAATGCTTCTTCCTATTTACATGTGGCTGTTTCGAATGGGGAGTGGAGTTTCCTGAACTAACTCTGAGCCTGGCTCAGTGGCAGGTTGGGTCCTACACAACCAAAATTGGTCAAGTCTCAGCCATCACAGCCTGGCCCCTTGGTTAGTCGCTTGTAACTGTGAAAAGTAAGGACAAGGTGGGTGCAGGAAGTTCTGATTTTGTGCTGGTGGTGTATTTTGACCACTCCGTGTTTATTTTTCTCCAATATAAGCAACGACACAAGATGTAGGGCACAGTGAAGCAACGCCTGGGAATGTTGCCACTGATGTTAATGGTGTTGGTCTCTAATCCTTTTCCAGCAAAGGCGAGATGATGCATCAGCAAAATGGCCTCCCACACTGGGAGAGACACCAGGACCATTCACAGCTGCTGAGACAGTGAAACAGTATTTTGGGGAGGAAAAAAAAAGAAAAAAAAACCCTCATTCCTTAATATACGGTCTTATAGGGAAAATATTTACCCAGCCATCTAAAGGCAGGAGTAATCGCTGCAGTTTTCCCTTCACTCAGAGACTGGAGATTTTTTTGTGACTAAAAAAAAAAAAGAAAAAAAAGAAAAAAAAAAAGAAGTCCAATTTTGTGTATGTGAAGAAATCAAAGCATTGCCCTTGAAATGGGTTTTTCAGCTGTCCCTTGGGTATTCTGGGGTTAGTTTTCACCACGTGAGGTTCTGAAGTGCATACTCAAAGGTTCAAACACAGGAAAATTGGCTATCACTGCCAGCTCTGTTGGATGGGGAGAAAGAAGTTCCTTTATAGAAAAAGGGGGGGAAAAAGAAAAGAAAGACTCTTTTTCTTCTTCTTCTTCTTCCAAGGGACTACATGAGAATGAGCTGTAAGAAGTCTTGACTTTTATTATATCCTGTAATCAAATTTGAGCATCTTATTTGCTTCTTTTCGCCGAGACCACCCTGGCGGTAACAGTCCACACACACACAATTTTGGTATGCATAAACCCATAAATTTCATAACAAAATATAGGAGCTGAGGTTGTAGGAGGACTGCAAGGCAGAAGGTGCTGAAATGTGAAGTCTGTGTGTGTTTGAAGGGATGTCATTTATTACATACTTCTGCCTTTAAAAAAAAACAACAACCCTTACTGTTACCACACAGACTGTATAAATATATATTGCCTAATTCAGGATGGTGTGGTGTAAAGATTTTATTGGCATGCAGTAGCTTAGCTTGAGTAGCTAAAGCCTGAGCAAGCTCTGTATCAGCTCAGATGTGTGCCAAGAAAACATGTCCTTGGCATGAGCAATGGGAACATCCCCTGTGATGCTGCAGAGGTGCAAATCTAAGGAGGATAATAACCCACATGCTCCAGGGCACCAACCCATTACTGGCTGCCTGGGATTAGGGAGGAATTTCTCCTTTGGTTGTGTTATTCTAAAGCCATTTATTGTGGGCTCCACACGCTTCTCTCTGAAGCCTCTGCCACTGGCCACTGCAGGAAGAGGAGGATGAATTTGACTGACTACCTGGAAGGGCCTGATCTGGGAACTCATGCGCTCTTCTGCGAATTCTGTAATGATACCCGTTTTATGTGGCTTGGAAAATGTTCTGCTGGGGCACTTTGTGCACATCTCTCTGTAATGCCAGCTCCTGTAAAGCTTCTTTCATAAGTGCATGGAATGATTTAGGTTGGCAGGGCACTCTGCAGACCAGTCCAACACCCCACTCCAGGCAGGGCTGACTTCAAAGTCGGTCAGGTTGTGCAAGGGACTTGCCCGGTTCAGCTCTGAAAATCTGCAGGGGTAGAAGCTTTGCTGCTTCTCTGTCCATTCCTCTACGGGGAATTTCCAGCAACTTCAGTGAGAGTGACGCATCTGGGTACATCTTTCTTGAGCTGTAGAAAGGTGGAGTCTCTCTAGTCACAGTAATTTTTTCTTTTTCCTATAATCAAGGACAGAAATACACGACTCCTGGTGGAGTTTCTTTCACCCAGAGATGAGTGGCTGAGACCACCCTTGGTCTGAGTCACTTCTGGCAAGGTCTGTCTTGCTCCAGTGAACCTGAGAAGAACACAGATGTCCCCCTTACATTTAATACCTAAGTACTCAGCAGCAATAGTTACCTGGAATGAGTCTCAGCCAAAACACAAAGTCATCCAAGGTGAAGGGAACAGTGAGTTTATGTAATATGGTGTTATGAGCTGACAATGAAAAAAAAAGCCCCAAAACACTAGAGAAAGTAGTTCCTTTGGTTTTTAGTGATGTAGAACTACTATTCTGAGCAACAAGACCTTACAGGCAGCAAGTTTCTCGATACAGCTTTTTGTCTAAAATCAGTGAAGATTTATCCTGTTGAAAAATGGCTTTGGATTTTAACAATTTCAGCTGATATTTGTACTCTGAAAGTTTGAAGTGGTCTATCCTTATTACAGCTGGTAGAAAAAGTCAGACTGTTATTCGTTATTTGGGAGAGAGAAACACATTTTGAATAAGATCTTGTGAAAAAAATATATCTGCATTTTAAGTGGCAAGGGAAAAACAGTGGGAGGAAAAAGTAGGAAATTCTGTCCGATAGAAAAGCAAGCAAAAAAATGGCAAAAAAATTTAAAAGGTTCTGGCAAAAACACATTGGCAGCTCCTAAAATTCCAGTGACTTCTAAACTTGCCTGACGAAATCTGCCCCCCTGGAACTGGATCTGGAAAATCCCTGGACATGGTGCTCTTCCAGCAGAAAACAAAACCACAGGTGCTGTCACTTTGGAAAAAGAGTCCCCAAGATTTTGGGATGAGATTATTCCAATAAACTTCTCCAACAGATTTCTATTAATTTCTTTTTCTGCTTTATGATCAGAGGCTTAATGTTTGTCATACAGTCTTTTATATCTCAGAAAATTCCAGTGAATTCCTTGAGAATGAGTAAGTTTTTTTTTTCCAGCCTAAAGAGAAAAACAAAAAGTCAAGGACGGTTGAAAAGTCACTTTTTTCCCCCATCTCAGAAACTTCCATGGCTTTCATTAGCAAATCCAATTGAAGTCCTTCCTGCAAGGCAAACCCTTTGCACGCCTTCTTATTTTTAGGATGCCAAGGGAATAAATGGAGTGATGGAATCTGGAAAGATCTCACTGCAATCTTGAAAAGTAACTTTCTCCTTCCTTTACCCCCATGTACTGCCACAGCAGGAAAAAATTATGGGAGTAAGAAAAATAAAGCATCCACACGGTTAAAACCTTGCTGCTCTGTCACATAAAATTTTCTATATTTTTCCATGAATCATGGAAAAAAAAAAAAAGGTTAAAAAAAAAAATTGATGTGTAAGTGTGTTGCCCAGTGTGCCAGACTGGTGTGGGCAACCCACACTAAGAGTCCACAGAGCTGCTGCATTCCTCAGTGTGCACGTGGGCAGCACTGGATGGGAAGGGAGGGGAAGGAAAGGGAAGGAAAGCTCAGAGGAGCAGCAGCTTTGGTTTCCCCAGCCTGGGCACAGGCCAGCATAGCTGTGGCTGGTGCTCTGGTGGTGGGAGAGCCAGGACTCAGCCCAGGGGGCTGCCCTCTCTCCCCAGAGCCGGAGAGAGACCTCGAAAATGGCAAAACTAAACACGCTTTTGGTCGCTTTTTTTTGTTGTGGGAAAGGGTCTGCTCCTGGGAAGTGGGGGAAAAAAGTTTGCTTGTCTTCAAAATCCTGAAAAGGAAGATGTTTCAGGAAAAAGGAAAAATAAAAAAAAAAGAAAGGGTAATGTTTCAGTTTGGGTACATTTATATAATATCCCCTTTGGAGCTGTAGTTTGGTTAACCTCTGTGGGTCGAGCTCCCGGCTACAGAAACCTCTCCTCAGGCTCGCTGGCCAGAGAGCCTTATGAAACAACCACCACCCTGGGGCTTTGTGGAAGATTTAAGCAGGGAATTTAGTCTCTGGAGAAAAAGGAAACAGAACACACCCAAGCAATCATTACACTGACTTTTTTTTTTATTATTTTTTAATTTTTCGTTGTAAATTTTGCAGGAAGACATTTTCATTTCCAATTAAGTCTGTGTGCAGTTAACCTTCTCTTCCTCTCATTGGTCCCCAGGCCACTACAACTGTGTTTTCCCTGTTGTTCAAAGGGACATGACATACATGATTAAGGTCAATGGGGGCGTGTTGGTTTCTGATGGGAAGAGTCTCCCATGCCGTGCTTGCAAATTGTCCCTCACGTCTCCAGCTTGTCCTGCAGGAGCTGGTTCCTGCAGAGCCTCCCTTAATGCTGCTGGTGAACCCACTGGTGTGCAGTGTGTGTGCATGTCAACGAAACACCTGCCTATGATCCTGTGAGAGGCAGCAGCTGGTTGGTGAATCTCACTCTCATTATGTGACGTGTCCCAGGTCACGTCAGTGAGTGCCACGGCAGACCTGGGTTGTGTTTGCAGTCATGCCACTCGTGGACTTTGGTGGTCCTTGGGTAAATCACCTCTCCTCTGCAGTGGGGAAAAAAAACCAACTTCCTTTCTAAGGGAGATCTGCTGAGGAAAATATACTATGAAGGTTAGGAAATGATAATAAAGTAATTGCAGTAGAAGTTTAGGTTGGACCTCTCAAAGGGATAGGTCAGTTGGGGAGTGAATACCAAATTTTAACACTATGTGGTTTAAATATACAGCCCTGTGAGTATTCAAGCTAATAATGAGTGGTGTTATCTTTTCAGTCTCTTTCCTCTGCCCTGTCTGTCTGGGGCCTCCCATAGAGCAGCTCGCAGTGGTAATCTCTTTCAGATGCTCCCAGTATCTGTCTATATCTTGGCCAGATCACGAGTGAAAAGGGGATCATCAAAATCAGAATAAAAGAACACAGCAGCTATCCAGCACGAATGGGAGTGTGTGGGTGAGAGAAGCTGAGATTCTGCTGTTGCTGTTGTGGTTTGGTTTTAAACACAGAGGGCATGTCACTGTTTCTCAGCTGTCATTTGCTAAGTCAAAGCGATCTGTGGCTCCAGAAAAGCTGTGACGTAAACAGAACAGAAAGGAAATATTTTGTCAATTGCTGAAACTGGCCATATGTTGCAATCAGATTGCAGGAATTAGAAAAACAAGAACAAGGAAACTTTGTGAATAGCATCAAAGGCAGTGTTGGCTCACACTTTGAAGAGCACAAGCGTGGCCCATTGTTTGTTGATTTTCTCCTGGTTTGTGTGCTTGAAGCCCTTGAGCTCGTGGGCATGTTAAGGGTGTGCTGACATTGGAAGGCAAAACACACGTCTCAAGGGTGCAACGAGCCTGTTAGGCAGCTGGGATGTCAGAAATAGGTTTATAGGGACATCCTGAGTACCTGGAGCCATGACAAGGATACATCTGAGAAAAAAAAAAAAAAGAAATAAAAGTGTAGTTTCAATGGACTGCACAGAATCAGAGCTGATATTCAGAGCCATATGGCTATTACAGATTGTTAAGATCTCTCCCCTGGGCATGGGGTATCTACACACAGCCATCCAGGACTGTGTTTGCAGATGCTGAGCCGAATCCTTATCACTTCTTTGTTCCATATCAAGTTGTTGTTGTTCTTTGAAGGTTAGACCCACTGTAACGAAATTTCTAGTAGAAGTTATTTTTGGCTGGATTCTCAGTGATAGTAAGGGTTGATTTTGTGCTTCAACCACACTGTTTCTTTAGTGATATTTAGCAGTCTTTTTCTCCCACTCTTGGTTATTTTTCTTCACAAAAGATGAAGGAGTTAGTGACCTTACTGTCTCATCATTGTGATGGAAATGGGCCTAGGTAGAGCTACTGTGACAGGTAGATCCAAAGGAAGCACAATTTAGATAGGACAGAGGAAACTGGGCTATAAAGAGCATTGAATGAGGAGTTCAGGTTGCTTCGGGAAAAAAACTTGCAGAAAAAAAAAAAAAAGTCCTGTATGATTTGTTAAAAGCTGGCAAAGCGTTGCCAAAACATGGTCAAGGTCTTATGATGGGACGTGTCTGACAGTGTTGACTGCTGACTGGTGGAGCTGATGGAGCATCTGTGGAAGTGCATTAGAAATTCAAGTCCAACATGCACTTCATCTCTCTTTCTACCTAATAATCCATATGCACTATTTCAAACATTCCCATTTTCCAGAAATGATCTGCTGCAAAATGCTCCTTCTGGAGCTCCTTTCCGGAGCTTGGATTTCTCTCCCTAACCCTGTGTGCTACTAACCCATAATGGATGAGATAAGCTGCCCATCTTTCTGTTCATCCCAATGTCAAGCACACTCCAAGGGACCTTTAGTCCTGAACTATCCTTTTTCACACCAGGAACAAAGCAACCTCCCCTTGATTTTTTTGCTGAATGATTGGGATCTTGGCATAGACAACTTCTCTTTTGCATGATGACTCTGACACAGCTCTTGAGTCTGTGTTCACGATCTGAGGTGCACACAGCAGCTCTCCTATTCTTCTCTGAAGACTGGATTTTTTCTTTTGTATTTGTGGACACAATCTCAAGTTAATGGCCATGACTGAAAGCACTGACCATCTGTGTTTCCTGAAGTTACAGCAAAGGAAACAATGGTTAAGGTGGGGAAAAGGAATGAAAGGGCACTCATTGCTTTCAATAATTTTTAAGGAATCATCAGTTTTATTTATGACTAACAATAGAGATTTGTATCTACTAAAAGTGGCATTAGTGCAGAGCTAGATAATTAACATAATCACATCTAATTTTAGTATAGTTAGCATGTTTTAATTAGAAACATCATTATTCTAATTAGAACCTGTATAAAATTAGCACAAAGGTATTTTTAGGGTAGGATCTGTTGCACTGTTGGTTAATTTGATGTGGTCAGTAAAGCTGTTGTCATTCTGCATTTCAGGTGGCTTCTGGTGGGTAGTTCATGCAGTGGGAATGATACAACTGTAGTTCCCTGCTGGGAAGTCTTTGCTGGTGGAGAGTGTGTTGTCGGGCTAATAACTTTTGTGGGAGGATACTCAAGAGTATAAATTAGCCCTGTATGGATTAGCAGGAATTTCCTGCCTGCATCCAGCAGGCAGCACATTTTGGGAATGGCCACTGTTGTACTTCTCTGGATAAAAACTGTCCTGGATCCTGTAGTCTTTGGTGGGATTGTGTTGGTTTTCACCAGCCAGAGGTGTAGTGACCTTTTGCATTGCGTCTGGACATTTGTTACTGGAGAGGTTAAGCTGCATGAGGGCTATTTAATTACAGGCCTGCAATGGTTTCTGCATGCTTTCCCTGGAATTCATTGTACGTTCAGGAAGGTGTGTAAATCAAACAACCAGCACATCAGGCAGGGGGTGGGGGCTGAGCAGGAGGAGTTATTGGATGCCCTCATAAAACTTTAAAAGGCTTGAATGTCAAGTTTAAACTCTTGGGGCCTTAAAACTCGAGTCTCAAGGCACTTCTACCTGCTGTTTCATCACATAAGCTTTTCACTGTTCATGAGCTGCAAACCCAAGATGATTATGACTTCTATTTCCCTGCAGTGTATTTAATTTCCCTTTACTGTTGTCATCATACCCATGTCTGAACCACCTTTCATCTCCTCATACCACTCATCATCCTTTCAGTCGGAGCCAGTGATGCATAGGCTTTTTAAATAGAGTGTTCCTTGTAGGCTCTTATATCAAAATCTGTTTAACCTCTGGTGCTTTCAAGCTTAAGGCAAAATCACTGCATATTAGCAGCTCTAATGCGTAACTGCACTCAACAGGAGAGTTAGCAAATCTGCAGAGTGATACCGCGGCGCGGGGGGATCAGCCTGCTGCCAGCTGCGTCCGGCCGCTCCGCTTCCCGCTCCTGCCGCAGCCCTGGCTGCCCCAGGCAGCAGCCAGACACCTCTTGCACCGCTCTGGCTGACCCATCCCTAGAGTGGAAGGGCTGGAGATGGTCCTAAACTCACCTGGCAGAGTCAGGAAGGCACTGGGCTCTTCCTGCCTCTCACC
>JAYRBT010000005.1:8037906-8236444 GCA_036023395.1 Myiotriccus ornatus
GAATTTAGTTTTAGCTGAAGTTTAGGACCACATGCAGTTGAATCTCCCCTTTGATAAGGGTTGGCTGGAGCAAAGCAACAGCAAGGAACAGTTCCTGAGGCCTCTGCCAGAAACCAGCCCAGGAAGGCTGGGTTGTGTTGTCATTTCTGTTTGACGGCTGGAGTTTCCTCATATTCGTTCCTTCATCACCCCACAAACCAAACCCTTTAGTAGCAGCTGTAGCAAAGATGATAGAAAGTGAGCCTGGGGAGAGGAGCCTGAATTGAACTCTTGGCTCCCCAGTGAGCTCCCACATTTTTGGGGTCAAAGCAACAACAACTGTGACAACAGAAGAACTTGTAGATAATGGTTCAGTGTAATAAGTTCCCCATAAAACATTCATTTAAGACAAGATGCTTCAGTTAACACTTAAATCCAGGGAGAATCTTATCACTTGCTGATCATCCTGCAAGAGAGAGAAAAATTCTGTGCTACACAGTGCTCGTTTCCTAGGCTGTATGAGCCTCTTGGCTCAGTTTGAGGCTTCTTGCCTGTTTCCATCCCAGATATTTGTTCTATCAGTCCAGTTTTATAACAATGTAGGAATAATTCAGTGGATTTTCTTTCTTACAGAGTATCAAAATGCTTTGCTAATGAGAAATGGGCAAATGAATCTAAGGAAATAACTCCACTTTCCCTGAATATTTCCTCATGCCTGGGACCAAACCCAAAGCCAAGCTGAGTCTTACTACTAGGATGGATCTGTGCTTTTCCAGTGTTGTTTTTGATTGCTTCTCACATCCCATCCCAGCTTTGGAGTTCAGGTTTGGACCCAGCTGGCAGCTTTCAGCAGTGCTGAAAGGTTATGAAATGGTTGTTTCCATCATGTCCCTGGCCCAGTCAGCCACAGAAATAGTTTGCAGTTTTTGGTGGAGCCTTGAAAATTAATTTTCAGCCACGAACTTTGGGGAAATCTGTGGATGACCTGAGAGAGGCTGCATCCTGGGGCTCTAAAAGCTGACTAGCAAGATTATTGATTTAGAGATGCAGACTCTAAATGGGAGGTAAAGGAGATATATCTTCAGTTGATTATATCTCAGCACCACTGCTAAGGTGCAAGGAGTAAAAGGTTGAATAAAGACTCCCCTTTTATCTCATCTTTGTGATGAGAAAACCTCGGGTGCTTTGGTTTAGCAAAACCTCATCAGTTGTTATGATTTGGTTTTGCAAACCTCAAACCAGGGAGGTTGGAGTCTGGCTTCCATTATATCCTAACCAGAAAGTTCATGCAGAAGAGCTTTTCTGCTCAAACCTCTCCCAAATTTGTCCTAAATTCAGTTTAATCACAGCAAAACCCCAAGCTCTTAGTCCTTCAGGGTCTGTCTGTCACTGTTGTTGATGTGTTACAACACACTGTGTAGGGTTTGATAGACAAATGAACTCTGAGAGGGTATTTATCATGCATGCACACAAACACACACAAATGTGTATCTCTGCAGATAGATATATATATATTGCAGTATTACAAGGTTCTTTTTCATTTGACCACAGTGGTTTCTACTCAGCCACAGAAATCTCATGCATATACTAGCCAGCTCCTATTTTCATTTGTGTTGGGGTGAAATCAAGATCTACTTGGCGTGCTTCAAATGAAGGCAAACAGCGTGCCAGCACCGTGCCACCAAGGGAGAGGGCTCTGTGCTGGATTTTGTCTCCTGTGCCTTCATAGTGACAGCTTGGTGAGCTGCAGCCTGAAGTGGACCAGAAAGAGCCAAATGAACGTGGTGATTTTGTGCTGGATGTACTGGATGGGAACAATACTGAGAAACTGGAGATCAGCCCTTATAAATACACTTACAGTATATGCATAGAACTAAATTAATAGCAGGCATAACTCTTTTAAAAGTCACTTGACTTTAATTGACATATCATTATAATTGGCAATTATCTTAATTGATATACATGGCATAAATATTGTGCTCTGGAAAGCTTCCAGTCCTTCTTTATTAGAGTATTAAGCCACAACACATGCAGATTACATGGAAATACCACTGAAGCATTTGTTAAAAGAAATTCCTTTCTTATGTCTCTTTCTTGTATTTTTATATACATGCATATATATGTAAATATGCAGAAAAAAACTCATGAGGACATACTTGAGTATTGTCAGTACAATCTTTTAAACAATTTCAAGTGATTCCAGTAAAGGGTTTCTACAAGTTTCACACTCTGCTTTTGTGGAAATCAGCTTTCAAGTCAGTCAGGCTAGAGATTAGATCCAAAGATTTAAAACCCCTATAGATCAAAAGCAGATGCTCTTAGAAGACATTTCAGCCAAGACAAGCCGTCTGGGGACATTGTTACAGAGGGAGAAGACAATTTATCATTAAAACATGAAAGCCTCTGTTCAATAATAACCAGATGTATTAAAAAAAAAAAAAGGAGAGGAAAAGAAAAGGAGAGAGAAAGAAAAAAAATAGGGGTGTCAAGGTCTTGATTCATTTGTCTCCCACTAGAAATCGTCTTTATCCCGTACTTAGGAAACGAGAGGAGATTCTTTGATGCCAAGACATAATACAAGAAAAATTGAAACACTTCACATTGTAAATCCTTGGCAATTGTCAAGGAAATTTTAATTACATAAGAATCTGTGATGCCTTAGGTAAAGATAAGGAGCAATCAAGTTAAAGAGCAGTTTCCGTGACTTGAAGTACAGAGAGCGGGAAGATCTGTCAGGAGCATTTCAGACCCTTCTGTCTTTTTTTGTACCAGTTTTCACTCTTTCCCATCTTCATTCTGACCTAACTCAACTTGGCGACCGTGCTTGGCTCTATCCTAAAACCTCCCCTCCAAACATTTGCAGGCCTCATTCAAGCCTTCCCCATATAGCAGAGGGATTGCTGTGAGCCACAGGCGAGTAGGGACACCAGGGCACAGTGGGATGGGATGAGTTGGCTCCTCATACGCGAGGTAACAGTGGGAGAGACGGGAAGTGAAATTTTTAAGATCTGTTTTTCCCCATCTCATACTCTTAACCACTAGAGAGCATCCCTTCCCAGTGAAATGTATAGCTCTGGAACACAGGAAATGCATCTGCTGCCAGCACATGGGGAGTAGGAAGTCCTCCTCACTATTCTTCTTTTACAGGCCATGCTATAAAAGAGTGGGTGTGATTAACAACAGTCGTTATAATATATTTAAAATCATTTCCAGGTCTGTGGTTAGACATTGCAGGCTAAAATTCCCTAGGGAACCAGTACATTTAAGGACTTGGGGTGAGAGATGTGAGGTGAGGACACGAATTCTTTGCCATTGCCACGAAGTGGGCTCCAGAGCAATCTCTCTGAGCTCTCCAGTTGTCCCACAAAATGAGACACAAACATCATTGCTTTTCTCATAGGAATGTGGGAGTGAAATGCAGACAACATGAGAGATGGGAGGGAACGCGCTGAAAAATGTTTTCGTTGATGTTGCTGGAAATTGTTCATTCTTTGACATAGATGCTTTTGGGAGAAGGATGTTGGTTTTGATAAAGCTCTGGGAAAGCTGTTCTGGTTCAGGATGAAATTTGTGATGAGTCGGAAGGAGAGACCTCTTCATCCTGCACGAGTTTAGAGTGGAACAAAAAACTTGTAGGGCTCTTTTGATACCTCCTTTGAGCCAGGCAGATTTGAACTAAGCTCTCTGATTTGCTGAGTATCATGAAGGATGGGCTCCCCCTACCTGTGAAGAAAACGCTTGTCCTCGCCCTGAGGGACCTTCTCAATAAAACTGTTGTCAAAACCAGTGAAGAGAGAGATGGTCAGATTCAGTAAAATGTGAACCTCCTGTTGCCCGTCATACTGAGTATCTCACATGAGACTGTGTCATTATTTGCTTTCTGTCTAAACTTCTGCCTGCAGTGTCCTTGACAGGGGATTTGGAAGAAAGAACCAACTGATCAGATAGGCAAAGGTGATGGTTGGCCCCTCAGGAGGACAGGGAAGACAATTTAGAGAGCATCTCCTAGATCTGTGATCAGAAACTCTGGAGACTCAGGACACGGATGTTTGTGTATTTCCATGGCTCTTTGGGCATGGAGCACAAGTCAGGTCAGCATCACAGAGGTCTCTTGTCTCTCAGTGGCTTCTGGGTTCTGGTCAAGCCCCGCTACAAGGGTGCAAAATCAGAAGATTTTGTCAAGGGGAAAACATTTTCCAAGGAAAGTATAAGGAAATAGTGGCAAGGTCTGGAAAGCATATCAGCATGCCCGCCCTTTTGGAGCTGGAAGGGTTTAGCAAACTAATTCCATTCCTTTCTCTTTGAATAAGAAAAGACATTGCCATCCTCTAGTCCAACAAGAACAGTTATGGTAGAAAGTACTGAGCTTTCTGGAAAACTCAACTTGGGTGAGCTGGAGAACTGTCACCATGGAAAAAGTGAAATTAATTATATTTTCATTTCTTCTCTGTGTGCCAAGCACCATTCATTTCGAACAAATCTGTTTACTGTGCTAAGCTGATGTGAAAGATCAAGAAAGCATGAGATGGATGCTGGCTTTTGGCTATTCTGTTGATGTCTCTGGAGCCACATGTGGCAGTTTGGAGACCTGTGCAGACCTACAGACCCACTGGGGATGAAGGCCCCTTAGTGGCACATTTGCAAGTTGCAACATGCAGCTGTTGGCTGAAGGTATGGCAAGTTCTGCTGTTTCAAGTGGGCTTCATCTCCTTCTGGGAAGAAATCAGAAATCTCTTTGCATCTGGATTGGAAGGAAAATGTTTGTAAGCAGAGGGGACTGAAGCAGAGAAACTGTGAGTCCAGGGCCAGACTAACAGCACTGCTGTCATCAGAGAGCTGAGTACTGTCATTCTTGTTCTGACTCACGGCAGAAGAGCTGACTTAATTGTATCCAGACTGGATCTGCACATGGATTTGGAAACCCCAAAAGCTTGGGAGTTCACATCTGGCATTCTCATCATAGGTTTAAAGGCAGGAAAAATTGAAGGGAATGATCTATTCAGCAACTGGGGGAAGACAAGGTGAAGGAAACTGCGACTTACAAGGCAAGGGACAAGTAGAATCATTTACCCTTTCGTTGCCCAGTGTTATTTCACTTGTACCTGTATGTTCCACGTGTCTACAACCTCGCCTGTGATCCTGGGTCCCTAGTGCCTGGGATTTGGAAGGTGGAGATCCACTAGCACGTGGGTGCTGATGGCCACCACACTGACACTGTGGCTGCTGTCGCTGTGCCTGAACAGAAGCTCGTCTGGGGCACAACAAGTGGTTCCTGTGGCCATTTACACAGTGTGGGAGATCACACACATAAAAGTCTAGTGCAGAAGTGCACAAGCACAGACTCATGCAGCCCTCGGGCCCTTTCTGTTAACAATCAGACCCATAAAGCACATAAAAATAAACCTATTTTTACAGCTCTGCACTGCTGTTCAACCAAGCATTTCAAGAAGCAAACAAAAGCACCCACTGCTCTGGAAACACAGACTTTATTCCTATCCAGGAGCACAAACTGTACTCAGGAGGGAGTTGTGAAACCCTGTTTAAGTTCAGATTTGTATTCCATTTTGCATACCTTTGATTCACCCTTCTGTAGGAGGTGCTTTTAATTTTTAGCCTTTGATAGCTCTATACTTTTGTGGACAAACAATTTCCCAACAGTTTTTCCTCGGGGTTTTGAGAGCGTGAGGCAGAAACAAGTGAGATTTTTGTCTCCCCTTTTTCACCTGTACAAGGGGGGAAAGTATGTTGAAGTGCAGAGCATCTTCTTGCCAGGTGTTTCATGGCTGCCTACGTGGTGAGTTAAAGAGGGCCTGAGAAGATGCTCTCTGTCCTCAGTCACTCTTGGGCAGGGCTGTTTTTGGGCTCCTTGCTGTGCTGCAGAGTGGCTGAACCTCCTCACATCCAAACCATCCTGATCACTCAGACAAGGACTGGATTTCCTGCCAAGCACCAAAATGCTTCCTGAATAGAGAGCTCCTATTTGCATCCAGGGCAGCCTGGTAGTGTGGAGTTCAGGACTCAGAACTTTTGGGTGGAGAGGCGTCTGCTGTGAGAGAGGCATCCTCTGAGAAAAAAACCCAACCAAACAGAAAAATTATGATCTGTCTTCAAAACAATGTCTTACAGCATCCCAAACAAAAGAGTCCTCACTTTGCTTGGAGATCCAAACCCAAAACAAAGGAGCGTTTATAATAATTGATTGTAAATGCAGAATTGTTGGTTCTCCTTCTAATTTTTCTTTTATTTTCCTGCAATTCTTTCAAATAACATCTTAAATCCTTTTGCATTTGTCAAACTAAGTGAGCCACTTATTTTTCCCAATCCTTGCTTGCCTGCAAGGGCTTTAAATATTGCAACACTTGACATAAAGCAAAGATTTTTGCTGATAAGCGTGCGTAATGGTTCAAAACTGTTCCAGCGAGCAAATCTGGTTTCTCAAAGGTAAACGGTACAAAAAGCTGGCCTTTGATTAAATATTCCAATCATTACATGCTAATGGTGCGTGAAGCTGTGATTTATCAGCCAAAACAATGTGCTGGAAAATGAACATAATTCATTAAGCCTGAACCAAACTCCGTCGAGCTTTCCACTCACAGTAATTCTTGGCCGAGAGCGATTGGTGTCGTGCAGCAGAGGCCTGTTTGTAGGAGACTTCTCGTTTTTTTTATGCTGCCGTGCTCTCGAGGCACGAACTCTGCCACCTGAGCTGTACTTTGTGGAAAGCCACCCACCTGAGCATCCGTGCAGCATCACCAGCCCGAGCTGCTTGTGAGGGAACTGGGGGCCACGGGGGATTGCTTTTCTTGCGTGCCTGTTTTAAGCACCAGAGTGGAATTTCAGGGGCTCGTTTGGCCTCAGTGAGCTCTTTTAACAATGAGCAAAGGTGGCAAGGAGTTGTTTAAACTCAGATACGGAGTGCAGGCAGGGAGCTAGGAATTACTTTTGGGTGTCGGCATAGCATGGCATCCCCCTCCTCGCTGCCAGTTCCCACCTTGGAGCTGGGAAACTGGGGCAGGATGGACTGGTAGCTGATCCCCTCGCCTTGGCCTCCTGCCTCCTCCCTGTGGGAACAGTGCTGGGCGCCAATGAGATGTAATTACTCCTCAGGCTGCAACTTGTTTATTTTTAGGCTTGCTGATGTGAGCTGGGGACACGGGCTGATCTGAAGTGGTTTTGCGCTTTGCTACCTCCACTGAAGGGTGTTTGACAGTGCTGGAGCGCAGGGCTGAGGATGGTGCGCCTGCTGCTAGCAACATGTGTTGTCTGTTTTGATAACACCCTGGGGCTGGTTATCATGTAATAACAAGGAGTTAGGGCTGTTTATTAAAAAAAGGTATCTGTTTTGTTACTGTGTCTTTGCCATAAAAGCAGCTGGGGGAAGGAGGGGAGAAGATGCCAAATTGATTATTGGTGTAGCTGCAGAGGGGGTTCATCATTATAGAGATATTTGTTCCATTAGATTCAACTCTTTATGTAAATCAGGGTCAGGAGGCAGTTTACTCTGTTCCCCATAGTCTCAAAACCTCAAAACCACCATGATTAAGTTCCTTCTCACCCTCTTTGCACATCCAGCCAAACACCGAAGATGTAAATGAAAAGAATTTCCTGCCTTTCATATCCCTTTATTTCACACACATGCTAGAGAAAGAACAAAATTATTTATAAGGTTTAACCCCAACCAAATCATCAAGCCCGTGAAGCTTTAGAAGGAGACAAGGGGAGAAGGAGGGAGGTGTTTTGGGCCAGAGAGGCATACACAGGCATGTGGAATTTGCGCCCTGGCTGATTATGTGGTCATGGGTCTCGTGCAGCAGCAGCAGTGCCAGGGCTCACTGGCTGCACCACTGTCCCAGATGACAGCAGGGCTGTCAGCACTCCCAAGGAAGTCAGAAGTCCAGATATGATGGCAAAGGGGCAAGGATGCCAAGCACCACTCAGGAAGGTTGTGCAGGACACTGTATTGCTGCAGGATTCCACACTCTCTGCCCATCTGGCTGCAGCTCGGGGTGCCCAAACTGCTCTGGGCACCTGCCAGCGACTGTGTGTGCTCCACCCTGCACTCAGGGTCCCAGCCAGCACTGAGCCAACAAGTGTGGCCTTGGGGTGTCACGTCCGCTGTAGCTTTTCTGCTCTGGAGGCTCCGGAGCTGGCCTAGAGGGGCCTCTTTGTCGAAGCTTGGTGTTTTGTGTCGGGGATGATGGATAGCTCTGCTTGTAGAAGTAGGCTACACCTGCGGTTAGCTGGCAGCGAGCACACGGCCCTTCTGGGAAGCTGACGTGCCACTGCTGCATTAGTGGTGTGATTGACTAATTTGCTTCTCCTTTGATCTAAGCAGAAAGCACTTGACACTTTTGGAAGAGGAAAGAAGGGAAAACCCCTCTCACGTGGGTTGCATTGGTTGCATTGTGTAAGCAGAGAGCCGTGGGCTGCACTGACATTGTGCTGCTGGCATGGGCAGAGGGAGTTAAAGAACAGGGCTGAGTCTGGCCTCTTGGACACAGATCAGCACTTGGCCTCTGCAGCTGAAGAAAAAGGTGGGGTGCTAATCCAGAGAGTGAGAGGGATGAGCTCTTGGTTGCAGTTTGGTTCCGGGAAATGGAAGGATTTTAGGGGCAATGCAGGCATGCTGGCAAATCACCAAGTGACTGCAGAGTTCATGGGGTGGTAGATTTGAGAAGCACGAGAGGTGGGGAGTGAGTTTTCCTCACTGAAACCTAAAGGTGTGACAGATGTCCTGGTAGCTCTGTTGTGTGGGCACCGGTGTCCCTGCTCTTTCTGTGTTCCCTCTGCCACTGTTCCTCTTGGAGTCCAAATCAGATGCCAGGATAAGAGCTGTGGTCATATGATATGGCCGCTGTTTTTTGGGACAAGACCTTTATAAGTGGACCGAGTGCTACAGACATTGACTCAGGGAAAGGACTGAGTGCAAGAAAAAATGGGGATTAAACATCTAGGAGTTTTTCTGAGGTCTGCAAGAGACTCCGTGTGACCTTTGGAAATACCTGCATCGTCTTGACCCACCTTCATACAGTGGACCACAAATAATCCTCTTGATACACCTCACACTTTTGCAAAAGAATAAAATAATTCTAGAAGTCCACATGCCTGTGTTGGTAACCCCTCAGACGCACTTTGGAGTGCACAAATTTTAACCTTGAGCTTCTTTCTCAATATTAATTCATTACTTTTTCCGTTGTAGTTTACATTTTCTGTTGCTAAAACTAACAAAATGTTCATGTTAACAGAAAGTCTTCTCCCCGCTGGGCCCCAAATTAAACATTCCTGGGAAGGCAGGAGGCAGTTGCTTTATTCTGCATTGCGAATTAGCATGTTTGCATAACTTAATGGTCAGTGCATCAGACAGGAATTCCAGAAGAGATCAATCTTCAGTGCTGTGTTTGACTTCATGGGCCGAGCATCCTCCTCTCTGTATGGCATTGCTGTATAGGCTGCTGAAATGGCCTTCTGGTGTGGGGCTATCCATCATGGGCTTTGTGTCTGGTTTCTGTGAGGAAACCACAGAGAAGGAAAATGTGTCAAAGAGCCTCCTGAAAGGCAGACTTATCACTTCTCCAAACAGAGAGCAGGCAGTAGCACATCCCGTTGAGAAAACCAGCTCCAGCTTATGAAGAAGAGTACTGAATTCTTCCACCTTCAGTGGACACACCTTGAAAAACCATCTTTACCTCCAGCTGTAGCTCTCTTAGCGCTGTGAAACCCCATTTGAGGGATCTGGGGAAACTCCACTCCAGTGCCGCCGCCGCCGCATGTGTTGTCTCAGCTGCAGTGTATGAGCTGCTTTGGAGGAGGAAACCACCCATGAGCACATTATTTCCTGTCCTGTGCTCTGCAGAATTTTCTTCTTTAAAAAAACAACTCAGGATTCTTCCCAAATGTACATTTTTTGTGTGTGCTCGGAGTGTTTCCCTTGCCAAATGGAGGCCTGATCCAGGCTCAGTAAGATAAAGGGAAAAAACCTCCCCTAGACCTCCACAAGGGTAAAGGTCTAAAGGTGTGGATTTGAAAGAATGGGAGGGGAGGTTACTGTGCTTGAAGAGATTACATAGAGTAGCATCACCTACAAAGTAGCCTCACCATTTCGAGGGTCTGGGGTGGTGCTACTGAGCTCACAAGGTGCTGATTGAAATCACGGCTGGGTACCTTGTTATTACCCTTTGTTTGTGTTAACAAATTATTCCTGAGGCAATCACGGGCCAGGATCCAAATGGCTTGGATGCCATACAAGCTAAAATCCCCAAAATACGCCTTGCCTAGGGAGTGCACATTCTGTGAGCAAGGTTTGACCATCCTTGTTCCCCAGAGCCCTGTCTTACCTTTCATGGTGTTTCACTGAAGGGAAAATTTGCAGGGAAAATTTGTGTTATTAACTAAAATGCGAACGCTCTTGGAATCCTAAGCAGGTATTTCCACTGATGGAGCACACCCTTTGTGTTACCATCTAGATCCACACAGAAATTCAGGACACAGATTCTGATATGATTTTAAGGCAATCCGGGAATACAGAAGGATGGATTCTGAAGGGCTTACAGAACAGTTATTGAATGGCCTCTCCTTCCTTCCTAGTAGAGTTCCTTCAAAATTTTGTTTTTTAAAAATTCCTAGAACTGATTAAACAAACATTTTTTTTTTTGCACCAGAAATATTTACCCTCGTTTCTTAGAACTGATAACACCTGTTTTTAAAATATGCAACAACATGCAGGATGTTAATATTTTAAACATTTTTGCTAGTTCTGCTTCTTGGAAAATTGGCAGCCTTTTTGCATATTTATCTTATCACCCATGTGGTATTTCTCAGACCAAGTCTAGAAAAGCGATTTCTATTCTAACTCATTCACTTTCATTCTACTGCCACTTCAATACTTCCTTCCAGCTGGTACCCTCTTGCTTTTGTCGTGCTGTGTTCAGTCACCCCTCACAGACAACCAAGTTAAAATACCAGGTGTTTATCACTCTCTGGTAGTATTTTCTTACTGCTTTTTGCTTTTTTTGGGTCTTTCCTTTTGAAGACACAATGGTGGGCTTCCCGGACAGTCAGTAAACATTCTTTTATTGTTCCGATCCACTTAAAATCATTGTGATATTCTTGAAGATTTTTTTTTTATGTACATCAAAAAAGAATTTAAAAATATGTTGAAATACACAAATAGGCAGTGGTTGTGCAAAACTTGTCTTGTCCATAATCTAGTATTGGAGCTGACAGTCTATGTCAACAAAATCCTCAAATATCTGGAATGTGTCTTCAAAAATCAGATACCTCATTTTCTGAAATTTACTGCACAGGACTGAATTTTTTCATAGTATATGATCATATTTTTTCATTTTATGTATTTAGGAAATATGAATCCAGTATATGTTATCAATTCATAAGAGCTCTGCAAGTTCTCCTTTCTAAGAAATTCCCTCTTTTGCTAAAAGAAATGGTTTAGTTTGGAAGGATAACCACTAAGTCCTCTCTGTCATATTGCAAATTATGAAGTGGTTTTGGATGTCTGCTTCTTAAATGAGTGTATTTGATGTAATAAATGCCCAGACATAACTGCTGTCTTAAGCTGGTCAAATTATTCATTAGTCTTAAATTGATCAAATTATTTATTGCAAAAAATCTTGGTTTGTAGCAACGTTAATTCTCCTTGTAACTGTTCAGTGGACAATTTATGGGAGTACAGGCTGTGCCACAGGTTAATTTATAAACTGCTGGGACATGCTTTTCATTATTTATTAATTTGTGATTAGTTACTTGAATATCTGATGTTGACTCTGGTGTTTTTTTTTTTTTTTTGATTGGACAACAGAAGTGTGATGAATAGAAGAATAATGACTTGTAAATTCAGTTTTGTAGTGCAGCAAATGAGTGATTTGTAAGTGAGAAGGTCAGTTCTCACCCCAAAGGTCTTCCAGCAGAACATCCCCCAAGATGATGAGTCCATGCAGAAAAGGACCAGGAAAGTGGACTTTGCCACTGTAGTGCTCTTGGTGCCCCGGCAGCCAAACCTCCCTCCAGTTTTATTTCAGGTGAAGGAGGGCTTAAGACAGAGTCACCAAAGGCAAAGTGGTGAAGAACAGCAGAGACAGAGAGTGACTTTCTTTGGAAATGTAGCCAAGAGTGTGGAAGGTATGGTGGGACAGCTGGAAATGTAAATTAACCCTTTGATACCAAATGAGTCATTATCAGGAGATGGTTGTCCTTGAAGAGAGCTGGAGGTAAAGAAAAGTAGTTCAATAGTCAGAGAGCAAAATATGGCAAACTAGAGGTATGTGCAAGATCATCAAAATAATGGGTTTGTAACAGCTGTCTTCTGGAGGAACACGTGCCCATAACAGATGTGTATCCCAAGCTCAGAAAAAAAGGGCATCATCGGGACTCAGGCATGAGATGTAGAAAGATAGGGTTTTAAGTGTCTGGATGAAAGCAAAGACCATGTCATATTCATGTTTGGCTGGAAAAATGTGGAAGACTTTGCCCCAAGCTGGATGTGAAGACCTGCAGAGAGGTCCAACAGATGAGGACACTCACGCAGGCTGGAGATCTGAGGGATATGCAGGAGAATTACTCTCACATGGAGGACCAAGGACGTCTCCCTGAAGGGTGGTGTGTTGGAACTGGTGTCTGCAGGTTGAATAACATCAGTTACAGGTGTCTTAGAGATTAAGGGAGAGTGCAGGCTGTTTTTCAGGAATTTGGTGGTGGCATAGGATCGGTTTAGTCTTTGGTCAGTGCTCGGCTTGAGGGACACGTAATGCAAAGGGGTGTGAAGTTAAATGTTAAATGTTGTGAAGGTTTTCTGTCTCTGTACCTTTCTTTCATCTTGTGTGTAAGGGTGTGTGATCAGGTTAGATACAGACCTTGCAGTGTCTGTAATGGAAATACACATATTTATCCTAGGAAACAAGACTTCATTAGGAAGCAACAACTGGATTCTTTAGTTGGGAGATACACACCCAAAGTAGAGCAGACAGCAAAATATTCTCGGTATCTGCTGGTTGGCCAGTAATGCAGGAGAAGGTTCAAGCCATTCAATAGTATCTGTCATGAAACTGCTATTTATTCATCTCTATTATATAAAGTTCCATGTGTTTTTGCTATTCTATGAATATTCTGGTCTGGCAAAGTTCTTACAGATCCCTAAAAAGGTGACTGTTTTTAGAATTATGTGTTGTTTCTGGTTTCTTCTCTTTTTTTTCTTTAAATTTTATTTTATTTTTCAATGGCTAGAAATCAATTGATCTTTCTGTAACTGGCAAGCTGGAGTAAAGCATACTTAGCAAAAGCTATATTGCATGGAATTTTTGGCTTGCTTTCTTAAACCGTGGCAGGACATCCTGATGCTATGAAATTACATGGAAAAAAAAAGTCTTGGAAGAAAAGACTGGGATTAGTAGCTTTGTTCCTGAATAGATTCGATGAGTTCCTTCTTTGATAGGAACATTATGATGTTGAAAAGTAACAAAACCTTTGAAGAGCTCTGCTGGATTTTAAATGAAAATTGAATGCAAAACTCTGGAACGTTTTAAAGAATAAGCAGTCCATGTTTATTTAGTCTCCTTCATGACTTACAGGTACTGAGCTTGTCTTTACAACAGAAACATCTGGCTTCTTTGCTGTCTTTTCATTAAATTATTCCAGTGATGCAGGGGAAAAAAAATAACACTGAGAGAAATGGCAAGTAAAGGGAGAAAGATACATTTGTGGAGAGGGATGTTGAATAATGCAGTAATTTCCATTTTGTTGCACCCCAAATATTGTATGGAGTGGGACTGACACAAGGGGAAGGCAGAGAGCGGACATCTGGACTATCATTTTTTTTCTTTTCAGATTACCAGAAATTTGTGACATGTTACTTGGAAAAGATGTAACTAAGATTTATTTATTTATTGAATGCTCTGCTCTTTTGTATTGTTTTAGCACACATGGCATTCATATAAATCAATTATGGCAATAATAGTCTATGAACACAGTGTCTCATCCCCAGCCCACTGAAGTCTATGGGAGGGCTTTCCATTGACTTCACTGGGCGCTGAGTCAGTCTCACTGAGGGCCTTTGATCAGCCAGTAAGAGCCATTAAATTCCCCCACATCCCTCTGTGAGGGAGAGGTGGCAGTTTTCCTTGCACATTCTGAAGGGTGTGGGTGGGTGACTGGTGCTGCAGAAACTCAGTCTTGTTGGTTTCCTCTCCTCTGCCACGGACCTCCCCTGGTTCCTGGTGAAAGGGAGGATCATGGCAGATTTATGTTGCTGTGTTTAACAGGTCCATTTAACTGCTGGAAAGCTAAGAGTCGTGAAAGTCTTGGTGTGTGTGTAGTTGTGCTACACAGAGGACTGAGAGATACTGGAGTATGTACTGACACCTGATCGTGGGCTCATTAAGGTTTGAAAAGGGCTCCAAGATCATCAGAAACACCCATTAACCTAATCCTGCCAGGTCCACCACTTAACCATGTTGCTAAGCACCACATCCACATGTTTTTGGAACACTTTCAGGGATGGTGACTCCACCACTGCCCTGGGCAGCCTGTTCAATGCCTTTCGGTGAATAAATTTTTCCCAGTACCCAATCTAAACCTCCCCTTGAGGTCATTTCCTCTTGTCCTATTGCTTGTTATCTGGGAGAAGAGACCAACCCTCACCTCACTACAGCCTTCTTTCAGGTAATTGTAGAAAATTATAAGGTCCCTCCTGAGTCTCCCTTTCTCCAGACTGAAAAACCCCTGTTCCCTCAACTGCTTCTCATAAGACTTGTGCTCCAGACTTATGGAGCTCTGCTGGAGAAGCCCAGCAGACCACTGGATGCAGCTGAAAAGGACCCACGAGCCACCAATATGCTGAACTGTGGCACCCGTGTTCCCACCAGGAAGGTCTGACCACCAGAAGTGGTTTTGAACCGACCCAGCCCACTTCCAATGTGCTGAAAGCTTGCACAAGCCTGCCATGGCAGCTCAGCTGACAGCCCACAGTTGCTTTAGCTACGAAAACCCATTTGTTTCTGAATGTGGGACCATGTGTAAGATAAACAGGGGGAGTTGGAAAGCAGAGTAACAAAAGCGACATTATCCACTTGGTTTTAGCCAATAGGAAAAGCAATCAACTCATCTTCTGCTCAGCTGTGGCCTCTATAACTCACTCACTGTCATTTTCCCAATAAATATTTTCTGAATGTAGAGCTAGGAGAAGAGTCTATTGTTTAAGTCAAACAATTCCACACCACATTAAAGATAGTGGGTTTGTCTTTATTATCTGTTGATGAAAAGAAAAAGATGTCTCCCCAAGGAAAATACTATTACATTAGAGTAAGAAATGATGGCAGTGGAATCAATCACATTTCCAGTGTGCAATATAGCAGAAAAGAGTCCTCGCTTCCCACTGGCTCTCCATCATCAGTGAAATCCAGACTGCTTGGAATTACTTTTAAGTGTATGCATTCATAAGTAAAGAGAGAAGGAGTAATTAATTTGATTTTGAGCAATTGTCTTCCAAATAATTTCCATTCCACAGCATTGGTGGTGGTTATTTGGTAAAAGAGAACAACAATAACAACAAAAAAAAGAGCCAAACCCTGTCCAGGCTCTGGGACTATGGGTTTGTTTTCTAAAGGGTGAAATTATTTTGTTCACTGTATCTTGAGATTGGAACAAACAAACCCAGATATGTTTAATGTAAAAGATACTGCATTAGTATGCTGTTGATATGCCAGAAAAGCCCTAACCCAGTGCCTGTTAACATTGGTTAGTGAGACACTGTTGACTCAAGTGGGCTTTGGAGCAAACCCAGAGACAGTTTCATGTACTAGTTAATAATCCTTCTACAGGGTGGAACCTGATTCCTGGCATTCTGCAGGAATTTCCTAATTTATTTCATTAGGCTTTGAATCGGGCAGATGTGGTGATAGTCATCTGTGTTAACAATCTCAGGATTGGTATCTCATCATTCTTTATCACTTCTTTATCAGAGGGCAACACCGACACTTTCAGAGAGCAGCTCCCGTTTCTCTTGGCTCAGTAGGAGGGAAGGAGCCAAACTGGGGAGATGAGACAGCCAATGATCAGAGTTCAGATAAAACCAGCCCACTTCTGTTGATCCCTGTGCAGCTAACTGAGGATATTCTTAGTGCTTGAAAGACTCAGATGAATTACTTGGAACTTGAAGGTCATAGAGAATCAAACCTAGAACTTTAATTTGAATAATTTCAAGCATAGTAGGGAAAAACCACAAATTATAAATGCAGTATTTCCTCTGTTCATCCAAAAAGCATCCAATTAGGCCCAAACACATAAGGAGGAGGGCAGGACATAGACAAATCTTTAGCAAATAGTCTGAAAGTACTGCTGTCCCGAAAATTGCTTTACCAGCAGTTTAACATCAAGTTTGCAATGAGATTAGGACTCATTGCAGAGGATATAATAGCGTGTCCTCTAAAGGGCTTGGACACTGGTAGATAAAGAACTAGCACGAGGAGAAACCAAAGTTTGGGACTTGCAGAAGTTTGCTGTGTTAGTGAGCGGGAGAGCCCAGACTGGGACCCCTCACTCCTTTCTCCTTGTTTGCTTCTCTTTTCACCCACTTTGGGGGGCAAGTCGAGAGTGGAGATTTCAATCCGAACTAAAATTATTGCCTGAAATAGTTACCACAGGTTTAAGGAGAAATTTAGGCTTGTGTTTGCAGCAGACACTTACTTGTGCTACTGGTAAGGAATGACACATTCTGCTACTCATTCTTTTCTCTTGAAATCCCTTGGTTGGCTTTCCCCACATGTGGCTTCTCCTTGGGCTAGAGCCATCACCTCTGGGACTGTGGGCTCACCTTATCTCACAGATTAATCAGGCTCAGGCATGATCAGTCCTTTCCCGGGGGATTGCCAGAGAGGATACAGGGTGCCAGAGGATCCGACAGTGAGGTTTGTGAGGAGGGTTTTCTCCCTCTAATTCAGCTCTGAGCCACTAAGTCAGCCCAGTTTTTGGGGTGGCACATTCCCTCTGCAGTCATGAGTAATCTGCTGTTTCTGCTTAATATCAAAAGGATGCAGTGAATTGAAACCAAATCAAAAAAACAAAACCAGAAAGCAGACCTTTGCCTTAAATAAATGTTTGGTTTACTGATACGTATCTTAGACGGGCAAGGGAAGCCATGATGAAGTACAGTGAAATATGTGTGCTGGGGTGAAGGCTGGTGAAGGTCTGCTCAATCTCTTTGTTCCAAGCCCTAGGAATATTCAGGGAAAGCAAAACTGGATTGAAAAATAACCTAGAGTTGCCTTTTGCACATAAGATGTCATGATTAAGCAGCAGAGCCCGTCGCTGTGGGAGGGTACCTGGGACATGAAATGATCTAGGCTGGCAAGGGGGTTGCAGAGATCAGCGTGGCCACACCAGGGGTGTCACTGGGGTGCTGCTCAGAGACATCTGCATTTGCAGCCAAGGTACTCAAGAGCCTTGAGCACGATTTTTGGAGAGGAGTGAGGGATGCAGGCTGCTCCAGACTGGGGAAGAGGAGGTGCAGGGGTGGTCGAGTAGCCTCCTGGGGCTATTTGAAGGGCGGTCACAAAGATGTCAGCGTTGAACCAAGGAAAGCCACACGACAGAACAGTGAACCGTGAGCAACAGCAAATTGCAGCTTGGGAGGTTTAAATTAGACATAAGGAAAAATTTTTGGTGAGGAGGGTGGAGCAGCACTGGAAGCACTTCTGGTTACCCAGGCTGCCGTGGTATCTCTGTCCTTGGAGGCTTTCAAGACTTGGCTAGACAAAGTGTTGGCTGACCTGACCTGCTGTCAGCAATAGTATTGCTGTGAGTGGAAGGTTGGACTGAAGACTTTCAGAGATCGCTTCCAACCAGCATTTCTGTGATCTTATGATATCCAGTGTGGAATTTCCTTAAAATTATGTCATTAAAAATCGAGTCCCTGGAACTTGCCAGTCTCCATTACAAATCCCTTGTCCTGATTTCCCTTTTTGCTGGTGTCTTTTTTCATCTACACTGCCAAATCACATCCTACCCCCTCGCAGGGTATGTCAGCCAGTGCACTGACCTGGAGATTTTCCTGCTGAAAAAGTATTTGCAAAACAAAAGGCATGGGTTTGGTTTTTGTGGTGATTGCATCACCTTCTGCAAGTCCACTTGTCTGGCTGGTAGCCTGAAAGAGCTTTTTTAGCCCCCCACTGCATTGCTTGTGCCAGCTTTACTTCCAGTGAAGTTTTGAAGTACTTCCTGGATTTTCATGTGAATCCTTGGTTAACAACTTCATCCAAAAAAAAAAAAGGCAACTCCATCTTTAACAACTTGGAAAACAGAACAGGTTAACTAATACCACTCTGTTACCAAGTCTTGTGGCAAGAAGACCAGTGAAATCACGAGAAAAGAAGGAAGATTTGAGGCTGTACAGGTCTGGCTGCCATCTCTCATTACTATTGCCATGGAGATGCAGCCACAGTAGGCCCCATCCAGAGCTGAGCCAGACATATTTTACATAATAAGAAGGTATTTTGAAATGTTTAAGCAGATAAGTGAAATGCAAGTGGCAAACTTGTCTTTTTTTTTTTTTTTTTTTTTTTTTGTCACTGGCTATTTGCTTTCTGGGCTGGAATAATTTATTGTTCCTTTTCTGTCCAATAGGAGAGATAAATAAGGGTGATTTTTTTCAATGAGGAAAATGTACATTTGGAAACATAATTTTAGAATCAAAATGAGATTTCCATAAGACCTTTCTGAGTGAAGCTGTAGCATTATGTCTTGATCCCTCACTAAGAAAGGAAAAGCAGCCAGAAATTTCAGGACTAAATTGCCTTGTAGTTCATCTTCTTTCTTTGTTGTTTTTTTGTTTATAGAAAAAAGTGGATTTATTGAGCATGGAAAAATACCAGATTGACAGCTCTGGAAAATGAAAGGCTCTCTTAATCCAGCGTGCTGATGTGGCACAGTCAGGATTAATGCAGAATGCCGCCCTGAGATCCAAAGGAACCACTGCAAGTAGTTTGGCAGGGAAAGGCCTTCTGCCCCAGTCCTAATCCAGGGGGGTTTCAGAGAGCGCAAGTGCCGGCCAGCGCTGGAGTGCTTAGAAGTCAGTTGTGTGTTTGCATTTTCTCTGTGCCACTCTTGTTGCCAGGCTGCTCTGCCAAGGGGAGCACAGAGTGAGGGAGAGGGGAGAAAGGCCAAAACGGGGAGGTTTATGCTTATTAAGAAGTCATTTAAGTCACCTGTCAGAAATTCCCCGTGACAGAAGTGGATGGAGATCCAGAGTGAAACTGCCTTGCGAGGGTTGGCATGGGCTCTGGTTTCTCTAGAGGCGATCCTGCCGTGAGCAGAATAAAACTGAGTTTTGCCCTGAGAGCTTGGAAATCTTCACTTCCAGGCTCTGGGGCTCCACTGCCAGGCCCTGGGGGTCACCGCCTCTCCAGTTAAGAGCTGGTTAGTGCCGATTGACACAGGCACGAGGTTTCACTGTGCAGCAGCAAGGCAGCACAGCCTGATGTGTGAGTGTGGCTGGAGACTTGTCACACTCCCACAAAGCACCAAAGCCACTGCCTGGCCTGAGGGGTGGCTATTAATGCATTCTGCAGGCACCACATGCCCTGATGCTGTCTGTGTGCTGTCTGTGCCATCGCTTTGGGTCCAGCATGAACCAGGTGATGTCTTTGCACCTGTACAGGCGTGGATGTGATACGTGGGCCACAGGGAGTCCGGGAATTCATGCTGTTAAGCTCTTGCCCGGATTTTCCTTTTCATATAACAGCCCTGTAGCCTGGGGAGAGCTGTAGATAGAGGTGAATTGGATTTGGTGTATTCAGTCTTTATTTTGCATACTTCAGGGGCACTCTGTTGTGTGTGGGGAAGGTTGTTTGTTTTTATTTTGCATTTTTTCTCTGAAGTATATGGCTTTTTCATCAGGGTGAAAATCTGTCAAATGGCCATTTCAGACTTCCTAGAAATTATGAGGTTCTGGAATCTATTAAAGCATAAATGTCAAAAGAAAATTACTGCGGAGTTTGTCTGCCCTTTCTTGTTTTACTCCTTGATGTTAACTTTCCTTGTTTGCTGATGTATGCTTTTTGTGCAGGGGTTACAGAAAAAAAAAATATTAAAAAAGATGCTGCAGTTATTAACTACTTTTGCATGTCTGCAGTCTGCAGGCTCTGTATGTGTATATATGGTTTTCCATCAAGATAAACCTGCTTAGAAAAATGTTGTGGTTAAAAAAAAAAAAGGAAAGAGAGACGGATGCCAGAAAAGCAGACCTAAATCATTCTCTTTTTTTTTTCCCTGTGAATGTTTCTGAATTATACTTGTAATGCAGCATAACAACAAACAACATGTTTTCCTAAATGTAAGTAGATTTGCTGTTGAGGAAGTCTGTGCCAAAGCTATTTTTGAGCAAGCAAATGTCGAGGGCCTAAACAAAGCCTGAAGTGTGCACAGGCATTATGAATTGCACTTGTATCAGGGACAGACTGAGGGCAGAGAGCTTGTTAAATTTTACTAGATTGTCTGCGAAAAGATGCCATTTTTTGCATCTTTTGATGATGTGGTATGAGATTGATTAGGACATGAGCTTTCAAAGCTCCCCCTATACTCCTTGATATTCTTTTCGATCACTTTGCACTTCCAAAATACAATCGAAATAAAATTCAAAGAAGGGTCAGATCCTCTGTTGGTTGGCATAACTCCCCAGCCGTTTCTGCTAGCCCTGAGGACACTGGATGGAGACTTGGTCCAGAGTAGGTGCCATCAGTGGCTGAGGGATGTCCCAAGGAGAAGGAGACAAGAGGTACCAGGGGCAAGTGCTGAGAGGTGGCCTATATCCCTTCTTCCCAAATGCTGGAAATCACTTCCATGCCTATAGGAGTCATCAGGAATTACTGGTAAGCCAAATACTGGGAAAGCAATCTTAACAGGCAAAATAAAAGACGTGCCAGAGTTTGACTGCACTGTGAGCTTTTCTCTCTCCAGTTTCTTTCTGTGTAGATGTGTTTAGTTTATTACATATTTCAGTGTAGCACTGGGAAAAGGTGTGGGAGAGTCTGGAGGTTCCAAGGATTTAAGAACTGGAAACCTACAATGAATTTGGGTTAAGGAATTGCGATGGATTTAGATGCTTTAAGCAGCGAAGAATGAGCTCAGGGCCTTGTGCTGTTCGGCAGGGCTGGAGCAAGTCCAGGCACAGTTTGCTTCTGGGAGGGAGGTTATGACAATCCCACGTCAGGAAGGACAGGACGGCTTCTCGTCTGGGTTTAGCAAGGCCTGGGGGCCTGATGCACATTTACAGGAGGGCTCCCCCGCGCTGAGGCGGAGGCGTTGATTGTTGTCAGCCGGCCGCGATGCCGCGAGAGAAAATCAGACGTGTTTTACAGGGAACACTGGGAAGGTTGGCAGGAACCCCTTTTTTCCATGTTTGCAAATAACCCCATGTGAAACTCAGCAGCTTTGTGGCTGTTGCACGGGGCCGCAGAGAGTCTCGTTGGGGCACACGTGTTTCCAAACTTCACTGGTGCCGAAATACCTCCCAGCAGCCGCGTATCGAAGAATAAGGCATTAGTTTTCCTGAGCACATGCTGTAGCAACTGAGCTGCACCAGAAGGGGAGTTTATGGAGTTCAGTCTGATCGGTGTAAGTCTGCGCAAGGGATCACTAAAACCCAGTAAAATCACATTGTGGTCCTTAAAAAGTGAGCTTGGTGGGGCTGCAGCGGTGCCACATCCCGGTGATTCCCTTGGTAGGGCAGCCATCAGGAGAAAACGCCTCTTGTTGTCTAAAACACTGTCCAGAACTTGTCACGTGTTTTACTATTGCCTCCCCAATTATGTCATAGGATATGCTTAACGAAATACTTTGGGGAAAAGGTTTAGCACTTCCAATATTCGTGCAACACCTCCACTGTACTGTGTCTCCTGCTAGTTTGTGATCCACCAGCATTTGGTGTGATTAGTCTTGGCCATAAAAGCCTTGAAGGCCATGCAGCTGATCCCAGAGCCTGCCTACAGATATGCAAGAGAGGGTTTAAAGAAAAAGTGTTATTTTCATTTACTTCAGCTTTACTTAAGCAGATGCTGAGGTTCTCTAAGCATCTCTAGTTAGCTGCACAAACTATCACAGGGGTGATGGCAGATATAGTGCTTGATTGCTTTTCTTTCTTGGAAAATCTTTATGTTTAAAATGCACAATAGTTCTTCCCTAGGATCTTTGAAGTTCCAGAGAAAGTTAATATTAATCCCAAATTTGGAACTAGAATTTAATTTTTTTTAGTACTGCTTTCCATGAGCAGAATTAGCTGGAATTAAAGCAAATAGTTTCTTGTTGTATTGCTTACCAGCACTGAAAATCAAATAATTTAGGGATGAAATCCAAAGGAAAAGTTTTTTCATATCCTGGGTGAATTTAACCAAGGGCAGATTTATTTAAAACATGATTTTCAGAATGCAAGATTTTCCTTGACTTCTGACAAAAACTCTGATTGTAGAGTATTTTGAAAAGTCAGCATCTTATTAAGATGGGTAAGTCTAAGAAATAAAAATGTAAAATGATTTATTCTGAAACCTTTGTATTAAAATGTTTTAAATAATTTACTCTTCCCATTGAAACACTCCAGCAAATATTTTAATTTTATTTAATTTTTAAGATTTTAATAATTTTTGTTATTTGTGTAATTTTAATAATTTAAATAAAGGTCTCGTAAATATGTCCATACAACATACACAGGACATGTTCGTAGTTTTCTCAAACTTCTAAACAGCACACAAAGAAGCACAAAATTGTTACTTATTTACTATAAACTATATAAAAGCCTAGACTGATAGATTGCATTTGTGTAAACTTCTGTCGAGTTGTTACTTGTCTTTTTTCCCTAGAATGACAAAATCCATTGAGTAGATTTGGGCAGGCAAAGACATAAATTAGGCTTTAATAAATTCCACGTACCTCTGAAAGCTCAGAGACTATGAAGTCAAAACCAACCATGCCATCCATGTATTGTGCACACTTATTGCAGCTGAGGTCTTTCCCCTCATAAAAGTGATCAGAAGCAAGGCATAAATAAGCTGAAATTATGACTGCCCAGCCCAATGAGATATTCTGCCATCTAAAGTTGGCTGAAAAGGGACCTGAGTTTCTTCTCACAAGCTCTCAAGAGGAATTAGCAAGAAGATGACAAATCCATGTTATGGCTGGAAGGGACAACTTCAGCCTCTGTGAGACCAAGCAGTGGAATTTTATGGGTGATTGTAGAGCTGTGCAGGGCACCACCAGGTCCAGGATGTCAGAGTGAAGGACAGTGACACACTGGAGAAGGCAGTCTGGAAGCCTGTAATGACAATAGCAGTCCTAGTCCTAAGTTTGTGAGAGGAAACAAGAAGATTACCTCAGAAAATAAATATTACTTAGTCTATTCACTTAAGAAAGGAAAATGAATGCCTAGGCATCATGCCTTAATATAGGAGATTTATCCTTTCTTAGAACTGTGCTGATTCTGCCAGAAGTTCTGCATTACTGCACGAGGCTCTCCTTTGGGACTGCACCACCATCTGGTTCAGCCTATTGTTCTGAGGGCTTCTAAGACCACATTTAAGTGTCTGACCTGCAGTTACGTGTACAGTTATTTACATGGATACACACGTGCACGTGCTGTTTATGGAGAAGCGCTGAGGTTTATGGCATGTCAGCAGTGCCCTGCAGGCTGTAGTCAGTGTTCACGAGGCTTCCAACCCAAGGCACAATGGTTCCCCTTATAAACTAAATCCCCAGTCAATATATGTTTTATTACACTGTCGAAGAATGTATTTTGCTCTCCAAATCTGATTCACTTTCACTTACTGTCTGTTGAAACATCTCTTTTCTGTAATTCAGGGGGACTTACAAGACCCGTGGCCGGGAGGAGGACTCTAATGAAATCCATCTTGGGTAGAGAGGCAGAGGCAGCTGCTATGGTCTTTTTCCCAGTATACAGGCAAGAGTGGGTATAGCAGGAGATCTGTACCTGAAACAAGCCACCATGGGACCTGCAGGCCCTTGTGTGGGAAAACAGATTTGGTAGAGGTGAACTTGTCTGGAGCACTGAAAGGTGCTGAGAGGGTGATGTGTGCTGATGGGAACGGCACTGAGTCTCAAGATGGATCTCATCGCTGCGTCAGGATCACACAGTGCTGTCCTTGGTAATAAATGTTAAAGCCAGGGAAGTCTGGAGTATTGATGCCTCTCCACGTTAACTGCACGTGTTCATAGTCGATGGAAATGGTGTAAAAACTCCCGAAGCTCAGTGGGCAAACAAGTGGTGCTGGTTCAGTGTGGCTGCTGACGGAGACAGATTTTGTTCGTACACACACCAGTGACTTTAATGAAGCTTCAACCCATCTTCCAGCTCAGAGTTCCTGGCCATACATAACCAAAGCACAACAAAACCCCATCTATTTGATTAGCTTTCCCTGGGTCTCATTCTATGGGCCTTAGGGTTCACTGGTGCAGTGAGTCTGCAGGAGGTGAGGATGTCCAGTGCCTCCCTAAGCTGAGACTTTAGCTGGGAAATCCAAGGGACCTTTTTCTCCTGACATGTGGATGCTTTCAGGTACTCATACTTGCTCTTTAATTATTTGAAGCTTAAGTGGAGTCAAGGAGTTGCTACTCCACAAGACAAAGTGCTGATATTTGGATCTTGGCTGGGGACACAGCTGCTTATGGAGGTACAGAGTCGTTGGGGTGGCCCTTTGGAGGTTTGGACAATGTGTGCCCACATCCAGTGCATCATTCAGACATTCAGGCAGACTTTTCTTTCAGCTTGAAATGAGTGGAATATGAACATCATCAAGAGCCAGGGTGTGTGAACATCATCTCCAGCCAGGATGGGAGTGTGCTGACGATCTGTGTGTGCACGTGCGCTGCTGTCTGGGAAAGCATCACTCCATCCGCAGATGGCTTGTGAGGGGAGTAACCACAGCACTGCAGAGATCCTCTTAATGCTGTGGGCTGGGGCTTTACAAGCAAAATAAAACCCCAGTGAAAACAAACAGCCCTCAGGCTAATGATCTGCTGCTTCTGTTTTGTGAATGGGGATGTGGGAGAAGGATGCTGGGGAAAAGCAGGGTGGATATGGAGTTGTTTAGCATGCTCAGTAGCTGAGGCTCTCTCTCCTATCATGGCTCAGTCAAGCACAACCTCAGGTTTCAACAGCTGGTTAGCCACATCCATTCCAGGGTTTATTTTACTATGTTTTATTTTTATTGTTATTGTTGTTTTGTAACCAGGAGGGCTGCAGTGTTTTCCAGTGTGCTACATCTCTGCAGACCTCATGAGCCTCTCCTGTATGAAGTGGGAAAGAAGGAAAAAGACATGTTTTAAACGAAAACAAAATAAATAAATAAAAAAAGAATGTTGGTATTTGCTGAGGAATGCTCCCCACAATGCTGAAGTTGCATAAGTGCCGGTCTTTGTTTCAATCAAAAATCTGCTTTTTGGGTTGAAACAAGGCCACCACTAACAGGTTCAGGCAAGAAATTTCCTAATGGTTTGAAGCAAATTTAGGATTTTGATGGAGCATTTGATTCTGGGTATGGTTCATGTAGCTGAAGAAACAGAAAGGCAGTCCCTCCACATCATCCAATATACACGAATGCCGCGGTGCAGGCGCAGCCAGGCACCCTCACCACACAGCTCATGGGTTTGAAGGGGAACCCTATTCCTCTGTGAGCAGGGGAAATAATGAAGTGACAGATAAAGGAACTCAAAGGGAATGACACCAGGTATTTTGTGGCATTTGGGATGAATTTTACGGTGAGACAGATTGATTAAGGCACTGTTATTGGGCCAGACAAATCCTTGGTGGCAGTGAACCAGCCCAGACTGAGTTTGGCTTAGATAGCGCATTATAGAATCCCCTGAAGTTTGCATGGACTGTGTTTTTCTATCTGATTCTTTTCCCCCTTTTAATTCCTTCATTTCCTTGGTTAGTTCCTGAAACATTCCCGTTTTCCTCTTTTTAACATTTGTCATCCTGAGAACCAGTTTGTGAGCGATGGGCAGCCTTTACCAGTGAGTGATGATTTTCCTTCTGTATTCCTGTGTCTCAGATCACCCTTCTGGCATTCCAGGAGAGAACCAGATGAAACTGCCAGAAAACACAAGTGCTGTGTCACACACATTCATTGTTCAGCCTCAGTCTTCTCTAGCCGTGGGTCCATCCTGCACCCACCCTGCCCCATCAGCAAACCATGTCTCTCATTTACCCAGAGCTGCTTCCCAGAAATGGTGATGTTGCCACTGTCATGGTGTTAGTCCATAAGAACTGGTTCAGATTCCACCCAGCCGTCACACGGGAGTTGGCGGTAAATATTCAGTGTGTAAGTGCAGTGACCTTTTCCCACGTGTTTCTGGCTGGTTTGGGGGCAGAAAGGCATTTTGAGAACTTCCTGAGTTGGAGGCTACATCTGCAACAGATAGGTCAGACCACTCCCAATGGTACAAAATATTAGACAACTTCATCCTGAAGAGTCTCTGAGTAGCCCAGGTCGGCTTTCCCAGCAGCTGCTAGTCAAATCACACCACCTGAAAGCAATGAAACCTGAAAGGAAGGAGTGGGGAGAGAGCAGAAAACCTCTATCCACTGCTTTCATAAGCACCTCACCTTTTCTTCCTGTAGCAATAGTTCTTTCTGTCCCAGGTAATTGAATTTGACACATTTTAGCCATACTAACCTTTGCCTTTCAACACATCCCTCATATTGTGGTCAATTATTTTTTAGCAAGGCGAATACCATCTGCAGTTACGCTGGTGAAAATAAAATCACATGGGCCATCAGTTCCCCTGCTTCAAGCATAAGCTCAGAAGGGGTGAGGTCAGGAAGGAATCACACAACTCATAGCAGATGGAGGCTTTGACACCTTCTCCTCTAGCATCTGGAAGGAGCAGCTGCTGGAAGCAGGATAATAACCCTACTGGACCAAATCCTACTGTGATCAAGAGCAAGTCTTCATGAGGCTTTCCTACTCCTGAGTATTGTACTTAACCACTTTGTGTTTCTGCCTTGTGAAACTAACCCTACATGAAAGGCAGTGATGATTTTCATTTTTGGCCGTGCGGGCAGTTGCAGCAAGAGTTGGTCACACAGGAAATGTGTGGCACAGCTAAAAGTAAGAACCCAGCAGCCTTACCCAGCTGTAGGCAGAAGAGCCGAGCCCAGCTTTCTGTGTCACACAAACACACACACACACAAAGCCATTTTAATGAGAACATCCCAGAGGGGTTTGCATGGGTGATGAATGATGCAGTGTTTGTCCCAGTGCACAGATTTCCTGGACCATGAAGTCAGAGACTGAGGATTTCCCATTGCTTGCCATTTGCCCACACAAGTTGTGGATGGTTCATCCCTGGAAGTGCTCAAGGCCGGGTTGGATGGGGTTTTGAGCAACCTGGTCTAGTGAAAGGTGTCACTAGCGTGGCAGACAGAGGATGATCTTTAAGATCGTCTCCAACTCAAACCATTCTGTGATTTTATGATTCTAAGCTTTGTGCAAATTCCTGCCTCGGTTTCCCCACCTAATATAAAGCTTGATGCTTTTTCCTTCCTGTTGCTCTGTAAATTGTGATCTCTGGTTGAAAACTCCTGAATATTGCTATGTTGGAACGTTCTTTAGGGGGGCATAGTGCAATTTGCTTGGTTTATTGCAGGGGAGGAAACATGCCTTTTTCTCCCCCAACTTCGTGTCCTGACAGGTTGTGCCATGGCCATTGCACCCTCAGCCAAACCAGAGCCTTTTCCTCATGGATAAAACCAGGTGGACTGATGAGGTTCTGCCTGCCTCTAATGACTGCCCTCGGATGACATTGGCAGATTTCCTTCCCTTAATCACGTAGGAGGGATTTGACAGTCTGTATTACAAGATTTACAAGAGCACAAGCTTGCAGGGAATTTTATGGATGAAGTAAATCTCTTTAAAGGAATGCCAAGATTCTGGGACACTTGAGATTTGGGGTTTGAGTCTGTATATATTTGTTTGTATATATTTATATGGTTCCCTGTTTCTGCCATGTCTCCCTCTGTGGATTGGTAATGATCCTGCAGATTCCCTGCTCTCATGACCACCATGAAATGTTGATACATTAAGCTGCCCGAGCAAGATGCTGGTGACCTCCATCTTCTCCTCTGGGGAGCCTGAACTTAATGGGGCAGCCAGCTGGTGTGCTGGTGTGAAGCCATTGCTTCCCCACGGAGAGAAGGTTACAGGCCTAACGAGCATCCAGCAGCAAAACGTGGATCTAAGAGCTTCTGGGTGGTAATATTAACACCTCAGTAATGGCTTAGAGGAAAGCCCTAAGTCCTCTTGGACCTGGCTTCTGCCTGGTCGGGAAACCGCGGAGCTCAGATGAACATTGTTCCAGCTGGAACGGAGCCTCTGAAACGCTCCGTCCTGGAGAGTGGGACAGGCAAAGGAGGGAAGTGAAAACAAACAGGGAAGGCAAGATGGAAATAACATAAGGCTCGGAGAGAGGCATGAACCTCTTGCTCTCTGGATGCTGCTGAGCCATGCCTTTCACCTTGAGCTGTTCTCAGGAGGAAATGAGAGGGAATCCAAAGCTGGGCTTGTGTCTTCACAAAATTTCCCAGAGGGCATCTCTTCAGTTACAGGCACAAAGACACACACGCACATTTCCAGATCCCTGTCTTGCACGCTTCACGTGTTCAGGGATGTCTTGCAGGGTTGTGCTGTCAGCATTTCCAGCAAAGTCAGTTAATATTCCTGTGCTTGCCAAGCAGTGTGTGGATATAGCTTGGAGAACACGTTTTTGTTTAAAGAGCAAAACAAGCGAATAGGTTCCCCATTCCTTCCCTCCTTCCGTCTGCAGCTGAAGTGGACTCCTAGTCCTTGGGTATTATTCCTGGCTGAGAGGGAAAGTTTATGAGTCCCTTGTTTCTGCTCTTGGCAGCTCATCACACTGTTCCTGTAACACTGAAGCACAGGACTGGCCAGGGAGCAAAGCGCAAAAGAGGATGGGAATTTGGGAGAACCGAGAAATGCTTCAGGTCAGGAGCGGTATACCATGAGGGGAGAAGGAAACATGTAGGTGTGGTGTACCAATAAACTCCTTCAAGCCTCCAGTTCATGCCCTGAGCTGGGGAGAGAGGCACAGAGTGGGGAGAAGACAGCAATCGTTTCATGGAGCGTTTTAACCACATAAAACTCTTTTAAACCTATTTCTGAGTATATCCATTTCTGACCCTGGAAGTCCCTAGGAAAAAAACCCAAAAAACAAATAAGACAGGAGGCTTATTGTTGTCCCTTGTACAGGACTGAAAGTGCTAGGCCTTAGGCACAGCCAAGAAGAGTCAGGTTTGACCTTGGTGAGGTCTTTTCTAGCAGCAAGGTGGGGATAGATTGGACGAGACATGGAGCTTCCACCGGGACAGATTTCTCAGTGGAGATTAGGCAGGCATCTGTCAAGAACTGGCTTATTTTCTGTAATTCCATATTAGATGTAAAAATACCTCTGCATTACAGATCCCAGGAGACAACTCTGTGCTGCCAACAGACATCATGGTGATGGCTTCCACAGCAGCAGAGGACTGCTCAGGTGATACATACCTGGATAACCCCGAGGGACCATTCTCTGCCATCCTGGAGGGTCTCTCTGGGGTGGGGTAGAGGGAGGTCACTGTATCCACACTGTGCATACCAGTCAGACATGGTTTTTCTTTACCCAGCCTGCAGTGCTGATCTAGGATGCTCAAACTCTCCTCTTCTACTGTTACAATCTTTTGGTGTTTCTACAGAATCTCTAGAGCAAAAATTGACTCTAGACATTTGTGTGTCTGTGTATGGGGGAGGAAATTCTTCCTGATCCTGAACACACCTAAAGTCCTGAAACAGAAGAATTTGTTACAACTATTCCTTGCAAACAGGGCCAGGATTAAGACAGAGTATGCCAGAGTGAGTCCAAATAACCCCATTCTCCTCAGCCCTATGAAAGGTGAGAAGGAAAACATGGACACTCAGTTGCAAGAGGGGCCATGATGATCATCCAGCCTTATGCATTGAAGCTGGCTTAGATGTGCTTTCCTTAGAAGATATCTGCTCCCTGGATTTATTTTTTGATGTTAAATACACAAGACAGTAACTCTCTAACCATTCAGTTTAGCTGTATGTTTCATGAGTAATGCAGACTTGAGACATTTTCTCCCGAAGTGTTTGCCAGTGCAGTCTATGAGTCATCCTGTCTTTAACTGGCATAATTCAAAATCACTCCTGTGATTGCTACTGTGAGGAATCTGGCCCGACTTTGGTGCCTGTCATGTACCTCAGGTTTGTACTTTGAATAACACAAATGGGAACAGAATTATGCAATGCAGGGAAGTCACTAAATTTTGAAAGTGTTGCCAGCAGAGGTCTTAAAGCTTCAGCTCTCTACCACCCAGACCTCTCTTCTGTGTCTTTGGGAAGGATGTCTGACATCCTGAACGTCTGTTTTATAAGGGAGGTTTGACTGGGAATAATCCTGTGAATTTGTGTGGCTTTCATGGTAATTAATTTTAATACAAGCACCCCTGTGTATTTGCAGAGCTGTAAAAATATGGTCAGATCAAAAGCATTAGCTTTTGCCTTTGGATGAATGCTGAAGCCAGCGCATGTTGGGTGTGCTCTGTGCAATATCTGCCCCTTGAATAAGACACATCATGAATATTGAGTAGTAAAAGTAACAGCTTCTCCCCTCCAAACTTTAGTATATGGAGTAATTTCAGTAGTTGCTCGTGGACCAGTGATTCGACATGAAGGGTTAATCCTCCCTCCCTCCCTCCTTCCCTCTTTCTGGTGGAAGCTTTACCTCCTGTTCCATGTTCACCTTCCTGGGCAGGACATACAGGACTGGCAGCAGATCTCCATTACTGCATGTGGGCTCCTGCTTGCTTAGGCCAACAGACTAATTATTTTTACATAATCGCTATTAAAGGTATTAAAGGTCTTGCTGTTAAGCATGTATGATGTATAATTATACACTTAGGATAATAATGACAGTAATAACAGACCCCATAACTTTACTTTCTCCCCTCCCACACCTGGGCAAGAGAAATGAGACAGGTCCCAGATGAGAGAGGAGGGAAAGAACAGGGAAAGTCTCTCTCCCTCTTTCTCTGCAAACACCTCAGGCTGAGCTTGGATTTTCCAGCTTAAATCCCATTAAGCCCCTGATCCCTGTAGCAGCAATGACACTGTATCCCAGGGCAGTGAAGTAGCGGCTGGGAGCTCCAGGTTTGGTGTATTAAATCAAAGCTTTCTGCCTGGGTGTAGGTAATCCAAATGGGCACCATTCCCTTTTGTTCACCAACAGGCCTGAGGGGGCTGACACTCAATTATTTTATTGGACTGAGAGTACAAAAAGACTTTAAAGAGAACTAATAATAGGCATATTTAATAACACATCTGGAGACTATGTCATAAATTAAGAAACTGAATGCCTATGGAGTGGGGCTCTTCACCATGAGAAAACTTCTCTGTTGCCTTTCTTCATTGGAGAATTGTTTATGCATTTGAAATAAAAATTAAAATGCTTCCTGCTAGGAGAGAGGAGTGCAGAAACCACAGGCATCCCAGTGACTTTTCCTTCCCTTCTCTGCAGCAATGGGTGGTTGTCTCTTAAAACCTCAAATCTCACTTAGGGCTGGGAGGAGGACTTGAAGCCATCCCTGGAGAAGACACATCCATTCTACCGCCCCCACTCAAGAGGTTGCTTGAGGGCATTTCCAAATGAAAAGCCAAATCCTGCATTACTGGAGCTTCATAAGAGGCTGGGGACATTGAGCCTGGATCATCTGCTGTTCCTACGCATGGCAGTGTGCTTCACCTCCCAGATGAAGGTCACTCCAGCAGCCACATCACACATGCCTGTTTAGATTCAGGCCACTTGGGGAAGATAGATGATGTCAGGCTGAATTTGGAAATGTCTGAATTTAATGCTTCAGGAAATTTAGTTGTTCCAAAGAGGAGGCTTAGACCCAGGGGGATATCTCACCTTAATAGGGATGGGAGTGGGGTGGGATTGACATTTCAGGCTCCTTTGCCCTGGTAGCCAGTCTTGCAAAAATTTCTTGAGAACTGTGGTGGGGTTTCTGATGAAAGACTGGCATATTCCATGTCTCCATAAATCTTTCCATCCCACAAGGTACTGGTAGCCAACACCACTTCCCGACTCCTAATGGATCACTGGGTGGGAGGGATGTCTGTCCAGACAGCTATACTGCATGTGGGTGTATTTGATGTGCTGCCACCAAGTGCCTTCTGATCAGAAGCCAGCTGGGGATCTATAGAGTAGTTTTGGCTTTCTTTTCTAGTGCATCATTAACAAAAGGTCTGGCTATTGCTAGAGCTGGACCCTGCCTCCAGTTGGACGTGGGAGGAAGTAAAAACACAGGTGATGTTGGTGGCAGGACAGAAGTTATTTCAGGACAGACTTCTCTTGGAGCAGCTTGTCACTCTGAAGTGTGTAGTTGAGGGGGGAGAGAGCTGCTTATCATCTGCTGGTGCAACAAAGACTTGGGCTTGAGCCTCTCTCAGGCTGCAGCCAGGCTGGCTGGAGACGACCCACGTGTAAGACAAAGGTGGAAATCCCCTCAGTGTCACAGCTCAGTTCAGCTTGGAAGGCACGTTCTTCCACATGAGCCCTGCCCTGATGTCCTGCTTCCCCGTGCCCAGCTGTGCTTCAGTGCAAATCCTGATGGCTTCAGTCAATGGACCTCCAGGGAAAGTGAGGCGTTTCTTCTGGGGAGATCCCATCTTACGCTCAAGAAGATTCTTCCTTTTCTTTAGGTAGAGGCTAACAAGGTTGAATAAAGAAGATGGGAGATGTGGGAGAACGTTACCTTGGGCAGGTCTGGCTGGGGCTCCACAGAAGTGGTTTGTGGCTCTGTCCAGGCATGGGCACATTGCTTTGACCTCCTGTGCCTCAGTTTCCCCATCTCTAAAGTAACCAGCTGGTATGTGCACGCTCACTGGCACTGTGCTGGGGCCCCACATTTCATGGCATTCAGGACCTCTCAGCTCCCCTGCAGTCCAAACCCTTGCTGACCCTGGGCAGCAGGGGCAAGGGAGGTGCATTTCATAAAGCTTGGTGTTGACTTACACTCCTTGGTTCAGCTGTCAGATGGAGATCAGCAGCAAAACAGATGAATAAAGGCATGGATGGCAGTTCTCCTCCATGGGAACAACTTTGGGCTAGGAGACAAAGCATGGAGGGGAGATGGTGCAGCAGAAGTGATGAGTGGTCCTGCAGGTGGAGAGAAGAGGACACGTTTTTGCTGCTCTGTTCTGTGCTGGCTGTCTTGGGGAGGGCAAATTGGTGCCACCAGTGTCATTTTCAGCAGAATTGGCTTGTTTCTTTTCCATAACGGAGACAAAACATTGCAAAGCACACATTTTGCCAGGGTGGCACCCTCTGGTCCGAGCAAGAACCATCTGTGCTGGAAGCACTTTCTTCATCCCTGAATGCTTCTGCTGTTGTCCTTAAGCACAGGTGACACCTGAGACTAGGCAGGATGGCACCCCTCAGAAGAGAAAGTCCTGTCCCCCTGAAATCTGATAATGTGTTACCAGCCTCACTCACAGAAAACCTTCAATATTGCCAGGAGACCGGAGACATCAGGCACAGGCCATCTACAGAAGCAGAAAATGGAAACACAGGTGGTTAGGGGGTTTTATTTATTTTTTCCTATCCATGTACTGTTTTTCTGAAGTGTCTGCTCTGCCCTGGGAGTGCTGAGCAGTGTTCACAGCAGCTCTTTCTGGCCGCTGGTCTCTGAGCATCACGCTGAGCAAACACAGAAATCACTGGCGGTGCTGGGTGACCCTCGCTCCGCTTGACCTGCCGGCTCGGGATCTCTGTGGTTAAAGTCTGCAATGTGTTAGCAACTGACTATTCAAACACAGATGCTGCCTGTGTCAAGGAGGCTTTTTCTCAGAAAGTGCAGGCAAATATTGATCCTCTATTGAGCCTGGAGAGCAGGCTGGAGCAGCGCAGTGATGTGTGATCGGAGCTGAAAGAGGTCCCACAGCACAGGAATTGAGGATAGTAAAGGGCCTCTTATTTGCTGATCAGGCAAAGCTTGACGTGTGTCTAATCCTCCTGGCCAATGTGGTCACGGGGGTTTAGGTTTAACCAAGTTCTAATTAAAAGTGTTTACAGATGAGTGCTTTATTTACCCAGCATTAATTATAAAGGGCTTTACTCTAGCGGGGAGCAAAGGAGTTTCCTGTCTGCTTTAGCAAAGCCCTTGCTGGGAGCTGGCTTTCCCCAGAAGGTCCATAATAAAGTTATTATAACGTGAGTCTTTGTGATGAGATCCTGAGCAGATGGGGGCAGGAGAGCTGGGAGCATTTCCACCGCACATGCACCCGCCCTCACAGGTTTAGGAGTCCTCTGTTTCCATGTTTTCTGCCTGGACAGTTGCCAGTCACCACCCAAGGTCTTGTGGGTCCAGAAGTCATTAGTTTAAACCCCGATGTAATCAGGTATTAAGTTATACATATGTAAAATGAAAGCAGGAGGATATTGCCTGGTTTAGGATGCTCTCTGTGGCTGCAAAAGGGCTGGAAGTGCAGAGGGAACATGGGATCACGGCTCTGTGGGGCCGTGTGTGTCCATAATAAACAGCCACATGTCTCCCAGCAGCTCAAACGGAGCCTAACATTAAGTATTATTTCATATTTATCTGCCTTTTTTTCTTTTTATAAAACAAATTTTTTTTCCCTCCACACCATGGCCATTTTGACAAGACTTCTCAGAACAAAAAAAGTTGGTTGGGAAATTTTCATTGCAGAGCAATTGTGATCTTTGGTTCTGAAAAAGAAAAGTTTATTTAAAAATATGAAGTTTAACAAATTATTCCTTTTTATTTATTTTCTGTATATTTTGTCTATATTTTTCTGTATTTCTGTACTAGTAATATTTTATTGTATGTTGTAACAGCCTGTAATTCTATACACATTTGTAGCAAAAAAGCTTCCAGAACTGCTGTTCTTGAGAAGTTTTGGTTCCTGGGAATGCAGGCTGCGAGATGTTGACATTTCCCACACAATTTGCTGTTCTGGCAATTCTAGTGATAGCCACCACTGCGTGCAGATCTGCTAATGGGGTATGTGGGAATAAGGCAATAAGGTGGTAAGAGCCAGATTCAGCCTCCTCTCTTCACAGTGATGTTCGCTGGTTCATTAAATAAGGAAGTTTGTTGGACTTTGTCCCTATGTCAGACATTTGCAGCTAGTTAAAATTCATTTTTTAACTTGTTAAAAAAAAAAATTGTTTCTTCAAAATTCAAAATAGAAACTCCAGCTACTGTAGCCAGGGGTGGACATATAGGGGGGGAAAGAAAAAAAAAAGAAGACTAATTCTGTGCATTGCTTGTATACATAAATACTGAATTCAACTTTGTTTTTAAAAAAGCTGCCACATGACCTAATGCCCAGATAATAAAATAGTTAGTTATTTCCTTGTGAGTGTAGTGTTGTGGTTCAGATGGCTTTTCCTTAAAGCCCTGAGGAGCTCGAGAGAGAGACATTCTGGTGAAGAAGTGTGTTCGATCATGCACAGCACACACGTTTTAGGAGCAGTCTGTAAATCAGACATCTTCTGCCTTGCATTTCTTTCATATCCTATAGAGGATTTTGTTCTTGCCATGATCCAGTACACAGCCTTGCAGTGGTTGTGTTTAAGCCCTCTCAGTCTTGCTGCAAAATATCATCCGCAGTAATACGGGAATCAGAAGGGGTGGGGTCCAGGAGCCACCATGAAGAACCTCATAAATCTGTGCATCGCAGATCGTTTGGACTCTCTGTCCACCAGCTGCGTTTGCTGCTCTGTGGAACATCTCCTCCCTGTGCCCTCCTCTCCCAGGAGGGATGCTTTTAGCAACAATACCAGCCTGGGCTCTTCCTTGCTTGCACACATCTCCCCGTGCTGCCTGGGCACACCTGCAGAGGGATGTTGGCCAGTGGTGACAGCTCACTGTGCCTGAGATGAGGGGCTTTGTCCAGGCTTTACCTGGCTGTGGATTTGCATAAGGCTGTATTATTCAGCTTGGCAGTTGCTCAGCATCCTTAGGGTGAAGTTGTGTTCTAGGCTGGTGCCCTGTCTGCAATGAATATGCCTGTGAAAGCCCGATTAATGCCAAATTATACTTGGGGGAAATCTTTACCTTCAGCTATGATATTGTAAATTATTGAATGCTGCAGAGAAAATTACCACATGGTCCTTCTAAAAATACCTGCTTCTGTCAAAGTCATAGAGAGGTTCAGAGGGTTTATTGATGGGGACTGTGAGATTAATTTCCGTTAAATATGCCATTTCCTTATTAAAAATAAAAAAGGAATTGAAAAAGTGCTGTAAAAGCTAAGGTAAAAATAAAGGGGAATCGTATGAATTCAGGGCATGTGCTAACTGCAAGATTTGCTGGATTTGAACACTTCAAAAATGAACAAATGAAGGTGAGATTAGGTCTCACCTGCCAGTGATGGCAGGTGAGACCTTTGTTTGCCCTGGCTGTGGTGCACATGAAAAAATACCTCCAGTATTCCTGGCAGCAGCAGACGGGTACCAGGATGGGTTTGGCAGCTGAGTGGTTACCAGTGGGACTGTGCTGAGCACTAACTCAGAATGGCAAGGGAACTGTTGTGCCTGGCAGGTTGTCCTCAGTGGGTCCAAACCAACTAACATCTCTCCATCCCATGCCAAAGGCAGGCTGGCTTGCTGAGAGAGCTTCTTGGAGCCTCTGGCCGTGGCAAGCAAGGCTGTCAGTGGATGAGCAGAGGTGGTGAGAAGGACCTTTCCTTTAGGCAAGTCCTTGATGTGGTGTTAGCAACACAGGATGCTTTATTTTTACCTCTGTAGTGTCCAGGCATCTGGGCTTCTCTAAGTGTGAGTGGGGCCTCAAGTCCCTGTAGAGAGCAAAAAAATCCCCCAACTCTAATCCCACTTACCTTCAGTGGTTGTTTTGTAATTTTAATCTGACTTGGAGGCCCATTAGCCCACGCAGGCCTGCGGGTCCTAAAGTCTTTCCACACCAATTTACAGACTGTAAGTAATGGTTTTGTCAGTCCTCAGCTATCAGACCTCAGTGAAAAAACCTCTCACATACAGGTCCATCGTATACCCTGAGCGCTGCCTGAGGCTGGCAGGGTTTCCCCGACTGCCCCACGCTGCCTCCCCTCCTCCCTCTCACTCAGTACCTGATTTCATTTAAAACGATGGTGAAAGATGTGAAAGAAGATACACACAGCAAGATGTAAAACCCTCCGGTCTGTCAGCGTGCCTCAGGGAAAAAAAAACCACTGAACCCCTCATGGGCAGGAGTATTGTAACCTGAGGATCGGCAGATTCAGTGTCTTCAAAATTAGGGGCTAGCTTTGGTAGGCAGAGAGAAGTTTGGTCAGTCACCCAAGGTTTAATTAACAGGAACACTCCCTGATAAGGCACCACTGAGATCTTGTCCCCAACCAAGGACCAGGCTCCTTTGTTCTGCAAAACCAACTAGAAATTTGAAGAGGTTCATAATACTTTACATTTTGACGGCACTTCTTCAATTGAGACACCATCTAGGCATTAAAAACTGAAACCTCTGACGTTCTTCCTCGGAGTAGAACTTCATGGCAAATGGATTTTCCAATTTGCTGAGGTTTTGGGAAGCAAAGCAAAAGAAATTTTGTTCCGTGTTGGAACAGAAAAAGCAGAATTGTTTTTGGGTCATTTGAAACATTTTCAATATATTCAAAGCACTTCATTCAGATTTCAGCCCTTTATAATTTAATAGAAAGTAGAGTCTATTTTAAAGAAAGTAATTTTGCAGGAAGAAACCTAACTTCTCAGTGGCCATATGGAAACAGACCATCTGAATCTTAAAAAAAAATATTTCCCTGAATTTTTCCAGTTAAGAAATATTTTCATAATGACTGTGATTTTATTTTTAAACTGTTTTATTATAACAAGAGTTTTGCTAAAGAAAACTAGAAATCCAGTGGATACTCTGTGTTAGCTCTGTCTGTTTGGTGCCTTCTTAGGCAGTTTCCCTTCTTATTTGATGTAACTCACAACCGTGGCCAAGTGTAACCCCATGATTTTCTTTATTTTCCCCAGGGAAGCCACCACAGTTAAGAGGATTTCCTTAGTTGTCCCTTTTCCCAGGGGACAGTTTCAGGCATCAGCCTGTGACTGTTAAAATTCCCTTGTTGGCTTCAGAATATTTTAGGATGAAAGTAAAATGAAAACTGATGCATTTTCATGGAAGTTTTCCGATTTTAACCAATTGGTATTTTCTAACAAAGAACGCTTTGTCGAAAACATTCCTATCCGGTTTTCCTGCCTCCTATCTCAATTAGATCGTTAAAAAACAGAGACACAAGCAACACGTGTAGAACTGGATAGCAGCATTTCAGTAGTCTAGTGAGGGGGATGAAATCTGAAAAAGATCAGGAGAAAACAGGGAGATGGCTGGTTTTTTTGGATTAGGTGCGGGGGGGACACGTTCACAGCCCTGAAGATACAAGATCTGCTCTTTCCCACGTGTATGTTTCTGTGAGGGCTGCCACGTTCCATCAGAGAAATCACCCAGGTCGATGAAATTTATGAAGTTGCCCAGTGATGGGTCTGCATTGCAAGTAAAGGCAAATTAGCTGGCAGTATGTTAGCACATATTTCACTCGTGTCACGGTGTAATAATGAACCTTGTATCAAAGTCTGCAACACCATCTGAGTTTTATATGCCCCATTTCCTACATGTTTTGAACAGTGGAACCAATTTATAATGTAATGATTTTTCCATACATAATTTCTTTCTTATGATTTCCATAACTCGGAGTTTTTACTGTGAGCAGGGCTGAAGGCAGCGCCGCAAAGGATATGAAAAGAGGGCTGGCTAAAGTGTCTCATAAAAAAATAGCTGGAGAGATTTACTAGTGATTCTCTATGGGTTCGATTGTGCCTTGAATTTTGCGCCATGCCAGGAACTGGCAACCTGCGTCTCCAACTGCCTTCACACCGCGAGCCTTTCACACCAGGCGTTGCTGTTTGCAGGCGGGAGACGGGGAAGTGGGGACTGGTGGGCCTGGAGGAAAGTGGGCCTGGAGGAAAGGGGGAGCTTGGCTACCTCTGCTCATTCACAGGCCAACGGGGAGGAATAGAAATTTACTCCCGGTTTAAGCCAATCTGAGGGTGTGTTGATGAAGTGGTTGGAAAAGCTCGATGCGGAGCCAGGAGCGCGAGTATGTGCCCTGCTCTTCAGCTGGACTCCATCTCCTGCCAGAGATAAAAATAAGCTGCAAGCAGCTGAGCCTTAAAAAGGGGTTGGTTTGCTGTGTTTTTTCACTGGGTGCTGTAATACAGGAGCCAGATTGCCTTTATCGTGCTGGAAAAGTGGCTGGGGTGGGTGGGAGGTGAGTGTACCTGCTCGTCCTCTCTCTGCTTGGCATCACTTTGTGAGCATTTTGGAGTCAGTGGGCACAGACCCGCCAGTTTTAGGCAGGTGAGGCAATTTATAAAAGCTCACCTGGTGGTCAGAGGGCATCTGACCTTTGATCTACATATAGGAAAAAAAAAACCACAAAACGAAAAGAAGGACAACACCCCCAGTTTTTGTTTCAGCCATTTCAAGATGAAGTCCTTCCAGTTTTTGTTTCCAGTTTAGGTGGAATTTTAAGTTAAGCAATTTTTAAAAAGTAAAACTTTCAACGCTGAAGTACTTCATTTTAGGCTTGAAAAAAAAGTGTAGTTTGACTCAAGTGAAAATTTTGCTTATGTTTTCATTTCATCGCAGGTGCTTGATTAGCTGATGCAGGTCTTTTGACTGGTCTCTCTGTCCTTGCACAGGAGGATGCTGAGGTGAAAGGGGGGAGAGGCAGATGGGGAATAGGGAACACCTGGCCCGAGAAACACCAGATTTATTAAACTGTGCCATTACATTCTTTGATCTGTGTCCTTCATATCTTTGCAGAGTTACTTCCACCAAGGTCAGCTTGAGAGTTTACTTTTCTTCTCTCTTTTTTTCTTTCTGTATTTGATAAGCTTCCCTACATAGAGTTAGACTGAAAAAAAGTTTGAAGGGCATCATTTATTTGTCTGTACAACTCCCCAGGTCCCAGTGACTATATATCAAAAGTGTACCATGTCAGTACTGCAGTCTGATCATGTCACAGGTACAAGTTAAGAAACTGTCCATTTAACATGTGAGATGATTCAAGTTTTGCCCACACTAACAAGCATCACAGAAAACAAATTAACTGTGTGGCAGACAAGAACACACAAATACTGCTTCCTATTGCTTTCTCCATTTTTTATTTCCAAAGTTTCCTTTTGGAAGAGGGAAGACTTCTATCCAGGTTCTAATTATTGGGTTGTTTATTCAGTGAGTGAGAAATTATACCATATTTTGGGCATGGACATGGTAAAACAGGGATGGTGACCTGGTCTGGAAGCCACTGGAGCTCCAGTTCGGCCCAAGGGGATCTGAAGCCCCTACAGATCCTGTGTGATGGGTGAGTAAAAGCACAGCTGCCTTAGAGAAAATACAGGGTTTAAGTAATGCCCTCTGCTCTGTTTAGAAATTGGTGTGAACAGTGTACCTGTCTAAATCAGGAATGCCTCCTAACTGAAACATCTGCTGGATGCTAATGATGTTCTTTTCCTAGAAATCTCTTACTTTTTATCTGGAGAAATCTGTATTGTGGGTTCACGCCACATGAATTCTGCCTCAGCTGGATAAATAGCGTGAATCACTTTCCCCATTCAAAGCCTCTCAACTGCTCACGCTAAATACCCATTTAATCTGACTTTATATGTTAATAAATCACTCAGGATAATTAAGCGTTAGCTCCACACGCCGGCAGAGCGCTAGGAAGGCAAATGGGTTGGTGCAGTCCCGTGTCTCGCAGACCCCTTTCACACCAGAACTACCTCTCCCGGGATTCCTGGAGCCTGGCGCTGCTAAGCTGGGATCACATTTAAGCTGAGGACTGGCGGCTGAGTGAGGATGTATCCTCAGGGGTCAGCAACAGCAGGGGCTGCTTGCAGGATGAAGAGCGGGTCCCTCGGTGTGCTGAAGGAGGGCAAGCCCTGGGCTCAAGGTTTGCCCAGAGGGGCTGGAAGCCTTGCTGCAGCTCAGGCTTGAGGGTGGGCAGAAAGGGCACTGTATCTCACTTGACTTCAGCCATCGAGGAGCTCACGTAGTCTAAATGGCTTCCTCAGTGGGCAGTGAGGAGGATTTGTGTATAGTCCACGTGTCCAAGGCATGTTAAGGGTACGTTTGCTTTTTGCTGAACAGAGGTGAGATCTGGATAATCCATGTGTCCATGCTGTGTTTATGCAGAGCCAGTCTGGGGGTTCATCTGTCTGTGCTTCAGAACCACCCCAGCCTGGCACTGTAGGTGTGCTGAGGAACTGACTGTGCGGGTTTCTGTGTTTCATAGCTATCCCAGTCATAAGTCAAGATGCAGACGCAGAGCCACAGGGAAATTCTGTAGCACACAGACAGGTTTTTTGGCTTACCTGAGCTGCCCTGATGTGCAGATTTGCCTTTTGTATTTTAGGGAAGCTGGTGTGAGTATCTGTTTCCCTGGCAAGCCCTGCATACCTTGAGCTCTGCCTGGAGCTGCCAGCTTAGTGTCAAACATGATGTGACAGTCAGTGGCTTGTCACCTTCTCTTACCCTGCATCTTTGGCCACAGGTTTTTGAACGAGAGCATAACCTTGAACTCTGTCTTCTCCTTTAATGTGATTTGATGGTCTGTACTGTTTAGCATTGGGCAATTAATGTTTCATCTTTCAGAGATGCTGCACATTCTGCTTCACTCTGAGTCTCTGAAGACTCAAGACGTAACTGTGGCTGCAACAGCTTGTGCTTCTGGATCAGTGTGTGCCTCTTACCTCCAGCCCCAAAAGCTGCGGGTGCAAAGTCATGGGTCACTTTTCCGTCTGAAACATTTTTCTTTGATATCGTAACCCCCTCGCTCCTACCCCACACTCTCCAGCTTTTCTGTGAGCAGAGATTTATACACAGGAAATGGAGAATATGACATTTTGTTTGTGCCTCTGTGTATGTGTAATATCTTTAATATGAAACTAGTTGCCACTTAATTATACAGGTTAAAGACCTCCATTCAGTGTGTTGTATACAATTTATGAGTCTCAGGTCTCCCAGACACACATTACAGCCGTGTGGCAACACCCAGGTGACTAACATTCCTTTTTAATTTAATTTCCTTACATAAATAGCTTCATTAAGGATCAGTTATTTGGACAGAGAAAATACTATTTGAATAGGTTGGACTAAGCCTTTGAATTTAGGACCCTGCTACTGTTACTGCTGAGAGCGCACCAGACCTCAGTGTCACCCTCCTGTTGGACCATTTGCTTTCACCTTTATTCCAGGAATCTCTCTGGCAAAGAGTGGACTTACTTCAGAGTTAATTCAGTGTGCAAGGTAGGATTGGAGGTTTTACAGGAGCAATACTGAAGAGGATGTTCTCAGCCTTCTAGTCAAGATCAGCCCTTTTGATGAGATTTCCAATTTGTTCATTTTAACCTCTTTGATAAAAATAAGTTCCCTGGCTTGCAAAGCTTGTTTGCACAGCACCTAGAAAATCATTTCCCATCTTTGAATCTCTAGTTTTACATCTGGAAACAAATGAAAATCAATTTCTGAAGTCTTGGGGAAGCTTCTTTGGGTCACCTCAAGGCACTGCTGTGCTTTTCCCTAATCATGGGGTGCAGATGCCTTAGGGCTCATAGGACTCAGGTCCCAGCTTCAGGCTTTGAAAAGGAGGGAGAAGCACTGGAAATGTTCTGAACAGGGAGATATCTTTTCGTTCCCTGCACCCAGATTTGCAAAGCTTGCACTGCATTGCTGCTGTCAAAATACCCGCTCAGTCTGCAAAGGCAGATTAGACCTAACTGATCATGGAAAAATTGTCTTCAGCCTCTTATATGAGGGAGTTTTTCCCTGATACAGCATTAACTTACCTCTTTCACGTGGGCAGAAATATAATTCACATATCAAATTAACACAGAGATCACTTTCTGAGATGGCCAAGATTTTTCCCCCCAGAACTTCCACCACTTTGCCAGCCTCCAGACTTCCCACTCCTGCCAAAGCTGCAAAACATTGCCAGAAGGGTGAATAATGCTAATGGCTTTGGCATTTCCAGGCTATCTCCACAAGATGCTGTCAAAAGTATATTCTGGGAATGCGGGAAAATGCGAGGAAACTTGGACATCTATGCAACTCTGCTCATTTATGTGACACAGTGTAGATGTTTGCAAGTGGTATAAACACTCTTTGTCCAGGATATAAGCCAAATCCAAACTGTCTGCAGGTAGGATAGAGCACTCTCAGCAGACATACTGTTACATCAATATCTATTATGTAGAAGCATCTGATTTTTATTACTCTCCGAGTTAGGATATCAGGCTATCACCCTGAATGTGTGTGCAAGGCGTAGGAATCACTGCTTCTTAAAACACTGGCCAAATGTAAATCTTACCAAACCCTGTCAAGATGGGTGGTCCTGCTTGTTGGACACAGGCTTTCACTTTTCAGCAGGCAAAGAGTTGAGTGATGATTATCTCTCACTTTTTCCCATTCCGTTTCTTTTCATGATAAATAGAAAGAGCCTTGCTCGAAGTGATTGCTTTTTAATGATGCATGTCAGACGTGAAAGCAGTATCGCTCCTGTTTGAAAAGGGCATGTAATGTAACAAGCTGGCTGAGTTTCATTCCCAAATCACCACCCTTCCCTCTATCAGCATAGAAATAAATGAGTTCTCATTGCCTGCGGTGGCTGAGGGGGTCTTACCTTGCCTGGATATTACCTCCTTGTTCTCTGTGGGGGAAAAGGGTTATAAAATAGCAGAACCCCCCCCCGCCCCCAAACATTTTTTTCCCTGATTGCCAGACGACCTCCAAGTAGAAAATACGTGTGATCCCTGAATGCATGTCCAAGTAATTACATTTCTGTGAGGCTCATAATGCCATTAATAACTGCTCTCACCCCCCGTGGGGTCCCAGCTCTAGGCTGGATACTGCTGACCTAAAGAATAGGTTGAGCAGTGTGGAGAAGAAAATCCTAGAGGCAGCTGAGCCTGTGAAGAAGTTCTGAGTAGGTGTTTTGTGTTGTCTCAAGGTTGTTCACGTGCACACCACTGACTGAGAGCTTGTTACTGCTCGTTGGGGTTGTCAGTCTGTGGTAAGTGTGGATTAAAATGGGTTAGTAGGAGCTGCTGTGGGGGACTGTGAAATGCTGGAGCTAGGGGAAGGAAGTGAAGGCTACGTGAGGAGGTTAATGCCAGGTATGGATGGTGAGCATATTTGTTATTTTCTTCAGTAATTGCCCTGTGCTGCAGGTGGAAGATAAGCTTGGGCTGGATTTGAACCATGAGCTATTTGGAGAGCAAGTCATGGAAGATACCTGGTCAAAGAGGCTGAAAAGTGCTGTATCCCTTCATCCCTCGCATTCAGTGCACAGCCTCCCAGAAACCAGGATGCTTTCCAGTGCATTATCCAGTCCAATTTGAAATGACCCAAGCAGTGAACCAGCAATTCCCCTGGCAGCTTGTTAGGATGTTTTCTCCTCCTACCCAACTCATATTTCCCATTTCTTTATTTCAGCTCATTACTTCCTTTTGCCTGGCTGAGGGCAAATGTGCTTCACCACTAAACAGCCCACAGCAATCAGGGCTTCAGTCATGTACCATTAATCCCTGGAGCACAGCATTACTTGTTCACCCTGCTGCATTCTCCAGGAGAGAGTGAATGATTGACACTGGTCATAAATGCTTACAGTGTTAATTCTTTAATATCTTGCTAATTTTAATTTGCTCTGTTCAGGTTGGGAGGGGTGTGATAACAGTTGCTGGACAGAATACCGCTGCTTATCACTGCTGGAAACATGCTTCTCCTATCATAGCTTGCACAGCCCCAAGGCATGGAACAAAAATGAGGGCTATTTTCGTATAAATAAACACCAAATTGCACAGAGTTCTGCATCTTTGGTGGCCAAGAAAAGGGATCTGTGTGCTGGAATCTGCTCTGTGAAGTAGGCATAACCTTTCTCATGCCCCTTATTATATGCAAAGGTTTTGCCTGGCTACTTAAACCCAGCCTCATTTTTAGAAGGCCTTTATGAGCTGAAACCCTTTTGCGTTTCAGGCTCAGCCTTTGCCAAGCGCTTGGGTGGGTGGAGCACGTGAAGGCCGTGGGCTGCATCGCGTGAGATGGTGCCTGTACTCGTTTTTGCTCTGCTGGAATGTGCTCTGTATTCACCCAAAGCAGGTGTCTACATTGGGTTCATCTGCTCTTTCAAAACAAACCAGACTCTGACTTCACAAAACCCCTTTTTTGGTTAATGTATGATGTCCTGTACTTGGAGAGAGAGGAATGGGCTGCTAGTTCAGGTGGAGGTCGAGATAGAGTTGATGAACTAGTGGAAGCTGGAGCAATCCCATCCCAACTTTTGGCTTGGATTTGTATCCCTGAGCTGCATCGTTTGGTTGTGGCATTTCTTAGCAGATGGCCCTGTGACGCTGAATTTTCATTTTCTTGGTGGTCCATTCCACACTTCTTGGGCTGTTCTCATCAGCACATGAGACCTGGATTTCTGCAGATTCCAAGCCCCTTCAAAATCACTGAGCTTTTTGCAGCCTTTTGAATGAGATGCTTGGAGTTGAAGGTGTTTGCAGTGAGGGCAGTGATTTGCAGAAAGTTCAGTTCATGATGCTTTGAGCTGGAATTCGCTCATCTTAATGGGATGCTCAGGAAGAGGAGCACCCCTTACCTGAGGAGAGAACCCTCTGACAGGTTCACAGAGATGAAAAGGGTTTATGCCTGGCAAGTTGGATAAAGAAATCACTTCTCTCGTCTCTATTTTTGCTTCCAATTTACAGCTAATCACAGATTTCCTTTGTATTTTTTAAAGTACCCATTTTTATCCTAATTACAGACAATAAATCAAACCCCAAAGTAAGCAAGAACATCTGACTGTCAGGAGTTGCATGGGGGAGACGTGACAGCAAACTGGCCTGGCTGCCCAAGCTTACATTTTTGAAAAAATATGTGGAAAGTGGTGGGATGTGATGAGAGATGAATTCCATGAGTGACCCTGTACTTTTCTTTCCCTTTGAACAGCATCTTGCAAGTACCAGGGTTAAAGAAAGCGTTACTTAAAAATCAGCCAGGGCAACGCTGGCTTGTAGCTAACTGGGCTGCAAAACTGGGCTTAATTTGTCACCTGATTGCTTCAACAACAACTGAAGGTAACTCTGATATCACTGGAGAGGATGATGGGGCTTGTTGGCATCCTGGTACCCCTAACAGTGTGGCTGCTGATGAACATGGCAGAACACAGTGGAAATCTTCTGTTCCTAAGCCCAGGTGGCAGTAAATTGTACTTAGCAAAGCCTGCAAACCAGATACTTACAAACCCAAGGGGGAAGCCATGAAATATTCATGAAGTAGTTCTTATGAAAGAGGCTTATTCATATATATACACATTTTTATATATATGTATGTGTATGTGTATAAAAATATGTGCACACTTTTGAAATCTATTCAAACCAAATAAGACTTTCTTAGTCACCTTGCGTAAAATAGAGAAAGCAGATGACTTTGGTTCTGCCTCTATTATACAGTCATCAGGAGACTGAAATAGCTCTGGGAAAGGAGCCTCTGGTGCTCTGCCACCTTCCAAAGATGTGTACCTTTCTGTGGCTCTGCTGGTGTTTCGGCAGCTGCTCTGGGGGAAATCACTCACTGCTACCTTGATGCAGTAAATCAATCAGCCTTTATAATTTATCACCCTCTTTACAAAAAGTCACGTGTAACTGTTTCAGTATATCAAGGGACAAAGCTTTTAAATATTCTGGGGATGGCAGTGGTGAAGGCCAGGCTGTGAGCATGGGCTTGCTGCTGGAATCCCTGCCCTCTCCATCTGCACCATGGGAGCATCGTTCCCATCTCATCTTCCCATGTTAGGGCTGTGCTGTAAGTCAGATTGGTCACTCCAGAAGCCCATCTGTACTAGGATGGCTGGGAAACCCAACCAGAAAATGTGTCCCTAGGTGGTGGGTCCAAGCCACGCAGAAACCCACTTCCTTTGCCAAGAACTTAAATACTGAGACAGCATCATCTCTGCTTCTATTGCTTATACTCCATCTGTCAATAAATACTTAAATTTTTTCACCATCATTAAAGCCCTTTTTGGAATCAAGAAAGGGGAGAGGGAAGACTGCAAATAATATCCGGCAATATAATGTAAATGATGTAATGTAAATAATAAGATTATGGTAGGAGTTTTGCTTGATGCCTGAAAATAAGTAGCTGTGCATTAGACTCCCATTTGCCTTTTGAAACAAAGTCATGTGATTTAGAAAAGAGCATTTTATTCTTATCCTTATTAAAACATAGGAGAATGTTTGTGGTAACATTTGCCAAAGTCGCTTTGGCATTTTCTTTCCTGGGAAATTCCTTTGCAAAGTTTGCCAGATGTTGTCTGTATATTCTGACAATGACAGAATTGATAAGTTAGGAAGGGAAATCACGGTGACATTACTTTATTAGGGAAAAAAAACCCAGATGATTTTGTTTCTGTTTGATTCCAGTGAGGACTGCTGCCCTGCTCCCTTTTTTCATTCCCAAAACGTGAGGTGCCAGAGTAACCAAAGAGCTGGAAGGTGTTTTAACCATATGTATGAACATTTTCCTTCTTGATCACATGTGTAAGGATCTCTTCTCCCTGTTTGGCATCATTCTAGGCTGGCACAGGTTGTCCTTTGCACCTCTATCAGTGGTGGGGAACTGTTATGGGAGAGAAGAGAGAAGGAGCTTCTGCCCAGAGGAGCTCAGCAGGGCAATTTGCCACAACCCCACTTAGCTGAATCTTTTTTAAATCTTTTAGGTTTCTCTTTGGCCCCTGTCTTCCTAGACCTCAGCTGGTAAATACTTGTGGAGTTGTTTTAGCCAGAGATATGTCAACTTGCTGTCTAATTAATACGTAGTAAATTCTGAAGCCGTTTCTCACTGCGCTTGACGCAAGTTCGCACAGTATTTTCAGTTCCCATGGGACTTGCCCTGCCCCCGGCAGAGATGTCTGGCCTTACACTGGTCATTTGGTTTCCCTCTATAATCTGTGGCCAGAGAGGGAGCAGAAGGCTCCCTCCTGCAGTGAGAGGATGGGCAGAGCTGCCAGCTGGGGTCTCTCCTGGCTCAGGTTCGCTGTGTCAAATCCTGCGCTGGTTTCAGATCCTGTTGGCACAGCTCGTGGGGTTTATGCTTTTATCTTGTTTTCAAGGGAATGTTTCCTGAATGGCGGTGCCAAGTCAGGCTTGGTGGGGATGTGAAGGTCTGGCCTTCTGACACCTGGACCGCGGTGTCCCGGTACTGAGTGCTTTGCTGGGCCGGGGAGCAGAGCTGGCACACAAACATGCAGTGGTGCCTCATACCAAGTCCTTGTCCCAAATTGGAAAGTATTTTAGTTTGGAACGTATTTTTGTTCCAAGAAATTCAAAATGCTTGTTTCGAGTGTCTCAAAACCACACCTTCCCCCAAAGCGAAACCAAACCCTACCAAAACTCTATCAGATGGAGGTGCTTTCCATGAGGTTTCCTTTTCAGGGTCAAGTAACCTGTTCCTTTTTACTTTTTGTTGCTGCTGAAAGAAAAAGGTTTTGAATGAAGAATATGAGGCTCCTGTAATGTGCAGACTGGCTTGGATGTGTCTACACAGAACTGAAGAAGAGCAGGATCAGGGAAGAACACAGCAAAATGAATTTGTGAAGTAAATTCCTTGCCTCACCAGATGGGGTCAGGGCTTTAAGGATCATGCTTGATGTGGCTTCAGAAGTGAATTTCCTTGCCTCATTAGCTGACATCAGGTACTTAGGCAGGGCTCTCAATGGCCTGGGTGATTTCCTTTCCCTCCCCAGGTATTCTTCCAGTCACATTCCAGTCCACAGGCTTAATATCTTCATCACGTTTTATCTGTGGCCAAGTTTGGCAGCCAAACATTTGCTCTTACCTGTTGCTTCATTTGTTTCGCATGCCCTCCTTTTTGCACAGAAAATATCACTGGCAAAAACAGTGTCTGACATCACCAGGCCTGGGGTCTGTTTATTTATCCTTTCATCACCTAGTAAGTATCTTGGAGAAACAATACTGAACTGGAAGATGCATATGTACCTTTCATAACCTCTTCATTTTCTTTAAATGCCCCAGCTTTGGGCTGTATTTAACATGAAGCTCTGGGAACTGCATTCATAAACCAGATACTCAGCTGTTGTAAGTTACTGTAGCTCTATTACAGGCAGTGATACTGGCCTGATTTATAGGAGTTGACCTGTGCAGGAGCCAAGGAGAACACATATAAATGGCAGACATTCCAATAACTAAATTAAGCATGGGAAAATGCAGGCTAGCTCCTTGGAAAATTTTCCTAACCAGGTCTGTAAGTGCCTGGAACAGGTACCCAAGCAAAGTGTTGGAAAATTTGCCTTTTGTGTGTGTTGCAGTATGGCAGGGCTGGAGTGTTTGGAGAGCTAGGAACTACCCAGAAATATATTAACCAGATGCTGCACATGCCTGGGTAGAGCGCAGTAATAAAATGACTTCATTGCTGAGAAAAGTGCTCAGACTGCAACCTGGGCAGTTGGTGGGTATTGCTGCACTGAGTCACAGTGTTTGCTGGATGCCCCTATGGACCCTGTTGGACAGGGCCGATGACAACATAAATACGAGATAAAAATTATCAAACTGGGTCTGGGCAAGGATCTGGCTAGTTCAGCTTCCAGTGGCCAGAAGTACATGTACAGGCAGGCACACAGACATTGTCCCCATCCCCACCCTCTGACAGTGTGCACCTACCTGAGATAATTGTTGTGCTTGTATTAAATAGTTCTGGATGGCTTCTCCCTGAGCTCAGACTGGGACTCTCCCTGAGCCTGTCTGCTCAGCCTCCCAGCCCACACTGGCTCTGTGCTCCACCACTGCACTGCGGGGTTGTGTTCAGCTGCCCACGTGTTCCCTGTCCATGTGTGGGGGCAGCCCTCTGATGTATCACACAACTCAGCTGTCATCTGTGGTAAGGGTAAACTTGTTTTGTCCATCTTACATGACGTCATCCACCATCCCCTCAGGCTGTTTCTGCTGTTGTTTGAAGTTAATACAAATTCAGAATTCACTTGTGCTGAACTCTGTATGTTGTATTCCAGCATCACTCATTTAATTCAGAAATTGGTGTGAGGATGCCTGAAGGTGATTCATGTGAGAAGGGAGCAAGAAAGCTGTCCCTGTCCTGAGGCTGGAGCTGGCCTCCATGCCCTGTCAGTAAGGTCATGCCAGTCTTTCTCCCAGAGGTGGTTTTCACCTGGGCAGCATAGTCCTGGAGAATGTTCTGCAGCACTGGCTTGGCTCCAGGCAGTTCTTACCTGGTGCCAGCAGCTATTGCTTCCATCAGGATCCTTGCTGGAATCACCACCTTGCTGCTTGTTTAGCCATTCAGCGTGGGATCCCCACTAACATGTCATCATCCATCTTGCCAGGAGGCTTTTCTCTTACCAGTCCCTTCGTGTGCCTGGTGTGTGTCCCAGGAGCGCTGCCAGGGTCTCCTGCTGTTCGATTACAACCTCACAGGGTTTCTTGAAAGAGCAGAACTCTTTGGTGCCAGCATTCAGCACACACTGTTAGGAGGAGGACGACGAGGGGTTTGTTCAGCATTTCTCACTGAAACGTCTGCCGATGCCTAGACACGAGGCAGAGCTCCTTCAAAGGTCTGAACCCCGAAGGATGCCCATCATGTCCTCGGTTTTACACTCCACCAGGTCTCAGTCTGACGAGTAGCATGTGCATACCCAGGCCCCTCAGGCTGCTGTGTAATTAGTAAATGAGGCTGACCAGTAGCACCATGAAGAGGTAGGTGTTCATCTGGCCTTGCTCTCCACCACTGTGGGCTGTTCCAGGGGGCACTCCATTTTTCATTCTCTCTCTCGGCTGGGCAGTGTGCAGTTGAGCTCTGGAATAACAAACAGTGAAAAAGGACTGGGCTTTGTGAGCTTTAGGAAGTAAGGCAGAGAATAAAACATGGCCCATTAACCTGCCAGAAAAGATACATGGAAGACATAGGAATGACTTCTAAACCACCCTGCTAGAACATGAGAATTTTTTTTTTTCCTAAACTGATTTCCTTATGAATTATTTTTTTACTGCGTAATCACTACCAAGAAAAGCATGTTTTAGTTATTCACAGTGACCTTTTAAACTTCCAAGAGAACTGCATATTTTCTGAGGCCCCATGTAGGGCCTATTAATAATTATGCACTCCCACTGAGCTCCATTGATTAGTTTGGGTCCTATTTCACACTGTAAAATGAAAAAAAAAAAAGTCCCTAGTGTTTGTGTATGTTTTTTTCTTTTTATGCTCAGCTCTCCTCGGCTATAGATCAAGTTTTGCTCTTAGCACAGGTTTCGGCCCATGTTGATGGGGTGCTGTGAAGTGGGCCCCAAAAATCAGGGACTAGGCAAGACTGGATGGCAGGAAGAGGGGGAAAAGGTGTGACCTGTGATCCAGCAGCGATGCCAGAGTTCAGCTGGTGTGATAAGGGACAATGTGAGTGACAAGACCGTGCATTAGTATTCTACAGCCCCGTTCATGCCTGTGCTTTCATTTCTGCTAGCAAACATTTCTTTGTGAATAAATCTACTTTCTTGGCAAAACTGTGTTAGTGCTTTAGTTTCATTAAAGAGCCTGGAAACACCCCAGTGGTTCAGGCTGAGATATATAATACTGCTAACACAGATTTGTTTCATAACCCACAAACTATTAAAAATATTAGTGTCCTCCTGGGAGTTGCCTTTCAAGATTCCCTTTCTCCTTTCTCACTTTCAGAGCTGGGCTAAGACAGCCAGCAATAATGCAAAGCAAGCTCAATTTATTCAGCTAAAAAAATAGATAACACTGTATTTTACTACTTCTGAGCACTTTCTTCGTCTGAATGTTGCTTTGTGTTCCACTTTTTATCCAATGTAAACAGCCATAAAGGAGAGTTGCTGAGACAACATGTGGACGTTTCAAAAGGTAGACTTTACCCGTCCAAAGGGAGATGGCTTTTTGTTGGGAGTGAATTTAGTCTGGGACTTTGTAATGGGATACGTTGGTCCCTTCAAGACTGAGCAGGGAGCTACAAATCCCTTCAGGACTGAACAGATCTGTGTATGTGTTAGGGGGTCTTTATTCCACCCGTCTGACAAAGAAAGTAATAACTGAAAGCAAAGTTAATGGTCCCTGGAGGGAACTCGGGAGGTGAGTAGGTCCGATGTCCAAGGTGAGGGCTTTGGGATGTAGGGAAAGGAGTGGTCTACTGGGAGCCAAAGCCAAGGGGGCTGTTAGGACCTGTGAGTCTGGGAGCAAGGACAGGAGGCTGGCTCCAAATTCCTCTCTTCTGTCAGCCAAGCCTTCTCAGGGAGACAGAGGTGCCAGCAGTTTCTTCTTGGTGGGGAGACATCTACCAGCTTGTGTTTTACTTTCAGTGCCCGAGCTGGGTTGTGGGAAGGACTCTGGAAAGCTGATGGGGACATTAAGAGGAAGGAAGCTCCAGGAGGTACATCAGAGTTTGGCTTTGAGTTTTGTTAATGCAGCTTTTGGGGTGTTTGTTTGGACCTTGCATCCAGGGAGGAGATGAGACAAGGAGGACAAGGAGCCAAGAATTGTGGGATGTGGGTGCAGCATTATTGTCCAGAGCATCTAACAGCATCAGAGGGGAACTGGAGCAGGGTCTGTTGGAGATGGGCAGAAAAGCCCATATATTTCAGGAACTAATAGCCCATTTCAACCTTTAATTTGGGTGTTCAGTTAGGCATAGTAATCTTTCGCCTTCGCTTATCTCCTCAGAGAGTCGGAACTGGGGGGAAATTGTTACAAAGAGCTATTCTTTGGCAGCTTCTGTTATTGATGTCCATCACAATGGCACCAAGAGGTCCCAGCAGCCATCACAGCCCCCCAGCCCACTCTCCCTGTCTGGTTTCTACTGACTGCTCACATAGCACAGGCTACTTCTATCTAGCTAAGGAAAAGAAAGAGTGGAGGAAAAGTGGGCTCTTTGTTTTACAGAAAGGGAATGGAGCACAAAGAGAAGCAATAACTTGCCCAAAGTCATGCAGGGAGCCACAGACAGAACTGGGAACCGTGATGTAGCGCTCTCTTTCATCCCAGTCAGTATCCTACCCACAAAATAATCTAGTTTAGTTCTGCTGAAAAAGCAAAACATATAAATATTTGCTTAAATCCTACCTGTTTTGCATAGCAACCTGATTCATGTAAAAGTTTTTATATAAGATTGGCAAGTCAAAGCTTGATTTTTTTTTTTTTCTGGGTCGTTTGAAGAAAGTGTGAAGAAACTTCTGAACTGCCGAATCCAAATCTGAACCAAATTTTCCCCTCTTTGAACTCTGCTTATTGCAGACTGTAATAACATTCATCCACATTTCACAGGGTATCCTTGCAGATGGAAGGAAATACAGTAGCGCTGTTTGACACAGAAGAAATTAGATTTACGTGAAATTCCCTTTCCCTGTGTCCCTCACTTTATTTCCAACAGACCTACAGTTAACAATCAGCAGTGTTTCACTTTCAGACAGTGTGGTTTTCATTACAGAGGCTAAGGGAGTTTAAAATACTCTCCGAGCACAGAGCATACATAACATCCTACCCCATTTCTTTTGATTTCCCTTCGCGGCACTAGCGTTACAGATGCTGTGCAGAACGTGTTAGAGGACACTGCTTTTATTTGCCATCATTACAAGGAGGAAATATATTTAGAGACATCTGTTCAGGCTCTTTGATTTCAGCTGAATGTAAGACATCTTTGATGAGGAGTTGGTTTTGGAGCAGGGTCGTGTCCAAGCCTGGCAGCCGAGCACGCCGAGGGAATATGGCATCGCGGCGTGCCTCCAGCCTAATCGGCAGGTGTGGACAGCACACCTTTACCAGGAGGGGGAATTTAAGCTCTCTCCTTGTCAGAGCTACCTTTCCTCAGTGGGACATTCAGCTCTGTTTTGTTTTCACGTGGGGTCAGCCCTAGAGGAACCTCAAGGTGGGGAGTGATGGCGTGTGCTCGAGGTTTCCTCGCGCGCAGCGGCGCCGCAGCGAGGGCGCGGTGCCTCCCCTGGCGTAGGAAGTGTAGGCATCCTACTTTTTTTTCTGATTCAGAGCCTGAAATAAAGTAGGCACCACGTTTCTGGAAGGTGAAGCACGCTTTTCCTAGGAGCTAGAGTACTTTAAGAGGTGCTACTGACTCTGAGCTGAACAGAGTTGTGCACCGTTTTCCAAAGAAATGGCGAAATTTCAAAGACAATACTGGAGCTTTTGAGGAGCTGGGAGGGTTTTTGAGTATAATCCCTGTCTGTTGACTTTTAGATCTGTGCTTGGGTAAAATCTAGGAGCAGTTGTTTTCCTCATGGGGGCTGAGATACGTTCACACATTGGATTATACCTTGCAGGAGCTTGTTTCCAGAATAGCTCCTTACGTGATGCCAGGACTTGTAAGGATGAATTATATGGGGTTTCTGGGGCCGTGAAAGGCTTCTTATGACTCTGCTTCTGCCCATCTGATCTTTAGGCTATATTGCTGTCATCTACTCTTAGCCCTAATGGAAAAGGGCAAAAAGAAAGATCTTAGAGATTAAGTCCTATATAAATACAGTTTAAAGTTTTTTTGTTTCTACCCAGTTTCTGTGTGTAGCTCTGAAAGAAAAAGATACGTCCCAAAGAATTTTCTTCCTGTGTTTGGATTTCCATAAATGTGACAAGCAGTGTTCAATTTGTGTAAGCTCTAGGTTGATATTGTATGGCATTGCAGGACTTGATACAACTTTTGCTTCTTGCTGTGTGGAACAAATATAACAACCCAAGTAGCACAGCTCACTTCTAGTGGCGTGGATCCAATGGCAGGTGGCTAATGCTGCACTAATTTTTCATCAATACAGGCAGAAAATGAGGCTTTGTGGTTTAAAAAAAATCACCAGAAGCATGCTAATTTTTCTCAAAATAAGAGAATTTGGGTTAAGAATAAAGTTAATTTTTAAAAGTTCTGTAAATCTAGGTTTTCATCTTTAATTACCCCAGGTAGGAAATACCGGAAGCTTTGTAGTTTAGACTTCACAGTGATTGGGGATGATCCAGCTCTTCATAAAGCTTTCTTTTTGTCTTTAAAGTGCTAATGTCATATATAGTTGCTTATAAAAGCAGGGAAATCCTCAATAAAAATTTTATAAGCATATTAAACAGTTTCTGGAATGCTTCTTTATAAATAATAAATGAAATCAAATACTTCAAAGTATATCAATATATGTAATATATATGCAGACAGATATATAAAGGCAGAGATGTGTATATATATATATATATGTGTGTATAAAAATCAGGAACATTAGAGCAAAGCAGTGTAGGTTACAGCATTCCCTGGAAAATCCTCATCAGCAGAATGCCAGGCTGAATTATAGATTGGAAAAGATCCTTGGTGTTCTATGTGCTAAATGCTTTACGGTGGAGTGAGTTCATTGACTTTAGTATCAGTACCAGTGTTATACTCAATACAGGTCATTTAAAAAATCCTGTCAGAACTTTTATGGTGATCATCTGAGTGCCTGACAATATAATTTCTTGGGGTTTTCTCTCTTTACCCTAATCTGCCTGTTTTCTGTGAGAAGCTGGATCCATATTGAACACCCATTGGCCAAACCTAATATTGTTCATTCCAAGAGACTTTGGCAGGTGGCCAAAGGATTAGGGATTTTTCAACAAAAGTGCAATATTTTCCATTATAAAAATCCCCTACGATTTTATGGGAAACTCTAGTACTTAGCTTCCCATGTATCTTCTCTTTGTCATCATTGTTCAGAAACTAACTGGCATTTCTCGCTGACATTTTTAGAAAAGAATATTTATACAGAAACAATGCAAATAAAAATTCGTTGGCAGAAAGGAGTGACATTTACAGTATGATATAGTCCTGACATTTTTATGCCACCAGTGGGAATTTTGCCTGTTTGATGACTGATTCTGTCATTCCTCCATCATCCAAGTAGCCCCGTTCAACTCAATACAACTACTTAACTAACATCCCCTGTCTGTCTCCAGTGAAACTTCTGTCTGGGAAAGGAGGTGAAGGGAATCCCAATGTTGTAGATAATGAGCAGTGGTGTTGACCGACTGCTCTGTGATGAACCTCAGACACCACCTTCAAACAGCAAGGTCTGAACCAGAAAACTTAAGTGCTACTTAATATGTAACTAATTATGTCTTCCAGTTCAGAGGAATAATTAATTCATAATCTCTATGGAATCGTGACAAAGGGTCCTATAGGATGTTATTACTGCAGGGTTGTCACAAACCTGGTCTAGAGATGAAACTGCTCCTTGTGCCAAGGACTAGCACAGGGCATGTGACTTACCTAGAAATGTGACTTTCACTGGAAGGGTTTACCAACATCCTTCATACCTGTTGAAAAAAAGGAGGTTGAACATCTGAAGATGGCAGAAGGTCAGATCAAATAATCTGGTAGTCACTTCTGACCTTAAATCTGTGAGTCTGGGAGGAAGGAAACACGGTCTTCAAGGAAAAGCTTGGGTACCCAAATGTTTTGCTTATTTTTTCAAAGTACTGCAGCTGTTGTAGTGAAGAGGAAGAGATCATCCAACAAAACTTGTCCTGCTTGTAAACCCTCCATGTAGTTCTGCAATGTTGAAGAAGATTAATGCTAGCATTCTTTCATAAGGCACAAATAAGTCAACAACAGTGGAATCTGAGAAGTGATGAAAATTTATCAATTAAATTCTGACTGAACAGTTTTTCTTAAAAGTAAGGCACAGACACTGACATTGAGTGTGATTCACTGGCCTGTGTTGGTTTTAATGGCAAGTGAATGACTCCATATTTCATTTCACTGATGCTTTGATACAACTTAGCTTTATTCATTTGACTGATTTTTTCTTTTTGACATAGAATACCTTCATCTATTATATTTCTTAGTCTATCAAAGGAAAAGGAAACAATTTTGTTGTTACTGAAGTGGAATGCTTCAGCAGGTTCAAAATGCATGGTTTGTTGTTGTGTTTCTTGTTATTTCCCAAGTTTTGTGCCAGGAGAAATTTTGAAAACTGGCTTTTGTTGTTCTTGATTTGGAATGAAGACAGGCTTCGTGCTTGGTCTCTGCCTGAGCAGAACTGTCGCTTCCTTGCATTGTGGAGGGAGAACATACAATAAAGTGATGCTGACATCTCTGGAGAAAAAGCCCTCCAGGTGAACAGATTTTAAGAGCTGAAAAAATGCTTGGCGCGGGAATTAGAATTCAAATCCATTTGGTCTGTGTCTGGCTGAGAAAAGACCAATCCAAACAAGCGAAGCCCCTGTGTTTTGCAGCAATGATCTGGTGTTGCCTGTTCCTTTTGCTTCACAAAGTGCCACAGAAGAGGGGAACAGTGGGGCTGGGGAGGCAGGCAGGACTACATTATAGCTTTGCAGTTTTGGGGACCAGGGGGGACAAACAGCACTGATTTTCTGAGGTCAGCTCATAGTCAAGAGAGACTGGAAAGGGTTGTGCAAGTGGACGAAAGGGCCAGAAACAGGTTGGCTGAAGGCAGGCCCTGATTTTTCCAGGGTGTGAATCTACCCACTTCAGTGATACAGAATGGGACACTGTGGGTTTTCAGATGAGAACTTTCTTCTTCTCAGCTGACAAAAAAACAAGGGAAAAAAGAGGTCAGCTTCCAATTCCTGAAGCAACAAAGAAGTCAGGAACTAGAGGTGGGTAAGAAACAAAGAGAGTTGGTTCAAAATTATTCAGAAAAGGTCGAGTTGATGTTCCCTGGCAGGTGCTGAAGGTTGCAGAGCTTTATTTTCATGTTCTTCTCCGCAGAGAGAACTGCATGTTCAGGCACAAATTTTCAGAGGAATTAGGTTTGCTGGTTTTGACTGGCATGTGTTCTGGGAAGAAAGAGATCAGTAATTTGCAGATGTCAAACTAGTCAGGGCAGCCAGGTAGCCACCAGAAAGAAGTAGCCCTTTCAAGCCAACTTCTACTAGCAAATCCAACCACTTGGTCCATAAAGCAGCCCACAATTCCTAGTATGCTAAATTTTATAGCCCTTAGGAAAAAGAGAAACACAAACACAGGAAGGGAGGAATGCTGCAGAAACTGTTTTGTTAGAGGGAGGTTGGATTTCTCTTCCAGCACAATGTTCTCCGTTTTGTTGTTTAGTTTTGATTTTTTTTTCTTCTCCTCGAGGTAATGGCACATGTAGCTGGTTTTGTTTTCTACATGCCAGGTAGTAATTAAAATTAGCAATCTGGTAATCAGTATCTTGGCCTCGGGCACTAGAAGCAGATGTAGTAAATAATGCCAAAATTTGTTTCAAACCAAAGGAGGATGATGTGAGGACCTGTACTGAGGTTACTCTGCTGAATTCAGTGCATCCGGTTGAATCATGTGGGAGGGGATGAAGCCAAAAATTTCAGTCAGGTCTTGTTGCCTGCTGTCCCTGGCAGAAGGTAACAGGTTGTGTGAACTTTGTCACGACTTGGCCTGAGATCTTATGAGTAACGTCTTGTGACCAAAATCCTGTCCCTGAAATCTGCCCATGGAGATGAACCAAGCCATGCTGCACTGCCCAAGCCCTGGCGCACACAGTGCAAACCACCTTCTGCTGTTCAAGACATTTTCCTTTAATTTTTCTGCAGTTCATCAGTGGGTGAGGAAGCTCTGAGAAGGTTTTATTTCCTTGGCAGAAAGTCATATTGACATGGGCTTCACCCACACTGAGGAGAGAGAGCAAAGAAAGAAGTAAAACCTCCACCTTCCCTCCTGCTCGATATCTTCAGCAATAGAAATTCACATTAGCCAGCCTCATACACATCTCACCTCTGCAGGAAAGCCTAAAAAGGGACCTAAATTTGATGTTCTCCCACCATTACCCATCACTGTATTTTTCCTGCTGGGCGATCCATGCAGAGGCAGTGGTGGCTGTGGGGCAAATTGGGAATGCTGTCACCTGGGGATGGCACCGTCCTGCTTCCCCTGCAAGCACTGATGTCCTCTCTGCTCCCTCCCCAGGAGTCAGGAGCTGGTCCAGCAAGGCCAGCCAGCTCTAAAACCAAACTCTGCTTTTTTACTTAGTGTATTCCAGTCTGTGAGAGTGGGCATTGGCTGGGTCAGGCGGCTGTGGTCTCAGCGGATTGCGTTTGTGGCGAGGCACTTGGGATTCCTGATTTCTAGTCCTGGTGCTGCCATTTGCTCGGTGTGTGGCCTTGGAAGACTCACTTAGCTCTGCAGCACAGCAATTTTTCCTTCTGTCGGATGGGGAAGTGACACCTGCCTTGCTGAAGGGCCAAACCACAGCTGGGATAAACAGCAGCATCCTGCTAAGGAGTAAAACCTCTTACACGAGCAGCTCAGAGGGAAGACGCTAAAATGAAGGGTGTCAGATGTGAATCCTGCAGCTGTTACTTTCTATCCCAGACACAGAGATGCTGTGTTGGTGAGTCATCCTTTGCCAGTTCTTTGAAAAGAAGGTGTACCACCAAATTGCACCAGCTACTGAAAGTTTGTATATTGGCATATTTCTTTCAGTGTGAGCATAGAGCTGATCCAACTCATAGAAAATATCACATTAATGTGGAGTGGGAATGAAGGGGATGGAGCTCCTCAGCTCCCCCTTCGTGTCTCTGCAGTGCTCAGGAGCTGTGCTCAGAGGTTAATCTGCTTGGGGGGCTCCTAATTCTGTCCAGAGCAGGTTCTGGCACTGGGTGTAAGTGCCATGATGGTGAAGGACCCTGTTCTGACTCTTGGATGTTGGAACTGCATGTTGTAGTTTTGGGGAAAATGGGATCGTAATTTGGCTGTTCCCTCATTTAGAAAATCCAGCAAAACTAAACTTTGTTGAGACAGCCTCTGAACATCCTGTTTAATCACAACAACATGATTTCACTGAGACCATGAGAAGTGCTCCATATACAGAGTTTTGTACCTCAGTTTCCCCAGCTGTAAAAGCAAAGGGATTTTTTTCATTCCTCTAATGAGAGGGGATGAATTACTGTAGTTTAGAGATTGCCTTAAGCTAAGCCCCTGGATGGAAGCCTCTTTTCCTCTGCCTCCCTCTACAAACCCATGTGTCCCTATTGTTTCCGAGGGCACCAGAAGTCCTGAATCCTTGCTGGGAATAGCAGATGGTGCTGATGTCTCTCTAAGGATGGAGGTCTAAAGTGCAAAACCAAGTGGGGGGCAATTCCTGTGTGTGCTCACGTGGCTTGGGAAGGAGTCTGCTCCTCTTGCCTCAAGAAGGAGTGAGGTGAAGCAAGAAGTGGTTCCACCATATTTTTGCCTGAGAGTTTGAAGCATGTATTGGCCTGTTCCCTGAAGAAGTGCATGGAGGGCTGAAGGATCCAGGTTCTCATTATATTTGGCTCCCTCCATGCCTGTGGCTGTAACCTCAGCAGAATCCACCATCAGCTGCTGCAGCAGGAGATCTCTGTAAGGTGTGAAGATATCAAGCTCAAAAAGTATATGGTAAAACAATACCACATGTTGAAAGCACAATAGGAGTAAGTCCATTTTGGCACAGTCTTCCACATGAAATCCCCTTTAATTTCAGTGACGTCACAGTCCCGGTCTCAGGGAACCTACAGCAATATATTCTGTGCCATAAATAAATCCACTTGGGGACTAATAAACTAAACTGTTGCTAATTTGTAATGTGCCACTTTTGCAGCAGTATCCAAAATTCATATGCACTAAGATTCCAGGGCTGGAAAGAATGAGGTGGCTTGTCCCTAACCACTGCTTAACTTTTTAAGTTACACTGGTGAGTCGGGTGCAGTTTGGCTTTTAGTGAGACCCCTGGGGAAGCAAGGCCATCTTAGCCTACAGTCTTAAAAAAGGGCTATTAAAATAAAAGCATACCCATAAATAAAATAAAATCTAGGGAAAGGATGCCTTTGTGACTGAAGCAGGAACACTTGTGCCATTCAGGGACGACTGCTGCACTTCTGACTATCAGCACTGATAAGCACGAGTGACTTCGCCTCAGTATAATTTATAGGCACAGGTGGGCCCTTTTGCATTTAAGGTCTCTCTGCTTAGGGATAATTGCTTGGCCCGTGGAGGCTTTGCTGTCTGGTTGTGAGCAGAAGAAGGGGAGTGTGGCACCTCAGCAGGGCAGGGTGGTGCTTTCTGGCGTAGCAGGTAACAGCTGGTTTTTGTTCTGATTGCAAGGGTCCCATGTGTGCCTCGGTCTCCCCCTTTCAGAGCGGTGTGTCTGCTTTTTGGGGCTGGTTCTAGATTTGGCAGAACTTTTTCCAGGGTAAAAGTAATGATGCAGGAAACACAGCAATGCTGCTTGTCCAGGGCAGATCTGTGTGAGAGCTGTCAGGAGACTGTTCTGAATTTTCCCCTTTTTGTTGCCACCCGAGAAAGTGATGCTCTCTGTTTTGTCACACCTGGGAGTTGCAAATTTTGCTCTTTTAACTTTTTGGGCTCATATCAACATGAAAGCAAGCTTCAGAGGACTGGGATTTCTCTCAGGACACAACACCTTTTTTTCTGACAGCTCTTTGGGTGATTATTAACTAGGAAGGTGTTCAAAGCAACCTCAGACAGCTGATTACCCTGCTGTTATCACAGAAGCATCAAGCTCCTGCATAGCTTTGCCTCCTCCCTGAAAACCCTATCTGCCCAGGACTGGCCTCATCCTCCCATTCTATAAGTAATATGCAGCATCTCTCCCAGTGAATAATCAGATACACTGGGACTGTAGTTTGCTCTACCATGACATTAAAGGTTTGCCAGTTCCGTCCTGAAGGAGCTGCCATGGACTTCCTGTGTGGTTCTGGGTAAATTGGTCAGAGCATGTCCCTCTTCTCTGAGAAGAGACCCCAAATCATCTGTTCAGCCTGACATTGTCACTGTAAGGGTGGAGGGGACAGCTGAAGTTTACACATGGCAATGGGCTCGTTCTTGCAGGCCATAATTAGTGCACTGAGCATGGCCAGCAAAGCCCCTCAGGGTCTTCCCAGCAGTGTCAGCAAGGCACTGAGAGAAACACTGATAGTGAAGGTCGTGTAACCACCACAGACAAACAATGCCTGACAGCCTGAGCTTCTGCAGTGTTCGGTTTGTTCTGTATCTTCACTAGATAAGAGCTTGTGTCCTGTTACGGTTTCCTTGGTGCTGTATGTCAGCCCTGAGATTCTGCTGCACCATTTGTACAGGGAGGGCATTGCAGCCCTCCCCAAAGGCTGCAGGAGATCTCCAGGTGGGAGTTTCAGGAGTTTCTCCAACCTGCTGTCTGTAAGTGAACAATTGGTGTCCATCTGGAAAAACTTTTTGTATCTTCTATCATGATGAAACTTGATGTTCTCACTCAGAGGGGACCCACCAAATGTGGTTCAGCAGATAAAGCAGTATAAGTTGAAGTCCTAATAGGAAGAAGTATTGTTGAGTGTTTATTGCAGGATCGGGATCTCTCATATTAATCTTTCCCCTCAGCACTGACAACCCACCCGAAAGTAACATCTGGGAGTTCAGGTATATGGGACTTTTGGGAGCTTAAGTTCCTGCCTGCCTGCAGAGCTCCCTAACAGGCTGCTTGAGTGCTCTTAAATGATGATTAAGTCAACCTATTACATCCCTGTGCCGTTATGGCAGGCTAAGGGTTGGCATGTGGACAGCTATTTACATTTTATCTGACACTCTAACTTTCTGCATCACAGTAACTTCAGCTGTGGTTTTCATGCTTAACTTCTACCCCATCCCTCCCCAGAATGCTTATAAACAATAGTGGGACTTAACCTAGTCCCAGCATGAAGATAAATTTGGAGGTGTCCACATAAGCATTTAGTTTGGATTAGGAGCTTGCTTTTGAAATATATCCCTCAGTGTTACCCCTGTTGCACCTTGGTGCGTATTGTGGATTCAACAGACATTCAGTCCAAGGGACCGGCACCACACAAAGCCAAAATAAACCTCCTGAAATGTATGTGCTGTTTATGTCAGGCCCTACTTCTCCCCTGATCCATTCCTGTCAGGCCACACTACTTGCCAATTTAGCCATTTCAGACTTTGATTTTTTTAACAGCTTCCCCCAACGCCTCCTGCATCTCACACGTTACAAGAAACCCTTTTCACTGTAGTCTGTGTGAACTGGTGCAACTCACTTGATTAGAAGCTGCAAAGTGTGGAAAATTGTCTTCGTTGAGTCTTTTCACTGTTGGTAGCTGACCTAGGCTGAGTTGTACCAACCAAGTCTGCTGTTACTTCATTAGCTGTATTTTTGTGTTCGCTCCTATTTATCTATATTTCATGCTAACAGCATTATTGCAAGGCCAGAGGATCATATTATCCAGGCTGTCTGAGCTCGTCACATCTTGCAGTGCTTTTAGTTCCTTCCTCATTAGTGAAAGATCCTGAGTATTTATCTGGTACGTGATAGCATGGCCAAAGTTAAGGGTTCTTTCCCTGTCATTATTCGATAGACTGAGTGATGGTAGAACTTTTTCCTTTTCCCTTCTTCCTTTTCCCCCTTTTTCTTCTTCCTTCCTTTTTTTCCCTTTTCCTTTCCCCTCCCCTTCCCCCACCTCTGTTCTCCTCCCCTTGTTTTCCCTTTCTCCCTTTCCCTTTTCTTACTCTCCCCTTCATCCCTTTACTGGCTTTCCACTTCTCCCTTTTCTTTCCTCCCTCCCGCCCCCCCCAGCCCTGCTGCCTGATCCTTGCTGGGCTGAAAAGTCACAGAAGCAGTTTTCTGTCAATTTGTTGATATCTTCCTCCCCTCCTGGCCTGGCACAGAATCTTTTGTTAGCTTTCCTTTCAGGAATACATGTGCACTTCAGCATGAGGTCTGACAACCTTGACCCTCCAGGCATGACTAATTCCCATTTACAAGGCCACTACAAAATCCATCAGATTGAAAGTGTCAGGGAGTCAGGAAAAGCCCGGTGTGCAGGGCAGGCTGGGGCTGGTCTCCCTGTGCTGTGTGACAGCGTGTCCCACGTCGTCTGAGCTTGGCTGTGATGAGGTCAAGGAGAAGTGGTGCTTGGAAGGAGCAGGAGGTGGAGGGAGGGAAGGAGGGTTTTGCAGGCAGCCAGTGATGTATTGTTTAATTCCGTGCTGTTTGCAGCCAGACACTGTCTCTAATAAACAGCCAGGGTTAACACAATGATACAGTTTGAAACTAAGGAATTGGAGATGTCTTGTGGTGTTTGAAGGTCTAGGGGTGGATACTCCTGTGGGGTTGAGTTTGAAAGCAGGAAAGTGGCAGCACAAAGCTGCTAACAACTTTGAAGTTGCCTTCAAAGTTTTATCTTTTATGCTTTTCGGGAGCGGTGGTAGTGATAGTCCCAACTGGTTGTGGGGTTTATGTGGGTTGGGGTTTTTCGACAGTGTCTTTTGTACAAGCATGTCTTAGAACTGAGAAACAGGATGAGTAGAGTGTCCCAAAGATGTCTCTGATGGTCTTACCCAAGCAGCTTCCTCTCAACCAAACTCTGGATGACTTCAGCTCTCAGTGAAGCCATCTCTGAGCGCTCCTCAAAAATCCCACCCAAAGAGACGGAAACCAGTGTGACACAGGGATCCTGTGGGTCATGTCTCTCGACATGTTCAGTCACAGCCCACAAAGCCAGCACAGAAAAGGAATAAAAAACTTGCACGGAAGTGAGGTCTGAAAGAATGAGAGGTCTCCAAGAACGAAGCCTCGGGAGGCAGGAGGTGTCCCTGCATCACAAGAATGAGGTTTGTATTTAGTTGCCCAAAGGGAATTGGAAAAAAGAGTGAGAGAGAAAAAACAATGTCTAAGGAGAACAAACCCTGGAGGTAGGGCAATATTGAAAATAAATGAAGGATCTCAATTTTTGGTGTGGGCCGTAGCAAATAGAGTTTGGTTTTAGGGACACAACTCTTGTACAAATCCAGTCTGTAGCATAAGGAGAGGTGATTCAGCAGCTTTGCTGGCTTTTTCACTTGGAATTGTTCAAGCCCCCTTTCATTTTCCCCTCTGGACTTCAGGAGGGGAATTTCAACATTGTTTGAAACCTTCTCAATCACGTTTCTGAAACCAAAACCTGGTACGAACTATGGGAAAGTGTTTTTGTAGAGCTTCTGTTCTAACCTGGAAAATGCCGAATTCTGTGCGGGCCTGATCAAAGACCCACAGAAATCAATCTTAGGATTGCCATATACTTTAAAAGAAATTGGACCAAAATGCAGAAGTTTACTATTGCTCTGGCCCATTTATGTGGATTTTTGCCCACTCAATTTAAAAGAACAATTTATATCAAGAGGAACAAACCACTTTTGTTGTGTTTTTCTGTTTGGATTTTTTTGCTTAATGTTTTTTCCTTGCTGTTACTGATGGAGAAATGATGGCTGTGACTTCTTATTGTTTTAATGTGTTACGAGGAGAAAAAGTGATCCAAATATTTGCTAAAGGGAGTTTTCTCATTCAGCTTGAAAGTGGAAAAGTTGGTGTGAAGCTTGCTCCCCTTGAGTGCTTGGAAGGAATGAGATGCCCACCATTTGAAGACCCATCACTGTGAAGTGTCTGAGACTTTAGCCTGGAAAGCAGAAATGCTGTGGCAGAAAATTCCATGCTAATTGAAGACAGCTTCTCTCTATGAGTGATTCTTCCCATCTCCATGCATCACACTCCTTTGGGACATGAGTTCATGAGGCTTTACCAAGTGACTCATCTCTGTCTTCCTGTCACTCCTTCAAAGAAGGAAACCCACTGTGTGTCACTCTCCTTTTACCAAAAGGGATTTATCCAAACCCACATCAGGAAAGTGAACCCACATCTTCTAAACACAAGTCAGTGTCTTTACCACTGGGCACAAACTTTCTTTCTTTCCAACTCCATTGCAAGTCACTACTGAGACACGTTGGCAGAGCTGGAATTGGGGCTGGAACAGCACAGCAATTCTGTGGGTGGTTGTGATAGAAACTTGCCTGACAACACTTCTAATTCAGCGCCAGCTGAAGCCCAAACACCTTGTCTGTGCAGAGCAGAGCATCATCTCTCCAGGGTTTGCATCTCTTGGATCAAGTCCTGCATGGATTCCTTGGGGGCTGAGTTCACTGCTCAGCCTTCCCTTCACATCATCTCTGGCTCATCAGCTTTTTTCACAGGACTTGTAGCAACATAATAGCTTGGAGACCTGTACCCTGTCTCTCACCTGTTGTAAGAACAGGCAATTAATTCAGTAGCCTTGAATGAGAAGGTTGCAAAACACACACGGGCAGAAGTGCATCCTCATCCCTTCAGGCTTCCACTGCCTTATACACTTTATTTTCAAGGGTAAAGAAATATAATGGAAATCATCCACTTACTGCCTGCAGGATAAATGCCCACTGATGGAAGTGAGAGGGATCCTTTACATCTCCTGTACATATGGGAGCAGTAGCCCAAGACCCTCCTGCTCAGCCTTTTACTGAGATGCAAGTGTTGTTTTCTTGTTTTGGGTTTGGGGTTTGCATTTTATATTCCATCTTAATGTAGTTAACTCAGAAGTAATAAATGTTTTAGAACAAAGTTGTGGAGTGTCTCATTTATGGTTAGGTCTGACCATAAGCATGTGATGAATGATGATGAATTTTAATGCCAGTGGTTGGGGTAGCGGCAGGTGGTGGCTGCCACTCGAATCCTATACCATCAACATGTTCCAACCACAGGGGAACTCGTTTTATGGAACAAATTTAGTAGGGATTTAGCTTGGCCTCAGGGATTTCTGAAGCTGCATTTAAGAACCCCCACTAAGGAGAAAGGAAAGATGCCTAAATAAATATGTCTGTCTGAAGGAAATGTCTCTGTTGCCAATAAGAAACTGTTAAACTTGGTCCTTCTCAGTTTGTCCCTTCAGTGGATTTTTGTAATGTATAGGCAAAGAAAGTAGGGGACCCTCACTTCATGGTGTAAATGATGGAGTGGTGTAGCTTGGTGCAAATACATCACCTTGAAAGAGTTACTGCTAGATTACAGCAGTGAGAACTTCAGAAAATATCACCTGTAAGTAACTGCTGTAAAGGCAGATGTTTGACAGAACTCAAGGATGCTGAGCTCTGCTTTACAGAGCTCAATTTCAGCCAAGCCAGTATTGGTCGGAGATGAGTTTTATTGACAGGAAGCTGCTCCAGTGAATTAGACTTTTACTCTCCTTGCTGACAGTCAAGCAACGATGTGTCTTTGAGTGGTGGGCTCTGCTAAAGTGTAGGTGGTGGCATCTCTAACTTGAGCCTTTTCAAGGAAATGCTCCTGGGTTTAATGGGCCAGGGCCTTACAAAGCACATCTGATGTTAAGGTTTGTCATAATCTTCCTTTAAAAGGATTGGGTTGTGCTGTAACACCGACCTGAGAGGTACAGGATTGTCCCCTGGCTGGGTGTCTAGTTCAGAATATAAATTGCCAAGCTTACTACTATGAATCTATCATTATCATGAGTTAGTGTGATATTAATCAACAAAGTGATGATGCTGGGCAACAAATTATCTAGAATGTAATAACCAGTGATTTAATGCTTGTTAAACTGATGTTGGAGGAAGATGAGCTCTTCCTGAGCCTGGCCTTGCCATTTTCCATTGAGTAAACACATTTCCTACTGTTAGCCTTTTTTAATTGAAAGCCATGTTAGTCTTTTGGGAGGTAGTGGGGAGTCCAACAACTGTAGATCTTTTAGAGAAAAATAGACTCTGTCAACTGTTACAGCATTGTCACATTGGTTTCCATTTACAACTGGAAAAAGAAAGAGGCTAAAGACAGTTTATTCCTATTATTTTCCCTTGATTTGTTTCTTTCTTTGCTTGCATCCGTGGGTGGGTTGTTAAGGTTTTTGTCTTGCTTTGTTTTGCAACTTTTTATGGCCCACATTCTGAAGTGCTGCAGCTCATTTGCAGGCTGCAAGGCTGGAGCACACGAGGGAGGGCAGGGTTTTAATTTCTGATTGTAACTCAAACGGGTAGTAAGTGGGCAGGTTATAGTTTAGGGAGTAGGTGGAAGGCAGTAAAACTATGTTTGGGAAATTTTCAAAATGTCCAATGGCCACAGTTCCTATGTAGGAGGAGATGTCCTTCCCATCCCTCTCCTCATCCTGTTCCTGAATGGTTTTGCAGAGCGGCTACGACTCAGGCTTCCCTAAACTGAAAGTGCCACAGCCTGGGATGATAATCAAACAAGATGCCTGTTGTTATAAACACTCAATTATTTTCCTTCTTTCTTGTGGAGTTGTTATTAAGCCGAGAGGTTCAGAAGTTCAAAAATATAAAGGAATAATTTGTACAAGAAAAGAAAGGAGTCTATTTCACAGGCTATTGATGCTTCCACTGGGAATTAGCAGTAGCTGTTAGAGTAGCCGGGGTCATACAGAGCAGCCATGCATTCTGCTCCCACTTAGGAAACCCCTAATTTTTAACTTTTTCACAGCCACAAGCTTACATTTCTGCCAATGAAAAGTGGAGGGAATGTTTGAGGAGCTCTTATTAAAAAAATAAACTTCAGATGATGATTGACTCCCCTTTTATGTCTCTAGAATGGGTCCCATAAATCTCAACAGTTTTCTCTTCAATGGCTACTTGTTCTTTTTGATTGGTGACAACTTTTATTTTAAGTAAGCTCAGTTCTTAAATTAACCCTTGTGTTGACTCAAGCCTCCTTGTTTGTCTTTGCTTTGCCTCCCACGGATGGAGAAATGCTCAGTGTATGGTAACAGGTCCATTCCCATTTCATGCTTGACATGAAATGTGGGCATCAGCGTGTTGCTGGAAGAGGGAGGAACCAGCCTTCAGGAGATCTGCTTCCAAAGAAAGCACTGAGCTCACAGTTACTGAGGGTCCCCTTTCAGTCCTTTACCCTAGGCTGCTGGCAGAAGGTTTAACTTACTTGAGCCCAAATGTTTAAATTGACATGTGGGCATTCAGACTTCCAGTCCCATCCACTATTGGATGGGTTCTGGCACTCCCCCTTTATCGTTCTTTTAATAGCAGCTGTAGGGACACAGCTGTCCAGCGGTCCCTGGATTTTTCCTGTGTTTAGAATGAAATCCAACCTTTGAAGCTGGGTAAGGAAACTGCTAATAAAAGCCCCATAAAAATCTCAAGCAGAATCAGCCATTGAACCTACCAGAAGACACAAGTGAAGAAGTGTTTGACGAGGGCTGTGCCCATGGGGGTCCCTCAGCTATTGGGTGTCCTTCACAGGTATGCAGGCTCTGGCAGCCAGCAGCACGCCCACTCCAGTGCCTGCCTGTGTGTGGCCAGCCGAATTTGGAAGCTCTATCTTATATCTTTCTGTCAGTGACCTGTTATACAGTCCTGGGGCCTAATGCTTGTGTCAACAGGAGGTTAGGTTTCATGGCATCTTGAGCAGAGCAGGAATGTCCTGGCTTATATTTGTCTCCCCAGGAGAGGGAGAGGGTGGGAGAGAAGCATTCAGCAGCTACTGGGCAATCTTCTGCCATCTCTTGACAGGTAGTGATATAAATCAGAGCCTTGAGTGGGATAGGAAGGCAAGACCTCGTCGCTCTGCTTTAGATCCCTATCAGCCGTGATTAATTCAGTGCTATAGGTGGAGGGATAAATGCAGCTTCCTGTAATCTTAATTGTTTCCACCAGCCTTTGAACTGATGCATCCATCTGGTAGCATTTAGTTGTGAATACAAAGGGTCAAACTCTGCCCAACTCTGCATGGTAGTCGGGAGGAGCAGTTCTGAGGAATGCCAGTGCCAGCTGGGAGTTGGTCTCTTGGTCATGCAGTGTAACAGAGGCAAGGGGACTCGAGTCAGTCCTGAATAGGTGGCTTGCAGTATCATCTGGAAACTTTCGTGTGCCAGAGCTTCTGAATTTATTAGAGAAGAGGCTGGTAAAAGTGCTAGGCATGGGCTGGAGTCTTCATGGGATGCTACAGGGACATCTGCTCTGCCATTCCCAATGCTCTTATGAAAAGTCCAAAGAGAAGACAATGGGGATTGCTTTTCTTGAGCAACTCCCATTGTAATTGAAAGGGATTTTGTGCATCTTTCGCAGAACTAGGGTCTTCTTGCATCAGGAGTCCTTCCCCTACTCTCAGAACTCTCTTAATGGCTCTGCAATCTTTGCAAGTCACTGGCTCCTACACTCATCCATCTACCTTCAGAGCTGTGCACGGGGCTTGACTTCACTCTGACATGCCTGTGTACAAAGCATTCCCATGACAATAGCTTGAAAAATACCATGATATTTTTGCTCCCTCTTTAACATCACGACATACCTGTGGGAAATTCTGAAAAGGGCAACAATCTTGATATATTTGGTGGAGGGGAAGTGTTTTGAAAGCAGAAAGACCTTTGGCAAATGCAGCCTGCAAGGACAGAACTAGCTTATTTCAGCTGACAGCTTTGGAGAAAACCAGCCTTGCTAAGTTTCAAATTAGTGTGGGTAGACACTAATAAGAAAATTTAGGGCTTACAGTTCAGAGGGAATAGTTTATTGCTTTTTGGTTAATCTCTTTTCAGTTTCTATCAGCATAGAAAAAGCAGAGCTTTTTCTCTCAGTCATTTGTGCCCAAAGCAAAATGTGATGAAAACAGGCAAACTAAAATGTAATTTAGTTTCCTAAAGGCAAAGAGGAGAGGTCAAAGAAAGAGTCAGTATTTGCAATTTAAGCAAGACTCCATGAAGTCTTTGTTTGAGTAATGTTTGTGTCCTAATGCGTTGAATCCAGTAACTTCTAGTTACCAGAGCTCAGTAAAGTATTTTTTCTGAGAAACTTCTTTTGCAATCTATTCAATTTTTGCTTCTCTATATAAACTCTCTGACATTTTCCTCAGATATGTTTATTGTTTGTGTCTTCAATGAATAATTCCAGAGCTTCACCTCGTTTCTGAGGGATCCTGAGCATTTGCTACTCAAAATCCAACCTAAGGTTCTTAGAATCCTATAATTACATCTCAAAATTTGAGGAACTGGCATGCATAGCTGCTCTTGAGCAAAATATAAACATGGGGCAAAATTCCCTGCCAGGTGAACTAGCAAAGCATAGTTGGGGCATGTTAAGCTGATCAGCTTCCATCTGCTAAGAAAGTGGCCTGTAAAGCCACCTGAACCTACTCCCCAGCTCACCTACTTTATGGAAGGTAAAAAGATCGTGAGCAGGGAAGAAATGCAGAACAGATGTTATCTCCAGAATGAGCTGATCCCCCACAGGTTCGTGGAGGATGTCATTTCCTACCCCCTGCATCATCCCCGTCTCCTCCTCCGGGGTGTGCAGGCAGGATTTCAGCGCGTGTCGATCATCGGAACGACGCTAAATTACACCAGATGAGACTGGCTCTGAAACTCCTCGTGCTCCTAGGAGTCAGGCTTAGGAAGTGAAGTCAAACCTGGAAGCAATCCTCTCTGCTCTGCTTAGTGCCCACACCCCTGCTTTGGGATTCCTGCCTGGATGTCTCCCCTGCCGTCCTGTGGTAGAACAGTGGGCTGAAGCCTCTCAGCTCCAGCCCCAGAGTCATGATTGCGCAAAAGGCTGCTATTCACCCATATTACTCCAGGGCAACAGCAAAGAGATTTGCTTTCAGGAGTTGATTTTTTGTCCCCTTGGGGTCTTTAGGACTTGTCTGAGCTGCGTCCTCATGTGCAATGCCCTTAGTGGCTGGAGGATTTCTGGGAATCTTCCTGATGAAGCACAGCTGGAGAGGGAAAAACCTGCTGGGCCTTGATGGTGTGTTTCAGGGGATAGCAGTGTTTGCTGGCTTAGCCATGGGTGTATTTACAGAGACACCAGTACTAAACAGGCAAGGAAAAAGAGTGGAGGGGGAAAGAGTTTGTTTGATTCAACTTCTGGAACTGCATTTCGGAGTGAGGAAATATGGCTGAGGGGGGCAGAAGGTGAACCTGAGGCAGATCTCCTTCAGGTATTTTTGCTGCTGTTTGTGTGTGTGGACCGGAATAATGCCTGAAAGCAGTATTAATTACTCTTTTTATTATTATTATTTATTTATGTGAGCAAATATTCCACATAGGGGAGGAATATTTGAAGCTGTGAAGTGAATATTCTTCTAGATCCATTCTTCTTAGTTAGAAGAAAAAAAGAAAACAGAAGTGTTACTTAAATGAAGGGCTTTCTTCAGAAGTTGCCAGTTTATCTAAATGTTTTACAGCACTATCTGATTCTTGGCTTTACCCAGGAGAGCAAAAATCTGAGAACTCTCTTCTTGATTCCTTAGCAGCAAATCCTCACTGGTAGCTGATTTCATAGGCATTCTCTGACTGGAGACTGTTTAGCCTAGGCTTGAAAAAGCTTCAATAAATAAGATCTTTTATTTCCAGTGATAATAAAAATATAACAGTTATAGCCATCTCTTGAAAGATAACCTCCCATAATTCATAAACAGTAGAATTAGATTGAGGGAGCCTAATATATAGTAGAAAATAAAGTGACTGAATTTATCATTCTGACCTTGACAGCTAACAGAGAAGCTGGCTACAAATAATTATTTTTATAAATATCTTCTGTCTTGGCGACTTGACTGTGAATAGATTGCAGTTTCCTTGAAGCTATTTGTTAGCTGAATTTATTTGCCTAATAATTGATGTAAATATCTCAGTGAAGAGTAAGTAATTATTCTTGGCCTCTGCTTAATTTGAAGGCAAGTGCTTGGCTACAAGTAGATATTAGAAATTTGAGCTGCTGTGATTTGATGGGTAGGTCACCTTCTTTCCCTGGCTAACTGAATTTTGAATAATTTCCGTGTAACTTGCTCCTTCCAGGCAAAAATCCTGTAGACTGTGTCAGGGCTGTAATATGCAGTCCCCATAAGGGATTGGATGCTTCCACTCTTCCCCATGTGCCCTGAGCTCCAAAATGACTTTTTTTTTTTTTTTCCTTTTTGTCTTGGGCATCTCTGTCTGTACATTTTCCCTTTTGCTGCATCTCCCTCAGAAAGGCCCCTGAAGCAGGAATTGCTGCATTTATTTCTTGTTAAATTCCTGGCTCCATCTGTAGCTTTTCTTACCTGTCCTCTTCAACAGAGACCTGGGAATGAGGTCGGTGGTGGCAGCTCCTCCAGTGCAGCACAGGCTGGCTCTGGGGCTTGCAGGGAGGGCGGCAGCTCCATGTACAAGCCACAGAATGTGGATCCATGGGAATGTTTTAAAGGGTCATATTCAACCCAGGCTTCCCCACAGAGGGACCCAGCAGGCTGCCTCTGAGGAGCACACCGGTGTAGCCCCAGCAGTACCCTCCCAAAAAGTGCCTGCTTGCCTTCCCACTGAATTATGATTGATCACCGTCGGTGCCCTTTCCCAGGCTTTGATATAGAAACGCCTCTGAGCAGTTGTTTGGAGTGGTTTTGGGGCCATCTGTTGTTACCCAGGGCTGTAATGTCACTGTCTATTAGTGCTGCCTTTCTGCTGGAAGAGGAGGTGGCCTAAGGCGTGGGCTGCTGGCTCACAGGCTGCCTCTGCACCCCAAACCCCTCTGGCTGTCAGTGGGAGGATTGGAATGTGATTTGGGGAGCACTGGCAGTGGCTCCAGCCCTTCATGCTTTGATGGAGCAGCTCTGGGAGAGGGAGCCTGCACAAGTGGTGCATAGTGCACTGCTCACCACAGGTGCTTTACAAGGTCTGCACTATAACCCTGAGGCTGATCCTGAGGATAGAACTGTGAATTTCCAGGAGGAAAGAGGCTCTGTCCTGGTAAGGCCACCCAGGGATCACTGTGCCCTGTGACAGCTGGAACAGATGGGGTCCCACCATCTGTCCTGGTTGATGAGAGGGGTTTTCTCTGGGTGAGGAAGTCCTGAAGAGAGCAGTCTGCCAGATCAAGCCCCGTGTTTATTAGCAGACGTGGGGTACCCCATGCTTGGTCACTGTTTCCCACAACGGCAAAAACATCTTGCATAATAAAATTAATTCAAACTTGAGATAATGCTAAGCTAAAAGAAGAACGAACAATCCACAACAAGTGCTTAACCCTTATGAGTTCAGCTCCCTGCTTCCTCTTGAAGGCTTCCTTTTCTCATGCTGTTCCAAATCTTGACTTTTTGTGTTGTTTTTTTTTTTTTCCCCTCTTTCCCTTCTGACCTCATGAGGATGCAGTCCCCTTCAGGCTTAGGGAACATTCCCTTTTCTACAGCTGTCAACTCAGTTGTGCTCACATGGAGACTAGAAAACTGAGACAGTTGTTGCCCCAAAGTGTTTGTCCTTGGCCAGAGGTTGCAGCTCCATCTGGCTCACTGGAAATTGCTCCCCTTCCCCATGGGCTGAGATTTATGCTCCAGCATGCTGACACATATTGAAATTGGCACCTGCTTGTGCTGATACCCTGGGCTGGGAGCTGGAAATACAGGACGTAAAGATATATGTCCCCTTCAGCTGTTCTTGCTTCAGGAGCAGCAGTCTGGAAAGGGGCCGCGCTGGCATCGCGAGGTGTTAAGCTGGGACATCTGAAGGAGTTAATCTGCTGCCTCACTGTAATATAATAGAAAGAAAAACATGCCTGTGGCGCTACTCCATTTTACTATGTAGCTTCAGCTGGTAATTAAAAAGCAACAGTTCAAAATTAAGCAGTAATATGAATAAACCCCAAATTAAATACACCCAGGACAGGTTGCACTTTTCAGTGGGTGGATGCTTAGCATATCATGAAAATAGACTTCTTAAAAAATGTCTCAGGCTGCATGCCTAAACCCAGGAGTTCCCCAAACCGCCCCAGAGCTGTGCTTTTTTCCGTGAGGGTGCCCCTTTCATTGCTGCTCACTCGTCACCGGGCCCGACCGGTACGCTCAGCTCGGGGCACGTTCCCACATTCCTTCTGTTACGGTGCACACAAAAAAGAAAAACTGAAACCCCAGAAGGGCCCAGTAACAATTTTACTCATGAGTCAGGAGCACAAATGTAGTTTCAGGTTCTTGGGAAGGATTTCATGTGCCCCCTTTGAAGGTGAGGATCCCGAAAGCAGGGACAATGTGCCCATTTAAGGTGGAGAAAAGTGATCGTGGGCACTGCCCTTTAGGCATCCTGCCAGGCATCCAGTTGGGGAATGGAGTTGCTGAGCAAAGTAGCAGGCTGTGAGCTCCTCTGTGCACACATCAGGCAGATGGCTGCTCTTCAATACAGTGCTGCAACCAAGCAGGGGGATAATTTTGAGGTGGAGGCATGGGGAGCAGGGAGGTGGGTGGAAAGGAGTGATAGGAGAAGAGGTATTTCTATCCACAAGCTCCCCAACTGGCAGATTTCCAAAAGATGGGAAGTGTTGTCTGAGAAAAGTTCACCCTCTGCTCACCTCATTTCTTACATGCTTTCCCAAAGTATCTGTTACCAGACACTTTTGGGGAGTGTTGGACTTATCTGGGATGACTGTTCTTGTTTCAACGACACCTTTGTGCCGCAGCCCCCGCGGCACCGCTCCTGGAGCACTGCTCTTCTCCAGAAACCTCCTCACAAACTTCCAGTGCCCACGGAGCTCTTGTGTTACATGGTGTTGGGGGGGCAGGGGGGTGAGTTTCCATGACAATGAGATAGCATCTGGGTTTTGGAATATAGAGGTTTTCTCTTGACTAGCAAGTGGTGAGATACCTCCAGGACGGGAATGACTGGGTGGGACTGGAGGCCAAGCTGGGCTTGCTGGGGCGGTGGCACAGGAAGAAACAGGTTGGGGGGGACCCAGAGGTATGGAGGAGTCAGGCTGGTAGCCAAGCCCACGGCATCACCAAACAGGCAGCAGGGCCATGTCCAGTGAACCTTTTTGTTGACAAGATCTAAGACTGCACTCCAGAAGTCTAACCAGTGTCACTTGGATTTGTGAGCCATCACTGCCGGGCAGCGGTGTTGGTTGCTGGAACTGGCTGCACTTCATTGAAAAAACACTTGCAGAATTAAACTACTTGGAGTGTAACTCATTTGGGGAAAATATTTCGCTTTTCAGGCAGGTTTGCTCATCAAAATTAATCTACTGAGCTCAGTACAGCTGAGAAACTAGACCGATGCAGAAGTACTGGATATGAGTAAATCCCACATACAAAATCCACACAAGCCCTACATTTAGACTGCAAATTTAAGAGAGGTAATTCTGTCCCTTCCAGTGTTTCGGTTTTGATTAGGTTGCAAATCCATCCTCCTGTTACTTCTTAATTTATTTCCTTAAGGCTGAGTTTGGACATTGACCAAAGCAGAGAGTTATCCTACAGAGTCACTGCTCACTTACACCCTGACAGGTTGGACATCGAGTTACTGGCAAAAGAGACTGTGCTGATGATGTGGTGAGGACATTGAAAATAAAACATCCTTCCACCACAGTGTGGTGATTCACAAAAGGGAAAAGGATGGAAATTCCACATCAAAGCTCTTTTTCCCCCCTCCCTTTCTTCTACATTAATATGGACTCTGAGTGCCTTTAGAAAGTAACAGAGTTCACTACCTTTAGAAGAAAAGTTTTCAGATCTTACCCTGCTTCCAGTAGTATCTTTGCTACAGCTGCTGCTGTTTATATATTTAAGACCTTATTTGGTTTTTTTTTGACCTATTTAAGGCAGGTGTGGTGTTCATGGTAGGTGTGGGGTTGTATATATATAGAGAGAGTATATGTTTTTAGAGTGTTTTCAAGACAGAAATTAATTCCATGGTCTTTGTTTGTTGTTTTAATGACCTTGTGCAAGGGAAGACTTGTATCTAAGTCCACAAACTAGCTATCTTGCCTGTTCTATCAGGTAACCCACCAAAACCCTAAACAGCTGCTCTCCAGGTTCTGTCTGCACCATTTGCCTGGCCCGGCCCTGCAGAAGCAACGGTGTAGTAGGGTGAGCCCAGGGAATGTGTGACAGCTGCCATCAACCAGGAGAGTCCTTCTCTGATTTGGGGGGCTTGGGGCTGAGGGAATGGGGGTGACATGCACGCTGCAGTGTTTTCTGTTTAGAAATTTTGTGTTGTTTTTAAATGCCTTGATTCAGTCAAAACACAGTGAAAATAAAATTTAAAAAAAAATTACTTTTGCTTGTGAAAGTTCATAATGGGAACTCTGCATAAAGAGAGAAGTCAGAGGGCTGAAGTCAGGCTGTTGGAAATCAACTTCAACAGGAGCTTTGGGCATGTAGGGCTGAAGGCTGGAGTCCCAGTCTCCCTGCAGCTTTCCCAGAATCAAGAAAACCAGTCTTAGCCCCCAGGACTGCACATTAGTAGCGTGACTGCTCTGCCCTAGGCTGTGTTCATGTGTCACCGTCATGGATAAGCCGTAGGATGGGTGGTGGCTCGGGGTTTCTCAAAGCACCTTGGTCGGATTCAAACTGTTTTATTAAGCTGGTTAATTGGCAGTTTGAAAGGGAGGGGAGGAAAAGCGAGGTCCTTAGGTCTCCCTGGTCAGTGCCAAGCCGCAGACTGTTAACTACTCTTGCCTTTCAGAAGCAATAACTGCGGGTTTGGGGAACATATGGAACTAACTATCCGAAAGGCTTTTATGAGCAGCTTTAACAGGGGGCACGGTTTGTGAGTAGAAATTCCAGTGGATGAGTTAATAGTTTCACTTTCCTTAGCTGTCCCTTTATAGGAAAAACAACAACAAAGCTGGGCACGTTCCTCTCACAGCCCTGACCATACAATGTGCCGATGCATCCAGGATTTCGTTTGGACACTGGGGGAGTCCTTTAGTAGATCCCCCAGGAGCTGTTTTTCCAAAGCTATTTCCTGATGGTGACCTCATTAGGTGAGTTTCACAGCTCACTAATTCCTAGCAACAGCACAAGAGATTCAAGGAAAGGGGAAACCCGTCTTCTGGAAACCAATGGAACTGAACAGATTTGGGCAAGCGCTTTTATTGCTTTTCATTAATCTGAAAAATCAGGGACTTGCATTTTTCTTTTCTTTTCTTTTTTTTTTTTTCTTTCCCAAGTCACTGTTTTGACCTGAAAATGTATATTTGATTTTCTGTTTGATTACAGATTAGGATAACTACAAAAGCAGAACCCCTGCAGAACTGTATATCTCAGTATTTATACTGCAGTTTGTTTTGAAGTGTAGGAGAGGGGGCATTTCTTTTCCAGAATTGCAATTTGGGCAGTGACAGGATATAGTCACTCAAACACTTCCAGTAATGCTTATTTAGTATTTGCATTGTGGTGGCACATGTCCAAAAGAGAGAGCAAAGGAAAACAATATGTTGCCTGCTCAAGAGCTGACATCATAGCATGAAATTTAAGTACTTGTTTTTGTGGTATTGTTATTAATCGTGGGTCTGTGCAGGGGTCATCCTGTAACTCCAGCTACTGGAGTCCTGTGGATGCTAAGTTTGGCCTGAGAGTTTTCCTAGGGTTGCCTTTCATCCTCAAGCCTCCTGTATAGCAGACACACCAGAAGAACACATTTCCAATTTGTCTTAAGCTTAACAAAAAACTTATTTCTTCTGTTCTAATTCCTGAATTTGTTGTTGTTTTTTTTTTACTAGCACAATATTTCATAAGAAGGTTTGGGACTGCTTAAGAACTTTATCTGCTAGTAAGGAGGTTTCCTTATCTTAATTTAACGTGCCCGATTAGGTGCTCCCACAAAGCTGTTTTTCCCTTGTGCCACTATTTGGGACCTTAGATAAAAAAGGTGGACCTAGCAACCTTTCCTCTTGGTTCCACAGGTAGGCAGGTCCACCTGTCCACAGCTGACACAAAAAGGAATGATGCTGTATTTGATGAGTGTGGAGAGGGAGAATACTGTTTGATTGCCAAGGTAAGAAGTACAGCTGTTAGCTAAGGCCTCAACAGTCCAGCCCCTTGTGCTTGTCATGGCCATAGACTGTGCAAAACAACTCCTGAAACGTCTGGGCCAGTGGTTCCTGGTGCTGTGTAGGACTGGTGGGACCCGCTCTTGCTGGCAGTAAAGCAGGACCCTTCAGTCTGCCCTAAGGGCTGAGCTGGTGTCTCCAAACACCCAAATAAAATCTGTGTTTTGGGTGAATGGCACCACTCAGATAAAAAGGTTGATCAGTCAAAACCAGTGGGGGCCAAAGACAGACGTGCAAAAATGTCTTCAAAGCACACCAGGGTGAGGACCATAAATTGTGTGAATAAAAATGCACTTTCCCAGAGCCAAAGTCATAACTTCCCATCGCTTCCCAGAACAAATCCTGTCTGCTCTGTTTATTAGGTGGGACTGTGTATAGGCAGTCGCTCTAAGTGTGTTTATTTTGAAGTCATCAGTTGCTCAGTAATCTCAGGCACCTCTGGGAGATTTAACTCAGATAGGGGTTTAGGCTGGAGGTCGTGAGGTCATTGATATTAAGATAGAGAGAAGGAGAGGAAACAGCGTTGTTTTTGTGGCATTATCTGAACAGTAAGGAAAAATAAATTCAGGTTTTAAGATGGCTTTAACCTGACTCTGAAGGAAATGGTCTACAAATCCAGCCAACAAGCAGGCGACTGTGATGAGACCCTGCTTCTCTTTAAATATGTCTTGAGCTGCCCAACCTAAACCCATGGTGGTTGTGGCTTGATTAAGCAAGACTTCTCTAGAAATCTGTTAGGTGGTTACAGTTTTCCTTTAGCATATTCAAGTGTTTGAATTTCTGATTTTAACTTTCCTCCTGAAATAAAGGCTCTTGAGCTGTTTTTTGGGGCAGTGGTTTGAACCCAGTGATGGGCTCTCCCCCAGTGGCAGCAGCGTATACAGAGGGGACCCACGAGAATCATCGAGTCCAGCTCCTGGCCCTGTGCAGGACCATTCCCAAGCTGGTGCCCAGCATCACATCTAGGCCCCAAAGCTGCTCTGAGGCAGAGAGCAGGGGCGTGAACATCCTGGCACTAATGAAATGTTGGGACCAGGTCATGGGGGTCCGTCTGCTGTTGTAAACTCCAAAGAACTCCTTCTCTCTCATGTGGAGTCTTTGGTGTCTTATAAGAAGTGAACTTGTACTGTGGGCTTTTCTGCAGTCTGGGACTGGTTTTTAAGGAACATACAGACAATTTTCTTCAAGAAAACCCCATGCAAATGTGACCAAAATCAATGAATAGGTTCCAAATTTGTTAGGAGGAGACAGGCAGACCCAGAGCATTGATGCACAGGACTGGTTTCCCCAGGAAGCCAGAATAACAGATAAAAAAATAAAAAAAGAGAAAAAAGGCATTGGGAGTAAAGTAAGGATTTGTTTATTGCCATCTTAATATTTTATCATAAAACACACTGTCTTGCCCTCAGGGTTTGGTGGTGGTTTGTATATGTGTGTGTGCCTGTGTGTATACATATTTTCATAAATAAAAATCCAGCAACATCCATTGTTTAAAAAATCAAAAATGAGAAGGATTTTGCTAAAAGCATTTTGGGAAAACCTCTGCTCTCATTTTTCCTGTCAGTGTTTTTCTAAGCTTTTATTTTTATTAGTCAAAATGTTTAGAATCCCCAGGAAATCCTGGGATGAACCATTTCCTCTTCGAGCTGTAGCCCTCAGGGGAAAAAGAAGAAAGCTCAGATGCTTTCAAAGGTTAGAAATTTTTCAAACTGTATTTTTTGCATATTTTTTAAATTAGGGAAAAACCAAGTTAGGAAGATGCTTAACTTTAGGCTGTGGTCCTGGCTGGTGTCTTTGTAGAAAAGCCTAAAGAGACCCTTAGATCTGGGCAAGGAAATCTTTTAGGCTTGGATCTTAATGGGGAACTGATTGCTGAATTGAGGTATAACAGGTTCACTTGAAAGACTTTTTTTTTTTTTTTAAGTAAATTAAAAAATAACATTTGGTTTTCCTCAACCATTTTTTGTATGTTAGTTAGCATTTAACAGCTTTGTATTGAGGCTGTTAGTGCCCTGAAGTTACTTTATTATTACTATTATTATTACTATTATTATTAATCATAATAAAATATCCCAGCCTATTTGTTATATACGTGAGGCATATACAGCCCAATTGACTGTTTACTTTCCTTCACCTTCAGATAAAATTCAACGGGAATCACAGTTTTAAACCAATAAGATTTTGAGATGATGGTTATTCTCTGGGAAGGATAGGACACACTGCTGTTACAAACCAGAAAAGCTGAAGAAGTGGTGAAATGTGAGACTGAGGGATGCAGGAATCTTTTCATGAAAAACGACACATCAATATAATTTGTCAGAAATCTGAATTTTCAGTCACCTCATATCATTTTATTTTAGGAAAAGTGTGTTTGTTTATTTATATAGTTTGTGACAAACTGTCTTAACTACTGTTCTTCTGATTTATTCACCTACATTTTTATCAAGGTTCCTTGGAAGGTTCTTGGAAAGCTGAATATGAAAAGCCCAGACTTGGTGGTTCAGTAACTGGTATAAATTATTCTCACAGTATGTCACAAAATTAAAAAGATTTGTGGTAATTCATGTAAAATTTAGTACAAGATTTTTGTTTATTTGTTTTTTGGTTTTTTTTTTTAGTGTGGAGTTGCTTGGGGTTTTTTAATGAGTTTTTTTGGGGTTTTTTTGGTTAATGCAAGGTGGGGGGGAAGCTAATCTTTAAGGATATTTATTTTTTTGGTTACCCAAATTTACACAGTAAAGAGTGCTTCTGTTTTTTTGGTATTTTCAAATTTGGGATGGGGACATGGGACTAGTCTGATGGGGCAGTGTTATAAATCTGTATCTCTGTTCACTTTGCAGATGGATGGGTGAGGGGGAAAAGACTAAAGAAGGGAGGCTAATAATGAATTTCCTGAAGTTTCTGGTACTCCGATAATGCACAAAGTCCCAGTACAACACCTGTGACTTCAGAAGTTCAGAAGATTTTGATTTTTATCAAAAACCTTTCAGCTGAGATTGGGCTTTGGATTTAAGCTAGGGGACAGGAAGCAGTCAGAGGCAATATAAGTTTCCTCATTTAGGGGCTCTTTCATTCCAGTTTCTGTCATGTAGCCAATTAACCAGCCTAGAGAGCCCAAGGGTTCCCAGACTGCCTCTAAGCAGTATATTTGTTGTGAAGTTATACTCTGTGAGGAACATCAAGGGGTCTATGATATGGTCTTTTGCTATTTAGGGCGCCTTGCACCTGAATGCTTTTCCACTTGGGAATGCCTAAAGACCAGCCCTTGTTGCTGTGGGCCAGAATGGGTCACGTGAATAGACCTTGGGTGCAGGAGAGCTTTTTAAAGTTTGGTCCCTTAGGTTTTGCTGTTTTGATTCCTGCTATCTTTAACTTATCACCTCCTTTTCTGTCTGCGTTTCTGCAGGTGCTGTTTGCTCTGAACCAAACTCTGCTCCAGCACGAGAGCCTTCGAGCAGGTAGTTTGCAGGCCCCGTATACCACTGAAGATCTCATCAAGCATTACAACTGTGGAGACCTGAATGCTGTGATATTCAACCACGACACTTCTCAGGTGAGCAGAGTTGCTCCGGACGGGCCAGATAATCGAGGGCAAATCATCTGCTTTAATAGCAATATCGCAGCCATCACTTTATGCTCTGTCTCCTCTTCCCCCTCTCCCTGTGTTTTCTTTCCACACGTGCCTCATGTGCCTGGTGAGAGTGCAATTTCCATGGTTTTATTTGGGCTCTGGGCAATCATAGAATGGTTCAGGTTCATAAAGACCCCCATGATCATCAAGTCCAACCATTAGCCTAGCACTGCCAGTCCCACCACTGAACCATGTGCCCAGTGCCCCATCTACATGTCTTTTAAATACTCCAGGGAGGGTGACTCCAACACAGCCCTGGGCAGCCTGTTCCAGTGCCTGACAGCCCTTTAGGTGATCAAATTTTTCCTGCTATCCAATCTAAACCTCCCCTGGCACAATTTGAGGCTGTTTCCTCTTGTCCTATTGCTTGTTACTTGGAACAAGGAACGGACTGCCTGGAAAGCTTCCCTAGGAATGTGCCTGCAAAAAAGGTAATTATGGATGTTTTGGGGGCTGTTGAATGTAGTCCCCTCATTAAGGGGGGGGTGGAATCTTTATAATACTTGAGCTTATATATGAAGAGGAAGAGGACCTTACGTTAATACTCTATAAAGTAAATAACTTCTAAAGCATGTCATAATTCAATAATTTTGTATGTGTCTCAGGGAGCCCTTCAGTCTCCGTTTATCTTAGTTACCAAAGCTGTTAAAAACCCTCAGTGGAGCAGAAATCTTCTTTCCAGACCAGTTTGATACTTCATGGGAAACTCTGAGGTTCCCATTTAATACACAGATTTTTCTTTCTCCTTTCCTGTTAATCCTATGGTTGTCACTATTCCTGCAGTGTCGAGGCACAGCCCAAGTGACAGACATGGAATAAACAAGCAGGATGTGGTGTTATATTTGCCATGGATGCGATGAAAGGAGTACTAGGAGGCAAACCTGTGAAGACTGTCCTGGTGTGGGAATGTCCTGTGTTGTCTTTTAATCTCTACCACTGTAATTTCTCCAGTGAGAAAGGCTCTGTCCCTGAGATGAGTTGTGCCCATTCACACCCATTGCTTGGACTCACAGACATCTGCAGTTTATTTTCACATTGTCCTGTACCAGACCCGTGGGTTCAACTTGAGAGGAACAGATTGCTTATCCCTCCAAATTGCTGTATCAAATGTGGGTTTCAAAACAGTGTTAAAGACAGAGGAAGGAAGCCAACAACCAGTCAGGGTTCTAGCGGTGGTGTTAGTCATGGTCCCAGAGTGCACGCAGTTGATGGAGATTATAACACGTACAGGCCATGGAAAATTAAAATCCCTCTGTGTGCCTGGTCCCTGCAGAACTCTAAATGTTGTGCAGTACTGTTGGGTACAGGGTTTTTGTGCTTGGTAGTGTTTTCATAAACCAGCTTTATACCATCTGTTTTAACTGCAAGCAGAACAAAATAGAAAATATTAAAACCTAAAATAAACTCGCTGTTCAGGCCAAGTTTTGCCAGTTGGGGGGATTCCAAAGTTTGTTCTGTGTGGTTTGTTGCAAGGATGAAAGACTCTGTCTGCCGTGGAGAGTTTTTGCCATTTGGTTACCGAATTAGATTAGCCTGGCTTAGATATTACACCTGAAGCATCCTCCCTGGGATCTCTCTCTGGAGACATTAAATGTAGGCAGGGGAATTTATCATGTGCTGAGTCTGTTGCAGGTCTCGTGAGGTGACAGTGAGTGACTGGCCTACAAATGCAGAAAAACTATAAATACCCCAAGTGAGATGTACCGTCACTTAAAGTTCAGGGCAGGTACCCCTGCCAATCTTGTGAGACAAGAGTGCCACAGTATTTTTTATAAGATGTGTCCATTTTTTGTGAAATCCAGGTGCTGCCCCAATTCTTTACAGGTCTGAGAAGACCTTTGTCTTAATTAAGAGCATAAGGTTATAATGCATTCCTCATTCCTTTCCCTCTCTCTTTTTTTTTTTAATTTTTTTTTTTTTTTTTTGTCCAGGCACCATTTTTCCAAATGTATAGATCCTTATTTAAACTTAGTAAAACTTTAAGGGGCTGAGCTTACTAAATTAGACTATGACCCAAAAGTGGAGTAAGGAAACATCTCTCTCTCTTCTACAGCCTTCCTCAAATGCTTAATTCTCTTGTGACTTTTGTAATCCAGATGCTTATGTTGGAGTTTCTGGGCAGAGAGTCAAAATGATACCAAAGAGAAAGTATTCTAAGCTAAAGATAGGATAGGAGTATTTTGTGCTCTTTCTCCCGACTTTTTTTCCCCTCAAAGAAGTCAGTTTCTTTCTCTGCTTTTGAAAAAAGTTCCCTAGAAGCAAAAATGTATTGGATTAGGTCAGTAGCTGTAACTTCTGTATTCTGTCTGATGCCGTCACAAGGGAATTATTTATTCAAACATAAACATTTGTGTTTTGGGTTTAAGGATACCTTGCACCCGTTACTTCCTGTGGTTGGTTTTGAGCTGTTTGATTTTTAGGGACAGTTCTGTAAAGCAAATTCATCTTTGCCAGCATTGAATTAGCTGGTTCTGTGTTCTTTTGTATTCCTTTATCAAGAGGAAAATTGAAGATCCAAGGCTGAGATTCTTCTCCTTCAGCCTTTCCCAAAAATTGTATCTGTGGTTCCTGGCTATTGTTTCTTGTCTTCTGTCCTCAGCCATTCTCCTGACCTGAGGAGAGGCTCCTGTCCCAGGAGAAGATGGGTTCCCCTCTCTCATTGCTGATCTGGCATGTCAGAGACCTGGAGCTCCACTTTATACACAGTTTTCTTCAAGCCAGTTTCTACTGGCTCAACTATCCAGGTTTCATACTTGTTATTTGCCTTGTCCCATTTAGGATTAACAGCACAATCCAAGAGTCATACCTGACACTTCTAAAGCATCTCTTGTCTAGAGAGCCTTATGGTTTGTGTTAGACTGTAGTGAGAGCCCACTGAAGTAATGGAGAATATTTTCATGCCTGCAGCAGGCTTTGTATCCATTCCAGTGGGCCCAGACATCTTTGGATATCGAAACGAATAAATCAGGTTAGGCCAGTGATTAACCCAGTTTACAGGCCTTATGCTCACCTCAGCACAACAATCTTCTCATTGCCAGGAGACATGAGGTCTTGGCTTCATCCTACACAGCAGAGCAAGCTATGCAGTGGAATTGCTTAGTGTTCACCACAGCCGGCAGATGGGTCTTAACCCCTTTCAGATGCTCAGGGATTGCTGTGCCTCCTTCTCCAAGCTGTGTCCCTTGGAAACAACCAAGGTTTTTCTGTACCTTACTAGAATGATGTCACCCATATCTCGAGTTGCCTCTGCAGTTCAAAATGCCATGGATTCATGTGGACACACAACCTTTAGGTAGTGGGTGTTGCCTTCTGAAAAGCATATGATGATCTTGATAACATGACATTAGAAATCCGTACACTAACCCCACGTCAGTATCAGCCTCCCTAAACTAAAGAAGAAAATGTTTATTGCCTCACTTTGCGAGGTACTTGCTGTTTATAAATCTCCAGGTTGCGTTATGTACCCCTTTAAAACTGTTACCATGCTGCATTTAAACATGTCCTTTAAGATTTAAGGGTCCTGATAATTCTAATTACATCATTAACTTGCCCTGTTGTCATTTTGGATAAAATACGACTGGATTTCTGGCTCGCTTCTCAAATCAATGAAAACTATCTGTGGAATGCTCCAGCTTCAGTAACTGCAGAAACACACAGCTGAGACCATTAGGTAGAGTGTTGAATGACAAGCAGACCTAATTTGTCCAAGGAATGGAGTTTTATCTAGGGCAAAGGAAGATAAATCCATAAACTGAAGGCACAGCTATTGTAACGCAGCACTTTGGAAGCACCTTATCATTTTCAGCTGTAACAAAGTGCAGGCGAACTGGCACAGCCTCTCGTTCTTCCAGGGAAAATGATTATGAGCTTTCCAGTGAAGCAAGTGTGAGCTTGTCCCGGGCATCGAGGGAGCCAGTTTGCTGTTCTGGGTCCAGGGGAAGGGTCAGTCAAGTCACACTCCCAGGACCGTTTGTTCCAAGGACATTGCTGGCGGTGCTGATGCTGTTGGGGTGTTTGGTGACACTGTGCTCAGTGCTGCTTGAGCCTGTCTCCCACCTTCTCTCTGGGCTGTAGCACAGGATGCTGCTTGCAGAGGTGTTGCTTTCCCATAGTTCAGACCAGCTCCTGGTCTGCTGTGGTGGGATCGTACTTTTCTTTCCGCTTGCACCTGAGTTTCAGCTTCGTGTCTTGGTATGTGCTGTGAGCATTTCACTGGAAGTGAAAAAACAGAAGTGCAGCCAAAATTTCCAGAGTCTAATTTTCATATTATGTCAGAACAAGATTCCAGATTGGAGCAATATTATATTTTGGCTTATGTGTTTCAGAAAATTGGTTACAGATCCAGACTGAGAGTTAAGTCTATTTGTTGATGTCAGTGCTGGGGAAAACAGTGCAGAGATTATTTTTTTATTAATAATCTGGAACATGCCCAGATAATTTTCATGCCACGGGTTTTGAAAATAGGTTCTTACTTGAAAATTTTCATTACATGTTTGCAATTGGAGTTGTCTTACCTTGGAAGTTGTTTCCTTCCTCTTTCCAGTTTCCATGAAAAAAAGCAATGGGAGAGGAGAGGGGGTCTGAGAGAAATTGGAACAAGACATTTAAAGGCAAAGATTTTTCTTTCAGACAGCTGCATTATTAGAAAAGGAACATATTTACCTACAAAAAAGAGCTGATTTACGTTAAAAACATTTAAGGGTTGTTGACTACTGGTATTTATTAGTAAGGGAATAAACTATAAATGATTATGGAAGAGTGATTGGTAAAACCATTTGTAGTTCAAGGTAGTAGCGTGCTGCTTTCTGTGCAATGCTGTATGTTTGCTTTAAGGCATTTACTTTCCTTTCTTTTTAAAGAGCTGGTTTATGAAGTGTTTCTTGGAAAGACTTGTTCAAGAGAAATGAAAAAGCCTTGTTAGTTTTTTAAACAGTATCTCGTGGGCTGAATGTACAAAATGCTTTTTCTTTCTTTGTGTTTTATGTAAATGATGAAGTTACTCCTCATTATGACAGGGAAGGGAAAAAGGTGGGACAAGGGGGCACTTTGGTTGTCCTGGCTGATTTGGAAGGATTAGCACTAGAGAGTATCAAAAAGACTGTGTTCCAGGGTACTCCTGGACACCCCATTTCTCGGTTTGACAACATTATTGTGCCTTGCTGAGTAGGGAATGCCTTAGATCAGGTATCTGCAGTGTAAACTGGTTGTGCTCTCTGGTGGTGACTTCAGACATGGATCTTCTCTCCTCTGGGAGAGCTGATTGCCGATAAACCCAAAGTCAAGGCTTACAGAGTTCCACTAGTTTAGATGCAAAGAAATTAGTTTCAAGGACAACTTGTTTCTAATTCACTGATTTAATCTGAATTATTCCTTATTTTTCTCCTTACTGGTTCTTGTTCCATTTCCAAATGCTTTTTTGAGCTGTTTTCCATCTTTATGTCCAACATTAGACCTCTCAAACAACCCTACCTTGAAAAAAAATTAAAATTAGTTTAAAAGTCATCGTCCAATTTGTTTTTCAGATGTCAGCATAACTAGAAAGCTTAGGCTGGTTGGATTGGGACTAGTCTGGAGTTTCTCTAGGACCAAACAGGAGGGCATGGCCATCTTTGCACCACAAACCTTGTGGTGTCAGCTCCTGAGGTCTCATGTCCAGACCAGCTGCTATTTGTGTTCATAACCAGATTTTTGCTCCTTGCAAAGTTACATGATATTTTGCAAATCATATACTTCGGATCAGACTTGCCCTGAGTTAAATTAATATTGCAAACTTCACACATACATTCAGACTTCTAGAATCTTACTAAACAGGGGTGGGAAGAAACTCACTGAAGAGCCCTGAACAATATATATCCAAGACAACCAAACCTGAGTTGGTACCCACTACTGGCCAGCTGCTCTCCCACTGCGTAACAGAAGACAAAATGAAAAATACCTTTGGAAAAAGAATTGCAATTTTTTTAATAAACCAGCCCCAAACCTAAACCTTCTGGCCCTGTTTTGTTTTTTTTTTTCCCTTCACTTTATTGCCCTGCTTTGCCCTTTGATCAGTATCTTGACTTGGGTGTCATGGCAATATAATAGGTGATGGTTTTAGTGTCAGAACAGAAAAAAAAGTATTCTTTGTCAAAGGAAACAAAGCATTTGGAAGGGAAGTAGAAAATCTTGAACTTTTCCATATGTTTGCAAGCTCATGAAAGCTGGCCTCAAAACAATCCCGGCGTTGAAGGGGCTTTAAATGCAGCAGAAGTATCATTAGGTAGTTAAGATTTACCCTCCCCTCCGAAACCCAAACCTTTATTTGCATACACTACAGGCTTGTCATCGTTACTCGATTAATGAACAGGTCCCTGTAATCTGGTCCTAAATATACACTGCATAGTTGATGAAGCTTGCAGAAAGGGGGCCGGGATCATTGTTCTGACTGTGTTTTGTTAAGGCTTCTTTAATCAAAACATTCATTCAGATAGAGAGGCCGGCTGCATATTTTGGCATCGCGACCGAGGGGAGCAGGGACAGGGTTGGGGTGGAGAGGGAGGCCTTGTAGGAGGGGTTGGTGTTGCTTGCTGCTTCTTTTTCTTCTTTTTTTCCTAAGTGTTTGGAAAACAACTGTTTAACTGGTGTGGAAAAAACAAATAGAAAACATACATGGAGGTCATGACTTCCCAGGGATTTGTTGAAAGTCTTCTTTAACAAGGATAGAAGTTTCACCCCCCAGGCTGTGTGTGAGATGCACAGCCCATCCCTGTGGCCTTTCTGCCTTTTTAAAAATTTTTTTGAAACATGTTTTTCTTCAGCCCAAATGGACAGAGAAGGTGGAACTAGGCAGGACACACAGCTGTTGTTTGGCCATGTGCCACCTGGCAGTGGCAGGATGGGTTTGGTGCTCCCAGGGAAGGTCTCCACGCAGGTGTGGTGGGAGCTGAAGCTGCAGGTGTAGGAGTGTCCAAAGGCTGCAGCCCACCCTGCCTGCAGGCAAGTTGACACTCAGGCCAGCAGTGACTCCTACAGCTTTTGTGTCACCTGCAGAGATGGTTTTTAAAAGTATCATGCACTATCCGTAGGGACTTTACTGGCATTCAGCCTGCTTTCTCCCTCCATGTCTTCTCCTATTTGTAATTTTTCTCTGTTTACAAGTTTAGGTGCTCCAGTGGCTCACAGACCTGAGCTAGCCAGTTTGAAACTCAGTTTCAAAGACCCCTCTTTTCACACTCAGGTTGCCATGCAATGCTGAGGGGTACCCCACTAGCTTTAAATGAGAGAGGCCAATTGCAGAAAGTTCACTGGCATGAACTATGATGTATCTGCAACGTACAGGGACCCTGAGCAGTGATGTAGGTGGGCAGGGATTAGCTCACAGCCAGAAGTGGCTGCCCAGAGCTGGTCACAAGAAATGTGCTTGCTCTTACTCTGGCTTTCCTTGTGCTCTTAACCTTCCTTCCTTCCTTCACTTACCTTCAAGGAGAAAGTATTTTTGCCTTTTTTTCCCCTCCAGCCCTGGGAAAGGAGTGATGGAACTGACTTTACTCTGAAGATGAAAGATTCCTTTTAACAGTCAACTCAGGTTTCTAGTAATTACTTAAATTTTGGTGCTTAAAAGAAAGCAATAAGGGGTTAATCACATGCTCAAACTGGATACTGCTCCTTCCTGGTTTCCCTTTTCCATAACAAGCTGGAAGCTTATCTTCTTGGCAGCTGCCAGCTTTGGGCTTTGGGCTAAATCAGTTTAACCAGACACCCCCTCCTTGGCCACTGCTGGTCTCCATCGTGATGGAAACTCAAGAGTGCTGGAGGAAAACCAGTTCAGTTGGCAGCAGTATTTCTGCAGCAGTCTTGTGGAGATGCTTGCTCTCACAGCCCATTCACTTTGCACTATTTGAATCCTTCGTATCAGAGGCTGCAGTAAATGGATATTGCTCTCCCAGATGCCAGAAGGATCCATAAATCAGAGGAAAACAGGTGTCTTCCAAGTCCAGAGCAGTATATTTTGCAGCACTCCAGTGAAAGCCACAATGCCTTGTCAAGGCTGGTTAACAGGAGGGTATCCTCCCTTCATAAAGGAATGATAACTCGAGCTCAGATGTCAGCCTCTGACCCAAGAAGGGCTGGTGTGAATTTAGGGCTGGAGGAGCCAGCAGGTTTTGGGATGCTGCTTTGGCTCCTTGGCAGCCCCCATAAGCTGAGCTGTCAGCTCTTCAGATCCTTATCTTGCATAGTGCTGTCGACAGGATGAAAGTTCCTGACCTGAATGATGCAGGGAAAATCCGTCAAAGTGCGATCCATTACTTGTCTTCTGGCCTCTGCCCACGTAAAGCTCATAAACCAAAGGACTAATAAAGAGAACCCAATCTTTAGCATGTTTAAAAAAAAAATAAATTAATGTAGTTGCTGTGATCTGGGAACAACTCCCTGCTTACAACTGGAGATAAGGATTACTAGCATGGAGGTGGAGCCCTCCTGTCAGGGAAAGAGGGATGGGGTTTGGATTGAGGTTCTGGACTGGAATTCTGAAAGCTGATGGCTAGCTCTTTGCCTTGCCATGGATGACCCTGGGTGTGGCTCCTCCTATTTTCTCTATTTAGCCAGTGAACACTGGGGAGAGAAGGAAATAAAGAAATAAGGCATTTTTATTATTAATGGATTCGCCTGCAACTAGTGGGAATGGTGCTGTGCTTGCAGTGTCTGGAGTTTGGATACTTCACAGGCGGTGAGGCTGGAAAACCTTGAATCCTCTGCTGACTGGGAGATAGCGGGAGAGAGGAGTCTCAGAAGCCAGTTAGGTTGACCAAGATATAGGAAGATAATAGCTGGAAAGGTTTTAGGGTCACTGTGTTTTCCATGGCAGGAGTTGGCTTCCCATTTCCCTGACTCAACTTCCTCTTCTCCATCTGCAGGTAGAATTATGGTTGAAGGCAAGGAAGGGCACCCAGCCCTCTGTTCCAGTGTTGGTAGTGTTGGTTTTTCATTGACACAACCTCACAGTTTGAATGCACATTCCAGAAATACTCTATCATCACTGGAACAGAACGAGGCTAAGGAAGGTTATCAGAGGATTGGGAACTGTGGTGTGTAGGAGCAGGAACGATAACACCATTAGTCCACATCTGATAGTGATTTGATACTGGACTGAGTCTAGAGCAGTTCCACTGTAGCCAATAAATCCAAAGCAGGGGAAAAAAAAAGTTAATCATAGTTGATGGTGCTTATATGTGTCCAAAAAAATTATTTGCAGATAGATATTCACAACTCTGGCATTGTGCCCCTGTCCAGAATATGTGTCTAAATATTAAAAACCAGTAAATTAGAAAATGTACTTAAATGTAGTCCCATGTCCATGAATTTTCAGCTGAACTTTGGCAGTAAGCCCTAAATGTGATAAAAGACTCCACACCAATATATTTTGCTTTTCTCTTCTTTTTTTTTATTCCTTTCCTTTCCTGCTGTCTCCATAGACAAAGCTGACAGCATAGCATAGATCTTGAGTTATGGCTGATGCATTTTTCTAAGCTAAAGTATGTTGCTAGCTCTTATGCTAATGACTGCAGCAGAATTCCAGCCTCTGTGGGAATTTATGGGAAGAGGGGTTACCGCTGAGCATCGTCTTGGACTTTGGATCTTCCTTTGGGTCCTTCCACAGCAAGAGTCAGACAGTGCCTTCTAAGTGACATCAAGGTAGAAAGTCTTGCTGTCCCCATTTTACAGATGGACTCTCAGAGAGACAGGAGGAATAAAGCCAAATGCTTCAAGGATACTTAGTGGAGGTTAAGTGCCAAGTTTCCTTTGAAGGTTTAAACTCAAATGACATGCCTGTGATCATGCAAGAGATTTGTATCGCCCATGGGAGCAGAACCATTTTTTCAGGGTAGTGTCATAACCACTCCACAATCCTTCCTCTTTCTTCTTCCTAAAGCTCCCACTGACTTCAAAGGTGAAGAATTATGGCCCTCATCCCACAATACTGTGAGCTCAGACGTGTGTGCAGAGCTCTACCCACACATATATTCCATCAGGGATACTGCTCAACTAAAATTATATAGGCAGTAGGGAGGGTAAAAAATGTCTGCAAGGTTGGGACTTCTTTTTTATTCTCACATTCCCTTTCTTTAACCTCAAAATTTTAACTAAGAAATGCAGATGATTCCAAATGACTGAGTTTGGGGTCTACTATACTGTCCATAGGAGAGTCGTAACCCAAAGAAAACAGGGACAGAAAAAAAAGAGGAGTGCTAACTTATAAGTAAAACAAAATATTCCATATTTCAAACACCTAAATTAATACATTATTGAGTTTCCATGAGAAATATATACATACATGAACTGGTTGGATTCTTGGAAAGCTTCATGGGTTGCAGAGACTGGACACAAAGAATCAATTTATCTTTTTTCATGTGTAGCCACTACAAAGTGAGCACACCCCAGGTGATGTGTTTTTTCTGGTCATCCAACTGTTACTCTCCTGGATGAACAGCAAAATTAGAAGTTAGGATTTTTGCCTTGTCACATCATCCACTCCACTGTGCATTTAAATACTGGGAACAGCATTCAGTTATTATTTGTTGATCACTCCCTCACACAATGGCACAGCAAACGTCTCATCCATTCCGTCTCAGTTCAAAAACAACTAATACATATAATTAAAAAGTTAAAATTAATTTTTTCACTGAATGGAAACAAAATAAAAGTGGAAGAGGGAATGTGCATCTTTTTGGTACACATTTAAAACAGGAGATTTTCTTTTCTTTTGCCTCCCCCCAAAAAAACCCAAAAAACAACCCACAAACAAACAAACCACTTAAATTCTGGCTCTAGCTAATAGTTTCCTAATTGCGTGTGACTGTTTCTTGACTTCCTGATCCCTGTCTAGTGGTTAAGAATCCAAAGGGTTTCTTAAATCAACAGGAGCAGCTGCCTCCTCGAAGCCAGGCATGGTGTATGTCACCGACTGTGGAAAGGAACTGCAGTACAGGGAGGAGCAGAGGTGATTAATGGGGCAAGTGTCATAGCTCAGAGTGTGGTTGCACTACTGTGTATGGGCATACTTACTGCAATCATTTATCTTCTGTCCTCTGCCACACACACGCAGAAACATGCGTGCATATTTTATTTTTGCCAGGCATTAGAAATACAGGAACGCTCAAGGTGCAGCAGGACCTGCAGCTGATGATCTGCCCCTCGAGGTGATGCCTTCCTTTGTCTTGTTCCTTGGACAAGCACCAGAAACACTGACAAAACACAGTCCTTGGTTTTAAGTTTATCTCTCTGCCATTGGAAAACTCTTTCCCACAGAAGAGAATTAAAGACAGGGAGGGGGGAAAAAGGCAAGTAAATGGCTCTGTTTTGTGTACCGTATTTTAGGTTAGATAAAGGGGAGGAAAAAAACTATAGGTTGAATGTGGGTGTAGGATTGCAAGTGATGGAGTAGCACAAGGTGATAAAAGGTACTTCCTTTCTTGGCAAAGATCTTCTTGGTCAAGGTCTAAATGCAACTTCTGTTCTTGAGCTGTCTTGGCCTCCAGCATCAGAGCTGTCCCCTGGTTGGAGTGGGATGCACAAAGCTGCTTGGTCCCCCAGCACTGCTGCTCCTTCTTTGTGTAGGAGCAGTTGTCCTCACAGTACCTTGTTTTCCCCAAAGCATCTCAGCTCATTCGAGATCAGGTCCCATCAGTTCCCAGCCTTCGCTTCCCTTCTGCCAAAAGCAGGGAAGAAGAGACTGCTCTTCTGTGGGTGTTGAGCTTTCAGATGCTTCCAAAAAATTTCACCTTCCATTTCAGTGTCTAAAGGCTTCCCTGACTCCTCCCTGAGCTACATCAACCTGTTAACCACAGATCCTCAGTACAGAGGAAGTGCAAAGGCTTATGATACCTGCATAGACCCCCTGATTTACAGCTTTGTGTTACAGAGGTTCTTGCAAGTGTAAAATAACTACTCATTCCTCGTACTTTATTCCTACAATATAAATCTCTCCCTGCTTTCACCAGGAGTGGAAGCCACTACATCCTGTGCTGCTGTAGCCAGCAGCATTTTACCTCTTCAGCACCATCAGGCTACTTCTGCATCCATTTGAAACAAATGCACGTTCTTGCCAGACATGGAGGCAGCTTCCTTCCAGGAAACTGGTGTCTCTGATAGGTCTGGCTTAATGGGACTTATTATTTGTTGAGTGCTGCCAAAGGTCTAAACTGAGAACAAGGTGCTTGCTTGCTCTGAGGAGTTCACAAGATGCACTGGTGATTCCCAGCCGTGCTGGAAAGACCAAAGGAATGTTTCAGGGTAGTGCAATTGAACCCTTAAGGAAGGACATGCTGTGAGGATCACGGTGATTTGGCAAGGCAGGTTGAGAAGTCATTTGGAAAAAGAATGGTCCAGCTGGTCTGTAAGACCCAACAGGCTGGGGCAGGGTCACTGTCACCATCAGGGTTAGCTCCATCCACTTGGGAGCCCCTGGCTCAGGAGATGTGGTCCCTATTTCTGCCTCACTCAACTGGGTACAGCCTTTGGTGGGAATCCAGAGTGAGGTGTAAACTTGTCCTGCATAATGCATGGTGAGAAATCTCTGCTGCTTGGTCCCACACACACATCAAGAGTGATGCAAATGGGGCTGTAATGAAAAAGCTGTAAGGAGAGTCACTAGGAAGTTGGAAATCTCACTAAGACTTGCTGAAAACTTCTGGAGAGGCAGTATAAGTGAAAAGGGTGGGAAAAGACAAAAATTGTCGTGGTAAAACCATGTGGCCAAGTGGGAGGGTAAGATGTGGTCTGCAAAACACAGTTTGAAGTCAAGTTTTAGAAAATGAGTACAGGAATTTGGTATAGTAGAAAACCAGAGGAAGAATAACCCGAGTAACAGAGTCACTGCATCAAGTATTTCAGCACAGCGAGTGAGGGATGTTCCCCTCATGGGCTGTGCATGCAATGTCATTACCACCAACTCAGATTAACACTGCAAATCCTGGCAGCTTCACATGCACCTGGGGACTCAGAAAGCTGAATCTGGGCTTTGCAGATTAAGCTGCTTTCCAGTGGTGAGGCACAGAAAACCTCCAGAACGTGCCTGGGTCCTGTTAGCAGTCGTCAAACACTGCCCACTTACAGCACTTCCCACTGTGGGGCACGTGGGCCCCCAAACTCTCATGGTAGACCTTGGACCTTCACCGTGTCAAAATAAGTTGCTATCCTAATAATCAGAGATTTTTGGCTTGTCTGTCCATTACAGCTTGGATCTTGGCTCATTCCTGGGTTTGCCCCTGGTCCTTGGGGTTTCATCCTTTCTTCCTTGTCTATGAACATCTCTTGTCACAAAAGCGGGGACTGAGGGAGCAGTTCTTGTGAAAATCTCTTCCTCAGAAATATCAGGAACATTCCAGGGATTTATGTATTGCAATGCATTGTCTTTTCTGCTGAGATCTAATAGCATCTAAAGCTGCAAGAAGGATAAAGGGTTTACCTTGTGTACGTCTTCCTGTATCTGGATTTGCTGTCCTTTCTGCTTTTAAAACTGTTGGGTGATCAAAAAGGCCCAGATACAAGCCAAATCTTACAGTCCTTACTCAAGTTCACGGTGACCTTGGTTGGGAACAGATCACCAGATTTTGGTATTAAATAACCAATGAACTGTTTTGAGCAAGAAGAGAATAAAGGTCTAGTAACTCACCCAAATGTAACACTTGAAACTACATTTTGCTGAAGGAACATAGAAAAGTCAAAATGAACTAAAGTTTTATTTGATAAAATGCAAGTTTCACTTTGAGCAAAAATAAGTATATTCATTGTGGTGGGGTTTTTTTGTGTGTGTGTGGGTTTTTTTGGGTTTTTTTTTGAGTTCCAAACAAATCTCCAGAGCTCTGATCCTCTAGTGGTTTGTTGTTTTGTTGGTTTTTTTTTTTTTTTTTAATTATAGTAATGCTCAGGTGGCTTACATAAGGCTGGATTAAAACATGGAGTGTTCTGGGGATTCCTTAAGCAGTGCCACCTGAGCTATAGCTTCTCTCTCCGTTTCAGGTCCCTAACTTCATCAACACAACACTCCCGCCCCATGAGCAGGTGACGGCTCAGGAGATAGACAGCTACTTCAGACAGGAGCTCATCTACAAGAGGAATGAGAGGATGGGGAAGAGAGTGATGTCACTTTTAAGGGAGAACAGAGACAAGAGCTTCTTCTTTGCCTTTGGAGCAGGTATGGCATGAATTTTTCTGTTTTACTCAGTTATTGTGATTGGAAGTGAAGTGTTTTGAATGCTTCAGGATTTTGTCTCTGAGCTTGTGGGAAGATTGCTTAGGAAGCTTCCATTGGGAAGCAGAAAGGTTTTTGTTTGTCTAGACCTGCTTCTAAAATCCAGTTGTTGAAGGAGGTGGGCCTGGGTCCAGCCTGGCTGCAGACAGGCTGCACTCCTTTGTTTTCCATCCAGCTGTAGAAGAGTGAAGCTGTGAGTGCTCTTCACACTGCTGTGGTTGTTCCCTTCCCAGACTGGCTTGTGGGCTGCTTGGGTTGTGTTCACACAATGGTTTGTGGCCAGAGGTGTAGCAGATAGTTGAAGTTTGGATTTGCAAGCCCAGGTGTTGATGGCCTACAAACCCCTGGTTGGCACAGGCAGATGTGTGGCACATGCTGCTGGCCCAGGTTTTCAAACCTCTTGGGGCTGCTGTAGTTAAGACTTTATCGATGGGTGACTTAACTGCTCTGGTGTTTCTGTACAGATTTGGTGGTTTTAGGCTTTGCATAAGTGCGTGAGTCGTGTGTGTAGCTAAATACCATCATTTTAAATCATTAAGTAAAAAATCCAGTGTGTCATTTTGCCTGTTTAAATGCTCTCCCTGAAGTCTGCAGACCAGAGACGTCTGCAGTACTTCAGTGAGTCTGCAACAGTACGTGCTACTCTTCTTTCTCTTCCTTTTTTTTTAAATTTCTTTTCCCTTTTCCAGTGGAATTCACATTTCTGAGCGATAAGAGTATAAATAATAACCATTCAGGCCACAGCTCAGCTGAATCCTGAGCGCCAGCTTAAGTGTCTCTTTGAGCTCCCTCGACTTCAAGGCAGCCTGAGATTGCTGTGCTGAGAACCAATCTGCTCCTCCTGCTCCCTCTCCTTGGCAATTTCTCATTTTTGACAGAACTTTGCTTCTCATCCCATGACTCTCACTATGAACTTTGGCAACAACTCACCTTTCGCTACTCACTTCAGTGGGAATTTTGATTAAAGACTGTGGGTTTTAGTGGAGACACATGCATTTTGATGTATTTATTTTTTGAGTGTATCCGGGCTGAATTTTCCCAAGCTTATTTAATCTCAAGCTTGCCTGATGTTTCTGGCCAAGGAGTTTTGCTTAACTGTTTTTACAGTAGGAAAATATATCATGATGGTTCATAACTGGACAGGGATTCATAAAAAGCAGGTTGTCCAACCCAAGGAGCGAGGTTTATCAGAGATTATCGAATGTGATGGCTTTGACGTCGTCTCCAGTTTTGGAAATCCCTTAACCAGTACATATTGGAGCTAAGAGGATGAACTCATATTGGGCATCACTGCCCACTTGCCCTGCTCTACACGCTTTTCCAGGGCATCAGTTACAGACCAGGATCTTGGACTAGGTGGGCCATGGATCCAGTCCACTGCAGCTGTTTGTTTGTGCTGATAACAGAAGTGAAATTAAGCAAATGGATACTAATTACACGCTGCATTCTATAGAAAGGCGCTTTTAACTTCTAGGAGGTTTGAGCTTTCATTCCCTGTCCCCACCAGAGAGCACCTACCTGAAACTCCCAGGCAACGTCCCTTGGGCAAGCTGGCTCATGGAGAGCAAGTCTCATTTTGTCTTTTACACCCATTTTTGGCCATGCTGAAAACTGCCTTTGTTGCCGGGTTGTTTTGTTTTCCCAGCACTGGCTGTAGCAGGACAGAACAGACACATGCAGCCGAATTTATTGAGAGCTGGGACGTGGGAGACGCCAAGGAAAGCTTTTTGTTTTGGGTTCTTTGTTCCAGCATCCCTTTGGCCTTTCTCACCAAAGTGGGGCATCCCTGCAGGCCATCCCTACTTTAGTACAATTAATTCCTTCTTTCTTCTCTGGGGTGTTTTTTCTTTCATGCAGTAAGTACTGAGAAAACTATCAATTTTTCAATGCCAAAATCATTATGTGACTGAAGTGCAAGCAAGTTCATTTTTTCTTATGATTCAAATGCAGTTTTTCTCCTGAAGGATTTTTGGGGGGGTTTGTTTCCTTTTTATTTCCCCTGGGCACTGAATTATAGGAGTGGTGTTCATTGATACATCTTGTATTTTTCATTCTTATATTTACTTCTTGACTTTTAATGGGTTTCTTTGATATGTGGTTGGGTTGTGAATTCAAATAGTTTTCTAAAACTTTGAGCATTTGGTTTTGTCTTTTATGAAAGTGAAGGGTGTTTTGATGAAAGTTGAGGCTTTCACATATTCCCATGAATTCTGCAGTGCAAAATTTTAGGAATGCACCTTTGGTTAGGACAGGCATGATAGAGTCTGCAGAGGCTCATTTGCTCCCAGAACAGTGCAAAAATTATTTCCCTTCATTTAAGATTCTGCATCTTTGACTAACATGATGAAGGGAAAATAATTCGAAAAAAATATTCTGGACAATGTACTCCAAATCATGCTAAGTGTGTTTCCTGCATCAGTCCCTTTATTTTGAAGATGTTGGAACTAATGGATGAATAGTAATTAAATTATATATCTGTATTGTGAATTGTTTTCCAAATTTCATAATCTCCATCATAGTTTCTGGGAAGGGAAGAACCGGGTGAAAAAAAAAAAGAGCTGCCAAATCAAATTAGGAAAATAAATATTTTCCTAAATAAGAAAATAAGCCTGTTATGTGAAAAGCACCTTGGAAAAACTTCCCCAAATGCAGTTTTATGTACCAGGGTTGCTGTAGGAGGGAGTCCCACGCCCCAAATGATGATTCATGTGGACTCAGCGGCATCCTGTAACTCACAGATATAGCTGGAGCCAAAGGGGCTTGGAGATGGGGAAAACAGCCCTCCTGAGGCAGAGCCCTGCCTGGTTCCTCCAGTGGCATCCCTGCAGGAGCTTTACCCTATGGATACTGCCCTAGTGAAGGTTTACCTGGCTTTTGCACAGCTCTGTGTAGCAATTGAGGCTCTGCTGCTCCCTCAGGGCACCATTCTCAGCTTGATTTGAGATCCCAGTGCCACGGGTGGGTAGTTCTGTAGTGTCTAATAATGGATTAGTATAACAAACTTGACTAAGCCAGAAGGCACCATACAAGTGTCTTTGCAAAATACAGTCTGGTTCAGCTCAGTGTGTCCTGCTCCAGGACTGTAAAACCAGAAATACCCACCAAAAGCCCCAAGTAAACCCAATGACTGGCTTCAACTGAAAAGCAAGATGATGATTTCCTGGCAGCCTAGTGGTGCAGGAGCCCAATGCCACTGAGCTGGAGGATGTCTGTCAGCAAAAGAGAGTGTGGTCAGTGTTGCAGAAATCTTACAGAAAATCCCTTCTCAGTTGAAACATGGTAGGATTAGAAATCCCAGTCCCCATAACAAAACATGCACTTCACCATCAGGAAAAAAACACTGAACTGACTGGGGTATAGCAGGCAATTAATTGGACGTTTGGGGAAAGCAGAATTTTTCTGCTTGCTTCTGAAAAGCAAGTCCACTTCTTGCAGATGTTGATCAAAATCCCGGGTGCCTGGGTGTCACTGTTCCCCTGTAAACTGGGATTCCCAGTTCAAGTTTTGCCGTGTTCTGTTTAGAGCTGCGCTGCAAAAAGCCTTGTGGTGCATCATAGGAGAGGTGGCTCAGAGTCTGGTCTGCAAGAGCACGAGGCTGTGAAACACTGAACAGACGAGTCCTGGGAATGAAGGAGTGGGAAAGGGACAGGCCTTTGAATATCCAAGCAAGCTGAGATAAAACAGTTTTTCAGAAAGTGAAGCAAAGCTCTTCTATGCTGTTGAAAGATGGGGTTTTTTGCTCCAGTCAGAAGTATTAAAACAAAAAAAAATATAAATTACTCAGTTCTGAATAGAGCTTTTCAGTTTTCTGTCATTCTTAAAAATAAAAAGCAGACTTTTCAATGGATTTCCCGTCTTCCATGGAATTACTCACGATTTAAATGTGTTGGAGTAATTCAGACTTTTAATTTATTCCTTTATAAAACACGTAGAAGTGAAAATAGTCATTTATTCTTTCTACTTTCATTTCTTTCTCCTCTCCAAGAAAAATACAGGCTTTGAGTAAAAGGGGACCCAGCGTGTACCCAGTTCTGTAGACTTCGTTCTTCTCCTGCCAGGGTTTACCATATTCAGGCTTAATGTAAAAATATCACCATACCTGTATTCACAGTAATTATACTCTAGTAATGAAACAGCAGTTATTGTTTGTGCAATTAAATGATATTTTCCAGTTATGGGCATGGTGATGTTTCCCTCTGAATGCCCAAGGGATGCTAAATAGAGTACTTTCAAGCAAAATTTGGGCATTTGCTTGGGGCTTTGTGTTTTGAAAATCCATCATGGATTGCTAGGAATTATTGATCTGTAATAACAGCCTTAGACCTCATAGATACAGACAATTTATAAAGTGCCATTTACAGTCATGAAAGACACACAGCCAAGAGCACACAGGCTGTTAAAAAGAGTTAATATTTTGGCAACTAAGACTATACATATGAAGTCAATGTTTAAGAAAAAAATCACTCTGGTTTATTTCATTTTTATGGGCAAATAATTTTCAAGTAACACTTATGATAACAGATGGATAAATTTATGTCTGCAGTTAATTTGAACGATAATTTCCTTAGGATGTTTTACTTACTTGCATTTTTTTCTTTCTTTCTTTTATGAGAGCTGTCAGTTTTGTAGCTGAGAGCTGGATTTACTGCTTCAGAAATTCGGATGCTGCTCCAGTTCACGATGTTTATTAGCAGCCAAATCAGTAGGGTTTAAGGCAGTGGGTTTGGTTAGTTAAAATAATAAATGTATCATGGAGAATTTTCTTTAAGTGCTGAGACAGAGCTGAAATGCAAGTACCATGGCATCTCCCACAGTAAGAGGGGATTTAAACTGTCTCTGGACCACGGTCCTGTGGTGGAGGAAAGAAAATGTTTAACCACCTCACCAGCCCCTTTCATCTGAGATGTCAGAGAGGACCCAAGCTGTTGTCCATGGTGTGGTGGAAACCAGAGTGTGCTGGTGACCGCAGCTCCAGATGGAGCTGGTGATAACAGGGATCTGTGTATGTGAAAGTACGACCACTCTTGCTCAGCCGTAGGCTTAGGTGGCTGAGATTAGGTACCTATTTCTTGATGGATTAGGTTTGAATTTCTGAGATGCTCTGCAAGAAAATAAATACAGGCTCAGTTGCAGCTGTCTGTGTGCTGACACGAAAGCAGAGGAATTCATCCCAGAACAGGTACAGCAGAAGTAGAATTTGATAATTTCTGTGCTCAGAATGGGCGAATTCCTTCCCCATCCTGCAGAGTTCTCTCAGCCAGCATTGGGCAGGCAGCGTCATCAGTACTGATTCAGATCATCATAAATCAGACTGTTAACAATAATTATAGGTAATTTGGGTTGAAAGAAACCTTTAAAGATCATTTAGTCCAGGCTTTCAAACAGTAATATAACTTATTTCCAAAGTAAATGTTATCTGCTGATTCTTCATAATGGGACTCAGAAGTGGGTTTTCAGTAGGGAAAGAGAGAATTGTGCAACTTTACTATAGGATGGGGCTAGTGCGAGAGCACAGCAAGAATATAAAATCTCCTTCTCATAGTCCTCAGTTCCAGCTCTTTCCCTTTCGTCCTCTCTGTAGAGGATTCCCAAAGGGAATTTCAGCACACATGACTTTAGATACTTGAGGTAGCAGAGACAGAAACAGGCTCACTCCTCACCTTCCAGAATGAGTAGGAGTGACAGACATCTCCGGGGTGACCCAGGTCTTGAATGGTCTTGATCACCACTGAGATGTTCTTATTTTCCTCCAAAAGCTAAGGAGCGCCTGGGGGGATATCCAGATGATGTAGCTGTCTCGAACATGCTTCATCGACGGTTAAAAAGGTGACCACAACTGAGCTGGAGCGTGATGGATGTTGAACTGGGGCGCGTAGAGGTGGGATTTTGTTGTTACTGGAAGCCATATTTCTACTCGGCAGTTTGGGAAAAGAAAGGAAGTGATGGATACTGTGCGCAGCTTAAACTCGAGTAATTAAAACCCTGAGAGTTTCTGTGAAAGCCATTAGCACCTGCCACCAGATCTGGCACTCAGGCTCACATGTGTTGCTTGAAAGTGCTTTTTTTCAGAGGGGAAATGCCTTCAGGCCGCCATCCAGCTGCACACTGAGGGATGGGGATTTGCAGATGCTGAATATGCAAATAGCTGTTTTGCACTCCCAACTGATGCAGTGTTGCCTGCAAATCAGGCACGGAGTTGCAGAGTTAGTTCCACTGGGAACTAAATCGTCGGAATTCCGGTACTCTGGCCACCAGGACTGTGTGGCTCTTTACCATTTCCACTCTTCATCTTGGAACCTCTGTAGAACACAAAAGGGGGGGAAAAAGGAACGGGGGTGGGAAGAAAGAAAAAAAGGAAAGCACTTGCAGTCTGGAATATAAAGAGACTTTATCCCCCAGGTCAGGCATCCTGATCCAGCGCTGATTAGTGGTGCTACTGACATCACTAGCACAGTTCATCAGCGGGTTGTCTCAGTGGAGCAAGAAGTTGGCGACCAGGAGATTGAACTTGGCGAGCCTACAAAAGAGAAGAAAAGGGTGAATTAACAGTTTGCAGATGGTAGAATTCCCTCTGCTCGTGTTTATTTGGGCATCCAGATGCTTATAGTGAGGTCAGCCTATTTTTGTGTATGGACTTCTTTTATTATTAGTTTTTAAGGCAAAGTATCACTTTGCTTTTAGAAATAGACTTGCATGCTAATTTTGACCAAAATCATGTAACTGGTTCATTTAAAAGTCTTCCTTAAACAGGCAATGCCTGATTCTCTTTTCAGACACTCCGTTGTAAATCAGGAGATACTCCACTGGGGAAAAGCTTGTTCCAAGTGCAAATCCAGCTTGCAGCCTTTTAAAATAAAAATCAAAAAAAATCAAGGGAACTTTTTTTAATGTGCATTGATCTTGTATAATATGAAGGTTTGGAAGTCCCTGAATATTCGCTTTTCACCTGAAGCTTAAATCAGCAAACAGAGAGTGCCTGAGTTAGGGAGGCCAAAATAAACCTGCACGCACCACCCTATTGTGAAAAGGGAACTTTTTGATTCCAATAATTCTGATTTAAGAAAAGTCCTTTTTGTATAACAAGATATTAATTGTAGAAGCACAGCATAGCATATGCAATGATGAGAGGGATCTTGAGGCTGCTGCCACCTTGTACCAGCCAAGGAAGGAAAGAGACAAAGCAGGTAAAAGAACAGAGTCCTGTATTTGGGCTGGCATTCTGTTTTTACTCCTGGTGTTGAGGGAAGCTGGGCAAGCCCTGGGCTCTCTTTGGTGGTCAAGTGGAGAATTCATTGTCCTCAACGGGGGGTCCTGCCTGGCCACTGCTCACCTTTGCTTTCATCGTTGCTACACTGAAGGTGCAGCCTCAAGTCCAGGTCTTTGTGTTTGTGCTTGCAAGTATTTCAGCTAAATGTTAAAAGCAGCTAAATGTTAAAATGGGCCTTGCAAACCCCACAGTGTGTTTCACCATCTCTGGTGTAATTCTTCCCATGATGAATGGGAAATGATGCCTGTACGCAGTAGGGTTTTAGTTTAAAGAAACACATACATTAATGTCAGCTCCTCTGGGTCCCTGACATTTTCATATCATATTTATTATTATGCCTGTGCCAAGTTCTACTGTATAAGTCTAATTCTGCCTGCCTGTTTTCAAAGAAAAGAAAGCTATATTGGCCCCTCCTGTCCTATAATATAGAGATTTTGGCTATGCCCTTACTGTGTTTCTCTTCAACATTTGAGATGTAAAAAATATAGACATAATTCAGGAAATTTTCTCTTTTCAGAGCTGCAAATAATCATGAGAGGCTTAAGCACTCTGGTGAACAGGAATGGGCTTAAACACCCACACACGCACACACACAAGGGCTTGCTGTGTATCCACAGGCCACCCTGTAAGCCCTCAGGAGACCAGGCAGAGCTCCCATATAACTCTAGATTTCATAATGGGAGTGTTGAAATCAATATATGGATGCCAGACAATTCATCACTTCCCGTCCCAAAACTGTCTGATCTGAAAATTCCCATCCAGCTTTAACAGTGCTGTTGGGAAGATTTTAAAGAAGCAGCGTGGAGAACCCAAAGACTGGCAACCTTCCTCTAACACTGTGGGATGCTCCTGTGAAAGGCAAATAGGGTACACATTGCAAGGGATCCAAGATCTTGTCTCAGCTGGGATACCCTTGTGATACCTGCAGTGATTAAGATGTCTCTGCCCCCAAGTGTACTTCTCATCATTCTGCTGCATGATGATGTCCCAGACCAGAGGGAAATCTGGCTACTCAATTGCCTTGAATTCAGAGCCTGGTATGCAAGCAAAGATCCTTCACATTAATTCAAGTTGATGGCCTTGACCTGAGTTCATGTTCCTTTCTTCTGCCCCTCCTGCCTGGGTTTGTATTCCGGAGGAGGAGCATGGATATCCCAAGGCATCCTGGACCACCACAGCTGTATCCCCCAAAGATCCGCTCTTGGAACCTCAGGCTATTAAAGCAGAAGCTGGAAAGGGAATTTAGTAAAGCCAGGAATTTAGGAACTGGTTTGTACTGCTTGTGGTGTTGGTCTCTTAGAGGTTCAAGCCATTTCTAACCAGTTTTAGAGCCGAGTTGCAGGAGGATTGCATATGGAGAGGAACCAGTGGTCATCCTGATGCCCTGGAAAGACAGGGCGTGGCTGCTGGCTGGAGTTAGTTGTTTTGCAAAAGTAGATGTGAAGCTGAAAGCTTAAAAAAGCCTGGCTGTAATTTATGTGGATTTCTTGAGGATTTTTACTGGTATGGAAACTGGGACTGGAAATCTCATTAAACTGGGTGTTCTTGTGAGAGTTTCAGGTTTTCTTAGTCATGGTTTTGCCAGGAATATCATCAGAGCAAACTTGCTGAGAAAGGATTTATGGATTTGGGATCAGATCCTATTCTCACTGAATTAATGGTAGTTCTGCAACTGACATCAAGGTGACTGGCATGTGCACCTGGATGAGACAACATTTATTTGTCACTCCAGTTCTTTAATCTAGGCTGCTACTTTCACATCAATACCCTCTTTATGAGCCTATTAAATCCCAGTTCCATTGTTACTTTCTCTGGTAGATCAGAAGAGAAGTGTCAAGGAAAAGAAAATGTATGCGAAATATCCCTGTGCCCAAAACCAATATTTAAACATCAGAAATGTAAAGTGAAGGTAGAATTACTTAGAGGGGCAGAGGGGAAATAATTAAAGCTCCAGCCGGCAAGACGAGATGTCGTAAACTTTAGTTATTCCCCTCTCTTAGACATTGAAAACACAAACTCTGCCACCGTTCAGCTGTTTTATAGAGGCCTGTAGAAAGCAGCAGAGGTCTGTTGGACAAAATTGCCTTGGTGGCAACTGAAACTGGGCTCAAACCCAAGTCCAATAGCCGAGCTGCCATCTGAAACAGGACAAGATTCGGGTTCACGTCTGAATCTCAGCTCCCTTTCTGCTCTGTGCAGGAGACCTAACGAAACCCTGAGTCTGGATTGGGCTGGTGGGGAGTGAGAAGCAAAAACGTTGCTGTTTCAAATTGGTTTAAAAAGAAAACCAACAACCTTATTAAAAAATTTGAAAATACTGTAAATCTTGGCAAAAATGGACTGGCTACCTCTTGGTAGACAGGTTTGATAAGCAGTTGTGAACTGAAACATGGCAAAATACCATTTTAGAACCACTAGGCTTTTCTCCCATCAACTTCCAGTGAAAGAAGAGGCAGGTGAACAAGCAAAAAGGCAGATGAATCCACCCTGAAACTTCTAGTTTTCAAGAGCTAGTCAATAGACCCACTAAATGCTTAGATTTCAATAAGCTGTTGCTCATCAACTGAAAATTATTCTGCCAGGGAACTTCCAAACACCTTTTTAGTCTAAACACAACATTTTGGTGGTGTTGAGCTTTGGAACTCTCCCTGGCAGAAAAGTGAAATCTCCATCGTTTTCCTGGATTAACGTTGCAGGACTGAAACCTATGTGACTTCTATTTAAATTAATAGCTTAAGTCTTTTTTAGTATTTTTCTGTACTTTATTATGGGAAATACCTTAAATACTGAGGTTTGAAAACTTTTTTAAATAGTATTTATACACTGAAGGTAAATGGAGAGAAAAATCAAATGCCAGCACTGGACTGACTTGGTATGAAATTCGGCACCAGTTTTCAGTATTTATACAGAATTCACATTCACTTTGTGTTTTTCCTTGAGGTGTTTGAGGTACAGTGAAACTGCTGTGAGGTTCTTATCACTTAGCGATCTGGTCTGGTTCCAGCTGAAAATTTTGCAGTACCTCTCACTGGGAGGATTGGTTTAAAAGGAACAGAGATCTGCCAAAGAAATAAAGACTTCATTATTGACATCAATGCTATTTTTAATCTGGTTTCCTAAGGAAATGAGGCTTAAGCAATGGCAGTGTTTGTGAGTGTGCGTGTGTGTACATAGGTGTGTGTGACTATGTCTTTTGCCCTTGTAAATTCTTCATCTGTTGGGTGATTATAACCAAACCTGACAGATGGCTGGAGTCTCCAAGATAATAAGTTCTTCAGTGCTTCATGAAAATAACTGGTTGGATAGAAGAAAAGGACATTCATAGTGTGTATCCACTGAAAAGGCACAGCATGAGCTCAGCTTTTATTAAATTTCAGAAAATCCCAGTGGGAGAGGGAGGTGAGACACATCCCCATAGACAACTGCTCTTTACAGGTTCCTCTGCACGTGAGACGTTGTGTGTAGTACACAGATCAGACAGGGCATGGTTTGAATGTAATAATGGTATCTACAGTAAATAGTTACCATCTTGAGTGTCTCAGGAGCCACATGTTACCTCTGGGCTGCTCTCTAATGAGGTGTTCATTCTCAAGGCCAGAGCAATAACAGGGAGCACGTTAATAAATGTGACCAAGGCATGGCTCCAGGACTCTCTATAAACCTAATGAGTCGTGGGCACTCAAACTGTGCAGCCTCACTACTGCTAATTGGCCAAGTGTGCCATCAACCATGCCCAAAAATGTTCTTAAGTAGCCAAGGGGTGAAAAAGAGCATCAGAAACTCCTACAAGTCCAGGAGGCAGCCTGGGGCAGCATTCCTGTGTGCAGAGTTCAGGAACGCTTTCCCCAGAACCAAGGTCATTCCCTTGAGAGCTGAAGCAGCTCACTGGCAACGGGGAATATAATTAAGAAACAAAGGAGGGAGTAAAGCATGACCTGGAGAAAAGCACTTTTACGACATTAGCTTATCAGACAAGGGGCTGGTTGTCACTTAGCAGTCGGAGAAGATGCTCAGAAAACATTGTGATGGGGAGAGTACTTGAAACCTTTCCAAAGAAAAATACAGATGGGAATCACTAAGGCCAAGTCAGAGTTAGTTCTTAATTTTATTCTTTTTTGCTTGAGATTGAAAATTATGTATCTGGTATCTTGTTGGGGTGGGGCTCTCCCTCAGAGGACAAATCCTCTCACTTACCTCAGATGCATATTTTAAGGTGGAAGGAATTGCCCTCTGGAAACAACTTTCCACTGACCACAGAGGAAACCTAGAACACTGACCTCCAACACATGCCTGACTTTCAGATAAATGGGATTAACTGAACCCTGAAATCAGGAGTCAAGAATTCAGGGTGTTCTGTCCTTACCTCTACCTGACCTTGAGCAAGCAGCTCAGCGCACCAAGAGCTCTCTGAGCAATGTTTTGCGTTGCTGCCAATGGCAGAACCTTATTAGTCCTGAGGCAAATTTGCAAGCAGAAGACTGACACAGGGATTGCTTGCCATCATGCCTTGGAGAGCATCTTGGCATGAACTCTAGGGGGAAGGAAAGCCCTCTGCCACCAGCTCTGGAAAACTCATCCAGGTCTAGGTTTCCTTGTGGGAGGGAGAAGGAGCTGTAACCCAGCGTGGCAGTGCACAGCTTTCACATCCTCTTGTGTGACATGGTTGGAGCCCCAAGTTGGCCAAACATTTTGTCTGCTGTTCAGATCCCCCTGTGAGCCCCAGAGCTCAGAGCAAACTTTCTCTCATTGTGGTTGCATAAAGAGGTGGATTTGGACAAGCAGAAGTGTAAAGCATTTCTATCTTTCCCTTTCTCTTGGCTGGAGGGACCAAAAGACACTCTGGTGCCAGCACTGTCATTCACAGCCTGTTCTGCCTGGAGCTGTGGAAAGGACACAGAACTGCTGACAGGAGAGCAGCTCTCATTTCTGTTCATCAGGCACAGTTATCCCTTTTTCAGGGGAAGAAGCAAGCAGTCAAAACCAAAAAAAAAAAGTTTTGACATCCCATGTGTCTGATTTTTCACGGATCTCTTACAACCCAAATCTGTGTATGATTTGAGTTGTATGACAATGAGGAGTGATTTGGACGTGGAGACTCTTTGAAACAGCCTTCTGATATCACTTGTCTTCTTGCAAGACTTAGAGGAAACTAGGAAGGTGCATGGGTGGGTTTTCTGTGTTGGTTTTTTTTTAGTATTACAGTGAAACGCACCAAATAGTCTCCCCTGTGAGGTCACTCACCCAGTCTGTAGTATTTACTCAGCATCTCTCTGAAACACCAGCGTCTTAGAAGTTGTCTTCCTGAATTTACATTCCCAGTTCAGTCATCTCCCACAAGATAAAAGCCCCAGTGTTGGCTTCCCTTCACCTTCTGCGCTCCACAGCTCTCCCGTCGAAAGGGAGCCCTTCGTCGCAGCGCTTTTGTTTTTCTTCGTGCCTGCCAATCACCCCGCGTGCCTTTGCCCAGAGTTTGTTGTCTTTGCAGTTGGTCGCAGCGTGAGCTACCAAAAACCTCGCTGAGCCTGACGGGGTATTCTGTTGGCCTAACCCTAACACGCGATCTTCCACCTCCCCGGCGCACAAAGGGCCTTTTCACCGGCCCACTGCAGCTCCCAGGATTTCATTTCATGTGTTACAATTAATCTGTATTTATTGCCACTTATCTTAAATGGCTAACAATATCAAGAGTTTAAAAAGTGCTTTTAGTGTCAAACTGGGTCAATTAAAACTCTACTTAAAATATTTGCGAAACTCGTAGCCTGAAAGCTGCCCCCTCAGTCTGCTGTTAACCAAAATGGTTTAAATAAATACACGCAGCTTGAGGAGACTGACATTTGGTAAAATTCCTCTTGATATTTTAGCAGAATCCAGGATTAACTTCCTTGCTGCTACACTGGCTTTTTTTTTTTGTTTTGTTTTTTAATAAAAAGAGAAAAATGAATAATATTTTAGATGGTCATAAGTATTTGTAAGATTGAAGCAATCAATTAAAAAAACCTCAGGAGATAGCCTCAAAACTTTTAATGCCAGAAGAGACCATTAGATTAGTCATCCTGGTCTCCTGGAATTTCATCCTGTTTCTTTGTGGACCATAATATCATGTGTTTAACTCTGAACTTCAAACCGTGGGCCACAAGGAACACTTTTTTTTTTTAACTCCTTCAATATTGAGCACGAGGAATAAAGTACTAGAACATAAAATACTAATTAAATAATGAAAGAGTAGCTTTCACTTGTGTAAGCTGGGTTTTGCTGAGACTGAAGATGGCTGGAGGAATTCACTTCTTCCCCTGGCAGAAAAGTCCCCTGTTTTGCATTGAACAAATTTTTTTTTCAAGCTCAGGTTGCAGGACAGGATTAATAAGTTGTGTGAGGTAAGTGCTGGTGTACTGCCCATGGGGACTCAGAACTGTTGTGCAGCTCACCCAAGGCTGCACTGTGTTAGGATGGTGAGAAGTCCCAAGAGGGACCCCCAGGTAGGACTGAGCTGTCTTGGATGCAGTAGATGCACAGATGAAGTGCGATCCCAGGCTGGGGGAATTAACTGCCTAAACTGAAGGTTGGTTCACATGGAGCCACTTGGACTTAAACCTCTGATCCTCAAACACTTACTGCTCACAGCAGCGACATTAATGAAGCCTGGTTTTCTATGGATTTAGGTCATTTGCTTGGATTCCCAGCAGTCTAATAAGGTTTGAACTGTAGCTGAGTCATTTCTATTAATTAGGGCATTTGTATTATCTTTATGGGTCTCTGATGTCCCTAAAAAGGCTCACCCTGCAGCTTTTCTTTCCACAAGAGAGATCGGTGAGTCTCTATCCAGCCATCTGTATTCATAAAATATATGAGAAAGGACTCTCTTGGAGACAGCTGCTCTTCTGTTTAACAGATTTGAAATTTGCCCATGGGTTCAGAGTATTTCAGGGGAGATCATAAAAACAAAAACATAGACACAGAGGGACAGCAGGATCCTGTAAGCATCATGGATTTTGGAAGCAAGGTTAAAATGAAATTGCCATATTTATGCAGTGTAAATATTGCACAATTTGAGGACACCAAATGGTTTTGATCATTTCTTTAGTAATTTGTTCTTGTCAAATAGCTAATTAAACAAATCTGACTTTCTCAAATGTTTTGTAAGTCCATTTTTACAGGATAGGGAAAGAAACACATCTTGAAGAATTGCTTTTGCGTAAAATATAACATTACAAAAATACAATATTTCTTTTCTTCTTGCCATCCAGAAAGACAGTGGGATTATGTCAATTTGGAGGAAAGCAATTGTTCTGCAGTATTAGTGTTCTGATGAACGCAAAGATATTGGCTTGTGGGTGTGCTTTGACCGCTCTTTAGTTGCTGTCCTATCTGTTATTCTTTTTGATTTTGTTTTTAATCTCAGTCACTGTATCAACAAGCCAAGTGGTGCTGACGTCTAAGTGCATCCCAAGAATGGTAAATAGCACCAAGCCAACAGCTTGCAAACAAGTCAGACTGAAATATGTTTCCATAAACTTTTTTTTCCTTTTTTTTTCCTTTTTTTTTTTTTTTAATGCTCGCAAGCAGGAATACCGTGAGTTTCCCATTACTGTTTCTCATCCCCAGATTATCGTGTCCCATCATCCTGGTTTCAGTGTGACACACAGCCTCGTGTGGCCGGGATTGATTTATATTCTCCTCTTTGGATGTGGCAAAAACGCCTCCCTTGAAAAGGTCGGGTCTGAGATCTGTTCGAAGGTCGTTGCCTTTGGCAACGTCAACTGAGCCCCTGACAGGCTTTTACTCTGGACAAGGCCTACTGCCTTAGACTGACTTTGTGCTAAAATCTTTCATTTCCTCAAAAAGCCATTAGGGCTGTGTTGTAATATTCGGGGCCTTCTTGCACAGATCTGGGTACCAAAGTGCCCTGGCCGGCTTCAGGGGAGGTCAGCGATGACAAGCTGGGAAGTGTAACAACGGGGAGGGGTGAAAGCTCTAAAACTTGGTGGCAGTGTGTAGTAAGGGAGGAAACTAGTTCCAGTTTCCCATCACGGGGACTAGCCTAGCTCTACACATCTCAGCTAGGAACACTGGAACCTGCGGGCTAATTTCTCTCGAATTTGGATGGAAGGTGGAAATTCATGTGGTTATATCCCTGTTTGGAAAGAGGTGGCTTTGGCAAGAGGAGGAAGTTTCTGGTAGTGTTCCTGTTCAGGAAAAGGCTGTGATATAAAGTCAAACTCACTCTTTCCTAGGTATTGGAAGAGGATCTCATTCTCCAAACACGGATCTGTAGGAAAACACACTTTGCTAGTTCCCCTGATCAGGAAAAAAACCTTGTACTTTAATGCTATTTTCAACTAAAATTAAATGTTTATGATTCTTCAGGTTCTCAGCTTCTCTTCAATGGAAGCTCATCTGCTTCCATTGGAAACAGAGAATGAAACAAGAAGGCCTTGCCAAAATTTGGCTGAAACGAAGGAAATGATTGGGCCTCGTCAAGGGGCTGGCAGAGAGGAGGCTGGGTACCAGTCCAGTGTGGCATGGGCACAGGTCTAGTATTATTAAATGCAAACACAATTGTATTCAAAAATCTCTTTCTGCTGGGTGACAAAGGGAAATGAATACAGGAAAATAAAACTTGAGTCTTAAAAGGAAAGGAGCTGTGCTCAGTTACTAGCTGTGCTAGTTACAGCCTTGGATCACTGTAACTGCGGGAAAATGTGATGAGACAGTTTACCCAAGCACATTTGTTTTTTTCTTCTTTGTTTCTGGAGGGTTAATTCTGCGCTTTTGTGTATAAGCAGGCAGTGATGGATTGTCCCAGAGTTCTGTGCAGAGTATCGAAGAGCACTGGATTTAATTGTCCTGCATTTATTGTACAAAAGGAATGAATTATGAGCCACTTTACAGCATCTCCAGTGAAAGTGATTATCAGCACTGCTCCTCGCCAGAGATATAACTCTGTCAAGCAGACTCCCTCCTCTCTTGGGTTCCTTGGAAAAAGCTTGTGAATTTATTGTCTCTTGCCAGTGAAAGCTCGGGGTAAAACACAAAACCAAAAGCTGCCAATATGTATTCAGTTCAGATGTTGTAGGAATTTCTTGTTGCATTTTTTTTTCCTTTTTTTCCCCTGAGTCGAAGATCAGTCAGGATTTTTGGAGCATGCAGCTGAAATAGTGCAGCAGAATGTGTCCTCTGTCGACTGCTCTTTTGGATATTGTAGGTGAACTGTGTGGCTGAGAAGACTTGGCTGTTGGCTTCAATTAGCTCTGTCCAGGGCTCGCGCTCACGCACAGCACAGCTGGTCATGATGCCACGGAAAAAGGCACCTTTCGCCCTTCTGCACTCAACCGTATCTCACAGCTGTTTTCACACTGCTCCTCCCTGCGTTGCACAGATAACCCCAGGAACAGGTTTAAGCTGAGGAGGATGTATAAAAGGAATGTTATGAGCTCTGCCTCCGAGACACTGCACCATAACTCATCTGCAGAGGAGTGGGGAGTTTTGCTCTTTACCTTTTCTGTGACTTCTGCGGCGTAATAAAGGACAGCAGGGTGAATTCCAGGGACCATAACATTGCCTGTCAGAAAGATATCTGGGGGTGATGCTTCCCAGCGTTGCAGAAAAACAGCTGCAGGGGAGACTTTGTGTTGGGGTTTGTTTAGAGCTGCTGAATCATTTTCAGTGCCTTGAGGAGAGCAGGCACACACTGTGTGCTTTGGGGAGCTACAGGTCCCCTCTGCTCGTTTTTTGTGTGTTGCCATTCAAATGAACACAAGATTCCTGTGTGTTCACAGATGTTTTTGTGCCTGGGATAGCCCAGATGAACAAGTGAATCAGCACATGGATGGAGATAACAATGGGTACTCAACTGTGCAAGCTCTTACAAAAGGTGCCTTTCTTCACTCCTCCACGTGGACAGATTTCACATGGTTTTATCAACAGGTTGCCAGGAAGTCTGTTCCTGAGAAGAAGTAGAAAAAGGGGAAAAAAAGCTGTAAAAAGCCCTGGACTGTAATGGCCCTACCAGGTAGCATGTGCAATTCATTTAACTATGAGTCTACAAATGTGTTAGCTCATAGCTGTGGTAACACTCATGGCAGCAGTCCCCGGGCTGAAAACTGTCCTGCTAATTAATAACAGCAAGGAGCAGAGGTTGTGCGGAGTGTCATAGCGACAGGTCATGAATTAGGAGAGGAGCATATGCGGTCACGTGTTCTGTAAGCAGAGAGTTATATTTGAAATTATTCTCTGTGTGTAATTTTGCATTATCCAATGCATTTTGGATAATCAGTTAATCATCAAACTAGTGATGATTCTATGATTTCTTCCACTGTATCATTCAGTTGATTTATTGGAAGTTCTCTGTAAGTTGAATGGGTATTGGCTGCAATGGAGAAAATTTAGGAAAAGGGACTTGAAAGTTTACCTTATGCACTGAAAAGAGTGTCTGAACTTGAACAGAGTTGCTGGGAAAATTTGCAGAGTTAAATTGCTGGATGAGCCTTCCACGGTTTGGGAAGTCATGGGTGGCCACTTGTCCATTAATGAGCCAAAGTCTCCTGGATGACAACCTTGTGACAAGATGGTCCTTCACTCCAGAATGCCAATTCATGGTGGCTTTTTCTAGGAATATAAGGGACTGGTTTCCCAGGGGGAAAAAAGAAACACAACACAGTAGAATCAGTATTTTATGCTGTGAGACTTTTCACTTTCCTTTGTAAATAGCTGTTTGCCTGGTGGTTGCTAGATTCATTTGGAATGTGGGAAACAGAAGTTCATGTCCATTTCTGATTCCTGAATTAACACAAGGAATTGAGTGTTTGATTTGCTTTTGAAGTAATTAGTGGAGGAGAACAGTTGGAGCATCCTCAAAAATAGCTATTCCTGAAGAGTTCTAGCGTAGCAGATAATTTGGCGTTACCCATCACAGCTAACTTAATTGGATGATTTTACTCCTTTTAGGATTCAATACATGCAGATCCAAGGGCTGTGTTTCCAAGTTCCCAAAATCTTAAGACAGTTTGGCTCTTTGGTCAAACGGAAGTTAAGTGCTCCATAACTGGTTATGCTGAAGGCTGGATTTTCAAAAGGCCTGAGCCCTTAGACAGCAGTTTTGAAAATCTGGCTGAACTTCAGTGCAATCTTGCCCTTAGAAACCTCTTATATCTTCATAGAGCACAAAGGGACAGTCTGTCTTGTAAGTTCGTGCCTTCATTAGGAGGAACTGAATCCTATTGATTTCAACATGTATTATGGTGGGATCAGACCTCTTCAGCGTCCTTACTTAAAAGCACTGCCATGGCAACAAGGGCAGCAACTCCAGGGGCAGGGGGATGGGAAATGGCATGAGGTGGAGAAGGGACATCCTCTTCTCATTGAAAGGAGACTTACCTATAATAGAAAAGGGGGGGAAAAGCTTGATAAGTCAAGTGGCTTGATTTGTAAGTGAGCTTACTCTAAGGCAAACACAATGCCGTATGTGTCTCATTTGCCAGTGAGATCATCTGTTTCTTTGTTAGGGAAGAAAATGTGTTTCCCTTCCAAGTCCAGGGCCACTCAGGCGATTTACATGAACAAATAAAGATGAGGTTTAGCAGCACTATATAAATGAAATACAGCTCTAAGTGGCCACCAAAGAACAGAGCTGCTCGAATGGAAGAGTACCGGGACACGAGCCAGGTGGCTGCTGTTTGCCATGCCTGCTTACAACTCCCCATCCAGGCATTGCTCAGATGCTTCTTGCTGAGGTAAGGTTTATGGCTGTAGCAAAACATATACTGGGAGGAATATTCATCTCTTGATAAAAGTGATGGACATCTTGTTTCTGGTATCTTTTATACCAGCTGCATCCTTTAGTTGTTCAAATGTATTAAATGGAGTAATTCCTAACTTGAGAGTAATTCCTCTTTGAGATTAGGATCTGGCCACCCTTTATTTCAGTGCTCCTGGCCATGAAGCAGGTCTGCAAAATAGCTCATGCACACGGAAAAACCAAAACACTCCACCCCAGAGCTGCATTTCACCGTGGATTCAGCAAACAAGTAAAGATTCTAAATGCTGTGGGTTCATTGCTGTTTCCTCATTGCATTTAGAACTGGTGTGAGCAAATATCAGCTCTATAACACTCTTTCTTCTTCTGTTTCCAATTCAGACCGCACATCCTCAGCTGGCCAGTGGGACACTGTGGTACCCCAGGTGTCTCTAGTACAGCTCAGTTTTGGTAGTGAGACTGATTCACTTGGACAAATCTCAACCTTACATAAAACTGTTACCAGTCAAAATACCTTGTACCATTCATGAACAAATCTCTCCCATCTCTGCTCATTATGTAGCTTCTCTGTGTAATTCCAGGGTCGAGGTCTGAGATGGAATTGCTTCCATGGCATTAGTGTGAGCATACAGAGACAGGTCTCTTTGTTCTGTAGTCATGACTTTTGGCAACAGCTGTGTGTTAGCTCCACCCTTACTGTGGGAGGCCCGGGAGTACAGAATGGCTCTTCTAGTTCTGTCAGTGAATGACTGCAGTGCCATTCAAACTGTCTCAGGACTTCTGACAATATATTCTTGTCAGGACAGAACTGCCATGCAGGCAAGTGTCTCTGGGGCTTCCTTCAGTTCCTTTATGTGCTTATTTATTTGCTCAAGGTTCAGGAGGAAGTCTTGGTTTGACAGCCCTATCAGACCTCTGTTCAGTTACATACACAATGTTTAAATAACTCATTTTGATCCCATCATTCTCCTCTCTTTCCTTTTCTTACCTTCCCTGCCCTTGTCTCTTTTGCACCCACACACCCCCAAAAGGTGAATTTAAAGAAAACAAACACTTTGAGCATATATATAGGATTTGACTGTATACATAAGCTGGAATAAACCTAACTGCACCAAAGTGTTTATTGGCAAGTACTATTAAACCAACAAAATCTTTCAGAAGTTGAGTTACTGTAACATAGATGTAATTGATGTGAAAGCTGTGGGCTGGGCAGGGCAAACATTTGATCAGAGTGTCAATGAGAATGTCAGTGTGATGCTAAAAAGGCCAGTGCTTCATATTTGGACCTTGGGTTTCACATCTGCTGTCCTTAAGCACTGCCATGAATGCATATCTGTGTTATAGTTACCCTGGTCTATAGCTTAGCAAGTGGGATGTAGTTCAGTGCTCTTATTGGAAACATTCCTTATATCAGCTCATTTTTTTAAATCTAAGACCTGGATATCCATGGTAGCTGACTCTAGGTACTTGAGCAAAGTAATTATTAGGAATTAGGTGTATTAGTTATTCAGACATTATAGGATTTCTCCTGTATATATCAGGTAGATATCTCCTGAGAAAGCTACAGCTCTCTTAAGAGATTGGTCTCCCTCTCACAGTGTCTGTCTCTGCGCTGACTATAATGGACCCTTAGGTAAAGTGCTGTGGTTAAATCCCTAAAGTTAGGCAAAATCTGGGCTGGGAATTGGTCCATCCAAGGGACCTTATGAGGGGAACAAACCAGCATAATTCTTCCTAGTTGACGGATAAGAGACTGAGCTAATATACCCAAAGCAAACCAGAAAGTCTGTGGCAGATTTAGGAGCTGATCGTGGGTGTTCTAGGTCCAGTTATGGCATTAACTGTTTGCATGCCATTGCTGCTGCTCACAGCTGATGCTTTGTACCCCTTCAAACAAAATACATATTTCTACCATATTGTTAAGATATTTCTCTGTGTGTGTATATATCTATATAAAAATTGCTGTTAAGATACACCTGCGTTTCCTGATACCATAGTTACCAGGTGTTATTGAAATGTACAATTTCTCTCAAAAAGCCTGCTAGGTCCAACCCAGTTTTGGATGATGTTGGATTGGAAATAAATGCACTGAGAATTACTGAATCTGAAGCTCTCACCTAGCTCAGGAAGTCCCTGAGCTGCAAAAGGATGGAGTCTGGGAGGGTAGCAGGGGAAAGGATCCCTACAGAGCTGCCCTGGTGTTTGTACTCCTCGCTGGCCATTGGCAGTGGTGGGATGATGAGTTATGTGGACTTTCAGTGTGATCCAGTACCTCTGCTCTTAGGCCATTTTGGTAGAAAATATTGTCTTGTGGGCTCAGCCTCATCCTTGGGGATGGGCCCTTCCCATGTCCCAGAAATCAGCTACAAGCTGACAACACAACTTAGCCTGGGAAGAGTGAGAAGAGCCTATGTGGGCTCTTGCAGCATATCAAGGAACATAAAACCAAACTCATGTTCAACCTTCCAGTAACTGCAGTGCGAGGAATGGTCAAGAATCCAACAGGGGCAATCTCATGGGATGTTGTGATGCTGCTAAATTTAAAACAGTGAGGCTGTTTTTAGTGTAAATAGTTAACGGAGTCCCACAAATCACGTTGAGAGGCATGGTTGTGATTATGGATCTGTAACGTGTTTGCTGTGATAAAAAGCAGAGCTGTGTCAGGTGTTCTTGTTAACACAGTGTTTGTACACTCAGGCAATAGGTGCAGCTGTGGCTGAAAAAAGATTTTCTTTAAAAAATCGGCGGTTCTATTTTACTAGCAATTATTCATTTATAAACTGTAGCAGAGGAGTAGCCAGAATCAGAGGCAAGGCCTGCTAGTCTGGATAGAGGTTGGGAAGGACTATAAAATGAGAAACACGCTCCACTCCCAGGACAGATGTCCTTTCCACTTTGCTGACTCTCCTCAACACCTGCTGCACTTCAGACATGTGCTTACCTTCAACTTGACTTCATTATGACAAAAACATTGCTTAAAGTGTAACGTGTTCATGGGCTTTCCTGGATAAGATGGATCATAGAATCATGGAATGATTTGGGTTGAAAGAGACCCTGAAGATCATCTTGTTCCAAACCCCCCTGCCATGGGCAGGGATACTTTCCAATAGATCAGGTTGATCAGACCTGGCCTTGAACACTTCCAGAGATGGACTTAATTGTGTGCCTAAAACTTCCTTAAACTGCCCTTCTAAATTGTTTCTTTTGAGACTGGTGAGAGAACTGCTGCTATCAAACTTGCTCATCTTGGCTTTATAAGGGGGTGAGTGTGCTTGGAGGTGCTGGAAATGTAGACCCTTCTCAGCCTGGTCACCCTGGTAAATATTTCACATTTGTGATATGCTTTGTTGACCAGGGACCAGGTTCTTAGCCAGTTCATGTGTACTATACTGGGCAGTTTGGTATGAGTCAGTGTTTGCCCCACGTCACTGGGCCATAGGAACACTCACAGCATTCACCACAGCCATGGATGATGGGAATCCTTATGGCATTGATATCCAATTCAATTTATTCTGGGTCCTGTTCTCTCCAATCAGGTGTTTCTGCAACTTTAGTGGGTGTCTGAGCTAACTAAGAAGACTCTGAGATATTTTGAGTTTGGGAAACATGGGGGGAAATTACATGAAAAAAACCCCATGCTCATTACTTACCTCACCTGCCCAATCCCCGGTAGGTTTAAGGATTTACAAGGAGATCTCCCAGGAACAGACATCCTGGTTTTTATGGGCCTGAGTTCAGCAGTTTGTGAGATCAGACTGGGAGCACTAAGTCCTGAATTTGTTTCAGGTACTAAATTTAAAGTCTGATGGGGAACTTGGGAGTTTTTGGTTGTTTATTTTTTTTTTTTCTGAAAAGTTTTTGTTCGCAAACTGAAAACAAGATCTGATGCATAAAATTCCAGGTAATAATTTTCTCTAGGAAAATATAATTTGTTTAAAATTAATATTATTCATGGGTATAATTTTGCAAAATTGTATTTTGTGAAGGAAGTTCAATTGGAAGTTTTATATTCCTTTACTGGGATACCAACATGACCAGATCTAGTTTGTGATTATATAATGGTCTTTTATCTTAAACTTCAATTTTGCAACATCACATATAAAAAATTAGTTCACAAGTGCACATGGAAAGCTATTTTTCATCCTTTTGGGCCTGTGAGATGCCTTTGGCATCCAGACATCAGTCTGGTTTCTTGGCTCTTCATTATCATCCACATAGCACTGTTTAGTCAGCTGCTCCCTCCTGTGATACAACCACGATAACCCCGTGCTGTGGAGAGGTGAAATGGCACGAATTCCCATCATCTTTTGAATGCAGCAACTTGTTCTTCTAGTCTTGACTTGTCTTGGGTCTATTGGGCAATGTCCTCAAAGTTTGTCTAAGGAGTTCTTCCCGTAAATGTAGCTACTGCACTTTAGTCTGAATCACATTGAGATCTTCCTGGCTCTCCCTCCCTTTGAAAGACCCATCTGCATCCCACTTGTGTGAGCTGTAGGAGGGTGATCTGTGCTTTAGCTTGGCTTTCTTTAGCCCACATAATCCTAAGCTTGGACCTGCAAACTTGAGCCCTCTCCCCCCACCAAGCTGAGAGAACTTTGAAGCTGAGATCTAAAGACAACTTCTCTTTTCACTGGTGGTCCTTGAGGGATGCAGTGAGTACTCCAGGTTGTAACTTCATTGTGCGATGACTCCTTGCCCTGTGAGAAGTGTCTGAAACTGAGGGCCAGGTGTGATTTTTGGGGCCATTTGCAGATGCTCATTCAGGTGCAGGTTGTGGGGCTGGTGGGGTTGCTGATACCCTCACAAGCTTGTGACTTCTCATTCAGTAAGTGTGCTGCACCCTCCAACTGCTGTGCTTGCTGTCATCTCTGCTTCCCTTGTCAATGGCCTCAAGAGATGCCCTGGAAGCATCAAAACCCCCTTTGGGATGAAGCCTGGTAGCTCTACATCCCACACTGCAACCAGAGGCTGTAGGCAGCCCCACCCGAGCTGAAGGTGGTGGTGGTCCTCCAATGGCAGCGTGCCCGGCCTTGAAGAGGTCAGTGGTGGGACTTGGAGTGAAAGGAGATGGATGGGACTGCATGGACCAACATCAAAGCGGCCTGGGAAAAGTAAGGGCTCCGTGGGGTTGTGATGTTTCGTTCGCGATGCGCTGGCCCCCTGCCATCAGGCAGTGGCTCGGCGCCAAGGGGACACGGCACGGGGCCCAGCGCCCTGCGTCTGCTGAGACAGAACATGAGAATCCACAGCGGAGCCAAGCTCTCCCCCTTCCCATCTCCTCTTCCAGAAAACGGCTAATGTAAATAAATTGTCCGTTCACATGTGTCTTGGCATCTGAATGGAAACACTTGTCCGTGCGCCCCCACCAGCCCAGCTCCCTTCCTCCCCCAGTGCTTTTGCTAAATGAGCTTTTCTTGCTCAGTTTCAGCTCAACCCGGAGTTATTCCATTGGTATTTCCCTCTTGGACTGATAACGAGACGAAGGGGCAGCCTGTAAAGCTGGTGACATGTACCAGCCCTAATAATGTCCAAGAGCTAAACGGTCCCCAAGCCCTGGTCTGTGCAGCAGATAAACACTGGGCAGGGACCCAGGGGCTGCCCAAAACCTGTGTGTTGGGCTCTGTACGTACCTCTCCACTTGCCCTGGTCTCTGTAGGAGCTCAGACTTGTTAAACTCTCCTCCCTTGGTGCTAACAAAGTATGGCAGTATCCACAGTGTTCCCTGGATCACCAGACTTGTATGGAAACTCTTGATGTAACTATACCTTAACGTTACTGATAGTAAGTTACTGAAGGGGAAAATAACATGCATTTAATAATAGAATTTCATTAAATGATAATACAGATAGGTTACTGCAGGGGAAAATACTCATACAAATTCATTTTGACCGGGTCACTCTAACTTCAGGTTGTTTTGCACAGACAAGGAGAAGAGAGGTGGTAGGTCGCATGTTGCAAAATGTTTCAGATGCTTCGAGTTGGAAAAATAAATATTCAGGCAATTACAGTGCCCCTTGTTAAAAGGAGGAGATGGAAACATATTGTCATCCTGCTCACGATGTGCATTTCCTGTGCTGCAGGTTAATCAGCCACCCAGACATCCTTAATCTTGTTGGATTATTTGCGGCTGCACCTGCCTGAACTTTTTCTCTCCTGATTAACATTTGATTAAATTCACTTTTAAAATGCCAGCGTGACTGCAGCACCAGGGGGGTGCTTGCAGAGAGTGTTTTGCTCTCCATCCTGATTGCATCTGCATTAATTATGCTAAGTGCAGCAACAGGAACAATATTGATGTAACAGAAGTTTATTAGGTTGATGTGGTCATCCAGACAAGAGAGCTGTAAGCAGCTTCACGTGCTTTGGCTGTGGCCTCCCATGAGGAGAAAATGTCATCTCATTATTATTCAGATTGACCTGATTTGGGTAATTTCTTTCTGGGAGCGAGGTAGTTTTGGAATCTCATTAGCTTACTGACATTTGCATGTGTTAATAGAGTTCTTGCTTGTTTTTAATCCTCTATTCCTTCCTTACTATTGCAAATGGGAGTTTGGTGAAAATTGGGGACTTGGCCTGAGGGACTGAAGACTTTTCTAGACTTCATTTTTTGCCTGCTGTGCCCATCTTCTCTTTGTGGAGCCTGCCCCCACTTGCATGGATGCAGGAAGGTGTTTCCTCTCCCCCTGCTGCATGAGCCATTACCTTTGCCAGAGGGGAAGAAGTCCCAATTTCATCGTAGGAAACGTGGTGTTGATCACTTTGGGGATTTTGCCTTCACTGTACACATAACCAGTGCCTCAAGCCTATCTGAGTTTGTCTGTCCTGTTGTGTGAAAATCCAGGAGCAAATCCTGCCAGGAACAAATGTCTTAACCGTACTTGAGCATGGATTATGTCCTTATCTCTGGCAGCAGTCAGTGGGCTCCCTTTTCAGCGGGCTGTGGTGTGACGGAGGGACTGACCACAGCTCTGCCAAGTTCCGACAACGTGGGGTCAAGGGGCCTTCTTGGGTCATGTTTGGCAGCTCCTCGGAGAGCGGATTGGAAGCCCTGCAGAGGTCTGCAGCAGCGTGCCCTGGGTTTGGCAGGGTTTCCTACCGCCCATCGCTGCACTGGCAGCTGGATCAGGCACAGGATCACATCCTGAACAGTGATTACATTTCACATGCTATGACTTACCTACAGAAATCCAGCCTTGTGTTATTACCCTTGTTATTGCCCAGTCACTGGCCCAAACCAGTTACTCTGCCTTGATGGTCTTTAATGGGGCGTGCTGTGAATGGCTCCAGTTTCTCACAGTCTTAATATACAATAGATAAGTGCTTGGAAGTCTGAGAAAAGAAGAGCTTTAGACCAGTTTTCTCAGGCCTCATGAACATCTTGCTGTGCTTGCTTTTATTTTCTCTACTAACAGGTGTTTCTGCATGGTTTGCTTAAAGAAGTCACTTACCTGCCAGGCAGCCAGTTATGGGAATGTGAGACACTGAGCAGATACCTTATCTTGCTCTGGGATACCTGGTTCTGTTCTTCCAGATCCTGTGGCCCATTAGTATAAAACCAAAGCTTTCTCTGGAAACTATACAGCAGCTTTTCTCTCCTGTCAGTTGATGTTTTGGACCATTAATGTCAGGAAAGGAGAAGAGAAAGGTGCTTTTCCTTTTGTAAAAAAAAAAAAAATATATATTTTCTAGCTAAGTAACAAAAAACTCTTTTCCCAGATAATTTAGATTTTTTTTTTTTTCCTCACTGCCCTTTCTGAAAATGAAAAGTCCAATAACTCATTAAAACAGAAACTTGGGGGAAAATTCTTGGGGAACCTTTCATGTGGGGAAAGGGAATTTCATTAAAATCTTTTCTAAAAAGTGGCATGCTCTATAACACCTGTGCCCAGAAATAAAAATGAATAATATTTGTTCATTTAAAGAATTCTTGGAAAATTAATTTTCAGTCTAGCTACAGATTAAAAGTTGGGGTTTTGGGTTTAGTTGTTTGCAGTTTTTTCCTCGTCCTGTTGTTTGTTTGCTGTAGTCTTATTTGCCCTTCTGCAGCTTCTCCCTCATTGCTGCACCACACCAGTTGTGTTCCTCCCAACATCTGCTCCACACTCTGACAGAAGGTCTTGCACTGGGAGCTGCCTGGACCCGATTTTGTAGGGCGATGCCCAGTTTACTCCTGCAAACCTCCACAGTGTCTCTACATGTGTTTCACCTTTTTCTCATGAACCCAGTGAACTCCCTGAACTTTTTTTTTTCCCCCATGATTTTAGATGGGATTTTGACTATTTTTTTCAAAGTATTTTCTTGCCTGATTGCTGGAGGCTGAGCGGGTGAACAAAAACATCTGGGCTGAAAAAAATAAAAGAAAATAAGTTAACAATAAACCAGATAGGCTTGTTTATTGAGCTTTGAGTCTCTGGCAAATAGCTGACTGTAGCTGTATTAAATTACCCTCTGCAAATATCTAGTCTTCATTTGTAACCCAGCCTTATAATTTGCTCTGCACTGATTCTGCACCAGTGTCCCTTCCACAGTTCCCATTTTGAAACATGGGCATTGTACTGATTTTTTTTTTCCCCTGTGATGCTATGGCTGATAATAAATTTTATCACCCTTTTACCTCTCGAAGGGGCCATTTGTAAATGAGTCCTTACTTCTGCTGCATTCACTGTAGGTATTTTCCTGCTGCATAATCAAGCAGTGTGTTTGTGCAGTGGGTAGGTTTTTCAGAGAATATTTCTTTCCCACCAGTGATATGAATTATTGAAAAGAGAAGCAATATAAAGAGAATAAAGGAGGTGACATGTCAAAGCATAATTACTGTGATTGATGCATTTTCACTATGAAGGCGACATTACCATAAAAAGTTCTCTTGGAGCTCCTGTGGAGCTTACTTGTCTGCTGACACTCAGTGTAGCAGCTTTCAGATTCACTCACAGACCCTTCCTTTGCATTTATAAGACAGCTCTCCCACATGACATAGTGGAAGAGCATGTCATGGCAAATAAAGAAGTTTCTAAGCTCTGTTGCTTGTTTTCCAGCTTGGACAGTTGCACAGTTTCATCCTTGTGTGAATTAGGAGTGATTGAGTGCTGCCCCATGTTCATTTACTCTATACTGTCCTCAGCTCTGAGACAGCCACTGTGCTTTCCTCAAAGGTGAAGAGACCTCCTGACCTGAGTGACTGTCAGCAGGACATGAAGGGAAACTGCTTCTCTGAGAGGCAAAGCCTCATTCTGCTGTGTGGTTGGTCTTTACTTTCTGTAGCTGGACCTGTCTGGCAAGACTTCCCATGGTTGAACTCTTCTCCCATGACTGTGAAGCCTGAGGAATCTCACTTTGAAAGGTCTAATAAGCATCTAATGTGTTGCAAAAATTCGTTGTGAATAAGCTGAATAAGTCACCACAGTTCCCATGTGCCTGGTGCTGGGATCCCTGTGCCCAACTGCAGAAGCACGACCTAAAGGTGATGCTCCTCCATGGAGAGGTGGTGCAGTTTACAGGAAAGGTTCCTGTGTCTTAGACAAACCCCTAAGCTGCTCCTCCTTTCAGAAAGGCAGAAGTGTTTCTTTTCTGCCTTGACTCTGGGATATGAACATGGATTTATAGTGTAATCCAGAGTCTTATGTTGAAGTTCTAGGAATTACAGTGGTGTAGGAGAGTAACAGCAATAATGAAAAATTTGCAATATCCTCATGTTATAGATAAACTTCCCAGTACAGGAGATGTGCTGTACCTTTGTAAGCAGCTGTATTACAGGACGTAAAGCTGCAGGTGTCCATTACTTTGGTGTGTATTCTGGAGGAATCTCTGTGGCTATGGCACCAGATGAGAACTCTCCTGGTGTTTGGTTTTTGTTTTGTTTTGTTTTTTTTTTTTTAAACTCCTTCCAAAACAGTGGTGGAAAATCAGTTGAAATAAGTGCTGTTATCATCACCACACACGTGGATGTTGAGAAGTGGGATTTCTCTTCCAGGAAAAAAAATGTGTTTGTACTCTATAAGTTGAATCAAAAATGCAATGTTTAAAAGGTTTTGAAACAGAAATTCCAGCCGACTCCAAAATGAACCTCAGTGGAAACCTGACTTAGTTTCCCTCTTGAGGATGACTGAACACTGCCAAGCACTGAAGATAGCAGATTAGCCATCATGCCAACAGTATGATATTTAGAATCATTTTAACACTGATACTAATATTTCAAAATAACATGTCAGTCAAAAGTGAGTGCTATTCAAAAAGTAAATGAATGCTATTAGAAAGAAATTAAGAAAACTCTAACAATGGTATTACAATGTCCAATTGATTGAAATTGAATTTTCCCTTTCAGTAATTTTGTCAAAACTAATGTCTTGGAGCTGAGAACTGTTTTTCCCAGGAGAAAAATATTGCTCTAAAAAGTTATTTAATTAGGCAGATTCAATGTGCATTATGAAAATTAATAGCTGTTTAGGTTCACAAGAGAAAAGCAATGTGAAATTTAATAGCAAAATGTTCTGATGAAGTACATCTTTTAATCAATAAATTACTATTATTCTGGTTCACCATCTTTCTCCACCTCCTCTAGCAGCTGAGTACCAGCTGGGCTGTAAATGCTCTCATTGATATAACTGAATGCAGACAGCTAATTTGGGGGTGTTTTAACCTACTTTGTCTTTTTTTATCTTTACTCTCACTTTCATGTGGCCTCCTGCTCCGAATCATCCCTTGGATGGCTGGACAGAGAGATCTGATGAACACACTTTCTTTTGTGGGTTTATGAGCTTGAGTAGTGAAAAAGATTGTTTTCATTACTAACATCCTGGTGTAGTAAAATATCAAATTCAATACATATGACGATTGTTATATTACTTAATCCACTGTTTGCCTTCTAATTCAGTTTGAGTTTGCCTTGTTATTTGGTCTGTTGGAGGAAGGCTACAATTTAGCTGTTTGGCACACCTTCTTTATCATCAGATGTGCTTCAATATCACGCGCTGACGGAGCCTCCAGCTGCAAGACCTCACGGGATAGCAATCCCATCGGCTTGTCCGAGCTGACTTGGGCAGAGCGTGCATCTGGTGTCAATTTTGACAGACCTCTCCATCGGTTTGGCAGCTTTTTGTTTGGTGGAATGCAGGTTCACGAGATGCCGTGTCCTTCCAGGGAATCGGGTGCCTGGATGCTGTGTCGTGCACTTGGGGCACGAAGACCACCAAATGGGTGCCTGTTTTTGGGACCCTCCAGTCACGTGGGAGCGAGCTGCGTCCGCCCTGGTTTTCTGGTTATCCAAGAGGGCACCTGCTGTGATATTGTTGGGGAACCGCAGAGCCAAGTGCTGAATCCATACTGCCTTCCAGGAGCAGTTCCCAGCACAGACCTCCCATGGCCCGCCCAGCTGTTGTACTTGGGGCATTATGAGGGCAGGGCAGTGAGCTGGCTGGTGCCTTGTGTGGGTGCTCAGGGCTTGCCTGGGTTCTGTGCAGCACTGCACACGTACTCTGTGTGCTGGGGAGAGGGGTGTCTCCCTGAGACACAAGGAAACAGAGAGCTGCAGCTTTTCTGTGGCTTCACAGCTTTGTGCAGCCACAGAGGCTCAAGGCTCAGGAAAAGACTGTGTGGTGAAGACCAGAAGTGCGAGCAGTGTGTGTGTGTGGGGGGGGGAGTCGGTTCGTGGGTCTTCTGTGCTTCTTGGGAGACTGCTTTCTATTAAAGTGGGTTTTATTATGCTGCACTGCCAAACCTGAGAGCAATAGAGACATTTTCCTTTCACACTTTGGAGGGTGTGAGAAAGCAGAGCCAGGCATTGAGCTACTCATGCCAGAAGGGCAAGTCGCATCTCCAGCGGCAGGATATCTAAGTGAGCTGTGCTCTGCATCTTCAAGAGCAAATTGTATGGAAGCCTTCTCCATCCAGACAAGCTCCACAGAAAGATACTTTATCTATAAGGTTCCTCTCAGGGCACTGAGCATCCTGCAGCCCAGGCTGAGACAAGCTGGGGTAGGAGAAATTGCCGTGGAGTAATCTGTGGTGATACAGGACTTGGTGAGGTTGTAGGGGCTTGTAACTTGTCATGAGTTGTTAGAAAGGTTTTGATGGTGCTGATCCTCTGGTTCTGATCATTTTAGAGTCAAATAAATCAGTTGTCTAATTGTAGACAGGCAAATTCTAGATTCACTGAGGGAGATTGAGCTCTAGGGTTCTGTCCTGGCTGCAGACCAACAGTGGAGCACCACTCCAACTCAAATCCCATCCAAATCTCTTACATGTGTGTGTTTGGGAAGGGAGTGGTGTTGTTTTATTTTTGTTTGGTTAGATAAAGGAATGTTTAGTAAATAGCTGCTGGGATCTAGGATAATATTATGGTGTTTTTTCAGTGGTTTGGTTTTTATGTTTTTTTTTTTTTTTTTGTGGAAAAAATTATTCCAGTGACATTTCAGGAAGAAAGTCACATTGCAGAAGTGAAGATAGGATGATTAGACTCCCTTTTATTTTAAGGATAAACAGGATTCAGCCCATCAGAGATGAGATGTTTGCATGTGGCCGTTCGGTTTGTGTGCCACACATGTGATCAATTTAACCAGGGGAGGATTTAGGCAGGGTGGGGAGGCCGATGTTTCTTGTGACATGTGGAACGTTAAGCCACAAAAATGCAACCACAAAATCAGCAGATTAGAATTCCCATTTGTAAGGAATAAATAATCATTATGGTGAGATAGTCCATGAGGGATTAACACGACTGCTTCCAATTCTGTTGTTCTATTGTTCGATCTGCTGCGACATTTTTTCCATGCGGTGTATCTCCATATTTTTTTTTTTTTATTATTATTATTTTTTTTTTATTTTCCCCCCTCCTCCTTTTTTGGTCTCTTTTTCCTGGTTGGTGTTGTAGTTGTCACGGTGATTTATGAGAATGCAACTTTGGGGGGTTTGTCTCCTGTACATACCCCTTGTTTTTCTCCTTGCTTGTAATTACTCCGTGCACCTGTTGTTCCCCGTCGGGGCCCACGTGCGCGCAGAACCGATGCTCACGTTGCAGTTGGTTTACTCAGTTTTACAACGTTTGTGAGTCGCATCTGATAGGTCTGTTCTGGCTCTGTGCCGAGGAGCTGCCTGGCAGCATAAATCATTCTTGCACTGAAGAGAAGAGCATGGTATCTATTTCAGGTTCCCACCCACCAGAGCCTCATAAATCTACACAAATGTTTCAAGAAACAGGTTTGATTGTTTAGAATGAGCTAATGCTGCAAAGCCCTTCTTAGTCCTGAGCTGAGTCTGGGACTCCGGCTCCCCAGGCTTATAGGGTTAACTTAGATTTATGGGATGTGTCTACATCACTCTTAAAAAGCAAGATTGAGAGCAGTGGAGAGCATGTTGGCTTCTCAGCTCGTCTACACTGAGGTCTCCCCGTGCACGTCTTGGTGCTGAGTATCTGATGTCCTGTTAACTGCTCTGTTAACCTGCCTGGCACGCACAGGCATGTGTCTGCATCCTCTGTTAGGAAGCCTCCAAATAGGGGCGCTGAAAGCATTCCCCCAGCTGTTTCTCAAAGCTCAATCTGCATGTATCCTTAGTTTTCCTTTTAGTCCAAAGGCTAAGGAGGAGGCATAGGCTGTTTCATTAAACAGAGGAGAAAAATACACATTTTTGGATGGCTGTAAATGCTCTGAGTTGCTTTCAGAGAAGCCTCTCTCCTCCACTGGAGGGAGACTGACTTTCTATTGTAGACCTGTATTAGGTGATGCTACCCTTTGCAAGCCTTCATGGCCATATAGGGCCTCTCTCCAGAGTGAGAAATCACCAGTGGCAGTTCATAGCTCACAGCTCTTCCATGGATTTCTGTTCCAAATTAATAGCCTAACTCCATAAGCATGGATTTATCCTTTACCCCACATAGATTCTATATAGTTTGTCCTTGAAGTAGTCACTCTTTTAGATTTCTGTTCTGTGCAAAGGGAATTCTTGGAACATGGCAAAATTCTTTTGGCTTTCAGAAGCTTTCCAGTCATCCCTCAGTCAAAGATCTGCTTGATGGCAGAGTACCTCCATTCTCAATATTTAACAAATGGACATTTTTTTTCTCTTCTGGTATGGCTGATGAAACTACTACCAAATGAGTGAGGAAGTCACTCTTCTGTGTATCATGTGTCAGCAGTTTGATAATTGTCTTTTAGCTATTTTTAATTAACTTTACAGTTGACTAGTGCAGGAAGCACAAAAAATGGGGCTAGGATCTTTAGGTTAAGTAAATCAGCATTTGGCAAAGTCTCTGAGCAGGATCTCAGATGTAATCTGTAAGCTACAATGAGTCTTACTCATTGTGTGTGATGAGAACAATTAAGATCTGCTTGCAGCATTAATGATTTCTCTGATGCTAAAGAAGAGGTTGTCTCATTTGCTGCAGAGAGAACAGGTCAGTCCTGTTTTCTCTACCTCTGTAGCTGTTTAGATGAAAACAATCAATATTCAATGTTCCTGAGACTTGTACTCTGCTTTTAAATTTTGGCTGAAGTAGCGAAATCACTTGGAGGTCTCTAAAAAAAATCAGCAATAATTCTCAAAGAGCTGCTTGGAATCCAAAATAAAATAGGATAAAAAAAGCCCCAAACCTCAGTAGTTTCATATCTTTTGTGTTGTCTGATTTTCCATGTAATCAGTGAGGACTTGATGCAGCAAAGCTCCTCCTGCCATGCTTAGCTCTGAATATGTGAGGAATCCCATTGACTCTGCTGGAACCTGGCTGTTGTGCTTGGCATGGTGTGTGTTTTTGGATGTGTGATGTGCACTAGTCCAGCAGGTTTGTGTGATCACAAAGCCTCTCTGCACACTTGATTCCAGGGGTCAGATGGGGGCTTCAGGGATTTTATACAGGTTGAATGATTTAACTTTTGTTGTTGGCAATCACTTCCAAAACAAGTGAGTGGATACAGTGTTCTCCTATAAACTCGAGGGTTTGTAGGGCTTTGACATTCACTCTGGATGTGCACTAATGGCCACTGCCTTTGCTCCAGCTGTAAGTGTGCAGACCCATCACAGCCAAGTGCAATGCCAAGAGACATCATTCCATTTTGCACTCCAGACTGGTGCATTTTAGTGCTGCTAAACCAAGGAGGCTTGGTTGGACCTATGGCATTTTTAAAGGTAATTAGTCTCATGGAGCTGTGAGCCTTTAAATAATGCAGGTCCTGCAGCAGAAATGTTAAGATTGAGGTATTTGTATTTGATAAACTGTGTCTGTAGTGTAGTCATTAGGGTTCGACAAGGGGTCACAGGGGATGAAGCATCCTTGGACTTTGCAATAATTGTGGGACAAGGTAGTTTGAAAACAGTTAATCGCTCTCCCCCTAAATGTAGGTGACAGAGGGAGCAATTCCAGATCTGATATCATGAAAGCTCTTGAGTCCTAAACAGAAGAGAGTAATCTTTCAGAGGAACTTGAAGTTTTACCTCTTATGCTGTTTATGTAAACCTCAGCAAAAGAGAACACATGTTCACAGACCTTCACTGCTTTGGGATAGCCGTGTCAAGAAAGGAGGGACCTGGTGAACTGTCTTCTGTTATTTCTCTCTTTCTAGTGGCTGCACAGAAAGTTTTGACACGTGCATAGAAGATAAGCTCACCAGTGGCTCATTAAAGTTATGATTGAGGTGTAAGCCCTGGTTCAGCAATTCCCTAAAGCAGGGAGAGTGGAAGGATATGCTGAGAAATGCTCATCTCTGACAAGCATTTCATGTCTTCTTTCTGCTATTTCTCTAAGCACAGAGATACTGCATAGATCCTGGGCCAGAGTAGCTGCTGGGGAAAATGGCTTGCTTGTTGATTTTAAAACATAAAATCCTCTGAGTGTCATTTATATCCCAAAATTATATCCCCGAATTGCTGGCAATCCCTGTACTGTAGCCTCTCCCGTTTACAAACAGATGTGTTACTGCCTTAAGACAGAATTTGATATACATTTGATCAAAAAAGTCAAAATTAGCCTTGTAAAATTCTCATAACTATTACATGACAGAAAACTGGCCAAGTACCTCAGCAGTGCTCCCCAGCCTGTGATTTCAGAGGTGATTAAATGAAAATGCAGCCTGGCTTGTTTAAGTGTATAGAGAGCTCTTTCCTCTGCATGCAGTTGTTGCTATGTGAGAGACGCTGTGGCTCTGCCTCTAAGGCCATGAAACCAATTTTTAGGCTCTCTAGTAAAATACTTCATTGCTTAAATATGCATTGTCTTTGGGGAGTACCTCTCTCCTTGCCCCTCCCTAATATACTTCATCATAGAGTTCTGCAAAAATGTATAAATAAATAAAATATTCCAGGTTCCTTTTTCTTAAACAAGAATTTAATTAAATGGAAGTTAGATCCCTTTGGAATACAGAAAAGCAACTTTAAAGACACTCTAGACATGGGCTTTAAGGATTTCCTTTCCTCTTTTTGCCTAATAGACTCCAGTCCTGGGATTGTATTTCTCTGCTTCAATGCTAAAAGACTTCTTAAAAGGAGCAATATTCAAAGGCCTAACCCAGACATTTTATGGGATGTCATACATTTTCAGCTGTTCATAACATAAAAAATAAAATAAAATACTGCAGGTTACTTTATCAAAGAGAAAGTTGATTTGTAATTCCCAAGGTAGAATTATGAAAATACCTTGAGAGCATTACAGGAACAGACATTTATGAGAAGCAATAAAATTAGCTGACCGCAGTACAAATTTGCTGAATGCTTTTGGAGGAGAAAATATGTTCCTTCCCCCACTGCCCAGAGAAAATCAGACAAAACCTGTCAGTTTGTGAGGCCTTTTCTGCGACAAATCAAAGCCGATCCTTCAGCAGAGTGGTGTTTCTGCAACGTTACCCTGGAAAAATGATACAGACTTGATCTTCCTCCCACTGAAACAGCAGAAGAGGCTCTAGTGGTATTGACAGGAGCGATACTGAGTATTAGCAGAGGTTTGTGTATGGCAATGGGGATGTTTCCTGGCTTTCTTCCATCTCCAGGCTGTTGCTTCACTGGTCAGGTTGTCTTGAGGATGAAGGGGGAAGGAACAGGAAGACTTAGCAACGGGTCAAAGACCAAATCTTAGAGGGTGCTGGGTGCCTTCAGGTCCACGGAAGATCCAACTCACCTGTTGAACTACCACGTTCAGAGAGGCTTTGTGGAGATTGTCCCACCTTCTGTTTTTGAACTTACATGGCACCACCCCTGTCCCAGCCTACAACAGGGAGACCTGTAAGAGTCCTCTGTGGAGCTGCATCCTTTGTGAGTCAGTGTGGCCCTAAGGCTAACAGATGTCACAAAAAATGCCAGAACCAGGTGGGACAGTGTCACCTGCTACTGCTCTGCATATAAGCAGTAATGTGGAGTCTATTAAAATGTATGGCATCTGGAGTCATTTTAAGGACATGGAGGGATCTCTCTCCACTTCCCTTTGTATTAGCACTTCCGATAGTTTTTACTTGCAACTGTCTAAATAAATAAACAGATGAAGTACCTTCTTTCTGTTTAACATGTGTCTCATGTAACTTCTGGCTGACTGGGTTGTGCCTTTCTCTGCTGAACTGATGAATCTGTCCCCTTCCACAAGTTTTCCTGGCAAAGATGCGTGTAACTGCAGTCAGTACCTCTCCATCTCATGCTAAATTGACCAAGATACTTAAATCTCCTACTGTGAGTTCTGTTTCCTGGCCCTTGAACTATCCTGTTGATCTTCTTTCTATTTGTGGTTTCTTAAGAAAACAAGGCTTATGTGGGTATACTGAAAGTGGATTTATATGTCTGCCTGGTCGCCTCCTTTCCCCTCCCCATTAACCCTTGACTAATTTCATAAAGACAGGAAGAGTCTTAAAGATCTTTAGACTGCACATATTACCTGTAGATACACAGCCAGGAGAAGGAGGGAAATCCTCGTAGTGCCCTAACGCAGGAAAAGCTGGAGCACGTGGGCTCAGCCGATATTAGAATCCAAAAATCCATGCTGGAGCAACCTGCCACAACCAGTTTTCTTGAGTTAAGCTGCTCCTGAGGGTGTTTCTTTTGAAGGGCAGGTCTCTGGAGCTGTGCATGACGGTCACAGTTCAGTCTCACTCAGACACCAAACCAGGTACCTTGTACATCCAACCCAGGTGAGCAGCATGCTGAGAGGAGGGGTCTGTGGCCAGCAATGAGCATCCAGATTTGTCTTCCGAGAGCTCTTGCCTGTATCCCTCATCTGCAAAAGTCTCTCTGGGTCTTGGTGTGTTCCTGCCTGCCTTGTTCCAAGAGGCAAATCTGTTCAGAGGGCTTCATGTCTTCATAATTCACCACGCTGACAGTCTGTCTCGTGCATGTGGATTTCATTGGCAGCGTTTCGAGAATAATTTCCAAGTCATGGATGAAAATGTTGACTAATGTTGGGCTCGTTACCAATCCCTATAAACTTTTTGCTAGAAAGGTTCCCATCACAGATGGTTCTCCATTTTTACAGCTACTTTTTGACATCTTTTGGTGCATACAGTTTTCAGACTGTTTGAGGTGTTTTCTATTAATATTACGTATTTTTAGTTCTATAAAGTAGCGACTTAATCTCCTTTGGCCTGCTGCTGTAAATAGCCATTTTACCAATTACTGCTGAATTATCTCAAAAAGGGAAGAATTATTTTTTTTGACATGACTATTTTCTCTAATGTCATATTGACTACCACAGATGATCTCACTCCTTTCCTGAGGATCTTCTCTACTCAGTGAGTACTCTGTTGCATATCCTGTTCTTCTTAGAGGGTCTATTGCAAACTAGCTCTTTCAACCAAAGTCAACTAAAGTGATATAACAACTGAATTAAACTTGAATTTTTTTCTTTGTTTCCCTTTTATCCTGAACATTCTATAATGTTGCAGGTGGCACTGGGCGGGTGGGGGGAGGGGAGAGAAAGAAAAAAAACAGGATTTGCAATATGAAGTACTTTAACAGCAGAAGAAAAATTAAACTTAAATGCATTTCCTTTTCTCAAGTCCAGATTTAATCTTCATTTCTGAGTCTGTGCCTAATTTATTGCAGAATCTCTCACTTGTTCAATTAAATTTTTTGAGTGTTTAGCAAAATTACTTAAGTGAGTGAACATATGCCTTCAGGATATGTACGTGTTTCCTGGGCTAAATGTGATTTCCTTGTCATCCACTGATTAATCATTTTGGTTCTGCCTCTCTCTAAATCTAGTTAATGAACCAACTTCCTTTAATCCCATGTGAAATTTACTGTATGTCCCATCAATAGCATTATTCATAAATCTTGTGTTCCCCTATAGCTCGTAAGAAACAACAGTCCAGGTATCATCCATCATCTCCATGATGGGCTGGAACTCTAGCTGGAGCAGTGGAAGGAGGACAGATTACTCCATCTCAGCCCCTCTGATCAGAGTTGTTTATAGATGCAGCTGAGGTTAGAAATGCAGAAAAGCAAAATTCTGTCTTCATTCTTTCTCGGAATACCCTTTTGAGCTTCCTGGAGAGGACACACTCCATCTCTGCAGCCCTGCACGTGTGCAGCCTGTGCTGCATGTCCAGTGTTTGTGAAGGGTTCAAGCACTTAATCCATGAGCATGTTCCGATGGATAGAAACTGGAGACCTAGGAGAACACTCTTTTGAAGTTCTCCTCAAGCAAAGAAGACAGGCAGGGAATATCTTTGCCACAGATGACAGGATGCTGAAGAGAGCAGAATATTTACCTAAAAGCCGGAAGAAACAAAGGATGTAGATTGGCCAGGAATGAAGACAGGGTGGATACTCTTTCAGTATTAGTTGGCTCAGGGGTAAAAACAGATGCCTTTGGGAGAAGCTCTGGGCAAAATCAAGTGGATGTCACCTTAACTTTGAAAAATACTGTATAAAGCAATGTCTTTATGGTGTAAAACTGGATTTGCTAATCTGAAGGGCCTCTTCCACCTGAAGAACAGCCCACTTTTAAAGGTTTTCCTGCTCAGATAGTGAAGTGTGCATAGTATTCTCCAATCTTCATCTGAAGCTTTTCCACCTCTTCTTCAGTCTCCTCTCCTGCCTTTGGTGCCTGTGGATCTCAGAAATAACAGAAAACAGGAGTTGGTTTTCTCTTTCATTAGTGAAACTTTAGCAAAGGAAAATACCTGGAAAAATAGCTGTTAAAATTCAGAGATACTGTCTTCACGTTGCTTGACCCTTTCTGTAAACTGTGGGTGTGTACATACATGTATATAAAATGTGAGCGTCTATGCCCATATATAAAATTTTTGTGCAAAATACACGTCCATGCAAAACCAGTTGTAGAATATGCATCTTCCCACATTCATATATTTTGACCTTGTCAATCATCTCAACCCCCCCCCACAAAAAAAAAATGTCCACAAAAAAGAGTTCTTATTTCCTGGTTTTACTACTCCTTTGCAAATTTGCTCCTTTTTAAAAGCTTCTGAAGACCTTTGCTGCTTTTCTCTCAAAAGGAAAGCAATAACAAAGCCTTTCTACAGAACAGCAAAACATAATCCTAAAATTTTCAGGGGACTCCTTTGACGTTCCTACTGTAATTGAATTCTTGACCAGTTTTTAATATGTTGGGGGTTTTGTTCCATAGTGTCATGAAATTATTCCCATCAGTTACAGATTTAAGGTGCTCATTGTGTTTCATTCTTGATGCACAATGTTGTTTTTTTAGGTAACTTATTTTTTCCCTTTATTCTGGAGAAAATTTCTAAAAGTAACCAGATTCAATCCCAGTGCTACTCAATCACCGTAATTATAGTAAAAGTAGAACTATTTCTCTTGCCTAAGAATCTTGTTTTGCAGTGACAACTGCATAGTAATTTGGGTCGAGATAGGAAAGAAATCATAAATGCATATTCCTTCTCCAGTGTCTTCTGTACCTCAGAAAACTCAAGGATAAGTTGTGATGAGGGACTTTGGGTTTTATTATTTCAAAAAATAAAATTTCTGAATATATTACAAAAGATTATAGAAACCCAAGAACAAAATATTTAACTAAAGATTTGGCTGCTCAAAAATAATTTTTAAAATACATTTTAAAACATTTGCTCGGGACAAACAAAACCAGTGATTCTCTTGTTTATTTCATTTTGGGGTTTTTTTCTCTTTTTTCCTCTTTAAATTTATTTAGTGAAATAATTTGTGAACTGGAAAAAGAAGAATCAGTATCTGTGCACGTCTGTCGAGGTACTCAATACACAGTATATTTTTTTCATAAAAGAAGCAATTAGGATGTGGCAAATGCTTTTTCTTTTTGCCATTTGTCTTTATTATTCTTATTGGTTGACATGAAGGCTAAATTAGTACCTGGCTCCATTGAACTTGGTGTCATACTATGCTGAGTAAGATGTGGATCCTGTGTTGACATGGCTTTGAAAGACTTAAGGCAGAGTGTGTCGGATTTTACAATTCATTTCAGTGAAATAATTGTTTCTTAATCTGTGGTAACGAAGAAAAAGCATTTAAGATATACATATAATCATACATATTTCTTGACCTAGAGGCTATAGGAATGAGGCCTTAATGCTGTTTAGCATCTTGGGGGACATTAAAATGATGGGAGTGGAAGGGCTGTTTAGGTTACTGCAGTCTAATTATACCCAGAGGAGAGAGTACCACAGCATTCAAAACCAGCTGGTAGGGGAAGTTTCCTGTGGGTCCAAATTACATGTTTTTCAGTTGAATAATCAGCATCTTTCATTAGCTGAGCAGCTAAACTGTGACAGTTTTAAATAGCTTATACCCACTGAAAGTAGGGAGTCTCGTATTGGGTGAGTGTGATAAGATTCTTTAGTATCTCAAGAAGGAAACTCCTTGAGTTTATTTATTTCTTTTCTGTAGCTGCCAGCAGCACCGCAGGTACCAAATTACTCCATCTCAACAGAAGCAGAAGGGTTTTGTGTTGGTTCTGTGCAGTGGTGCAAATTTTAAATTGCAGATCACGTTACATGGTGTGTCTTAAAATACCCATTCCCTGTCCCTCTCCACAAGCACTTCTTGTTTGTTTCTTCTCAAATTCAGCTGTGGAGACTAGGTGGGAAGTCTGAATGAAAGGTGGGAGTTTGCCATAACTGACTGGTGTTAGATCAGATAGGAGACACCTAAGGCACTGGATACTGTGCTCTGCTGAAAATAATAAAATATTCTAGATTTCTGGGGGTAACTAAAATAAAGGAGAAATAATGATTTATCGCCTCTAACATGTTTAAAATATTTCTGATTTGCTTCTAAACCTCACAAGACTTCATTTGTAAATCTAAGTAGCCAAGCTTAGATTTGGTTTTGTTTTCAAAAGCTTGCCAGTCTTTCCTTGGGACAACCACTGTATTTTATTGTGTGTGTTTGTACATGTGCATAGATATAGATACAGATTAAATGTCACCAATACCTAGTTCCCCAGGTCATGGGCTGCTTAACAAAATGACTGTTCAATCTGGGAGTGCTTTCTTTAGGATAGAGTTTCTGCCTGTTTTCAAGGTAAGACAGAACAGTCAAATATTTATGAATGTTACAACATTCCAGATTTCCTTTCCAAGGCTACTTGAGGCCACTTGAAGAAGTAAATCTGTCGTGGTGATGGAGACAAGCTTCATTTGCACTCTTCCTTTCATCTCTCTCCAAACAAACGGCTCATTCACACTTCCTAGGTCAATGGTAGCAGCCGTGCTTGGCTTCTCCGTGGAAAGAGCAGGACTGATCGTGGTCATTTACACAGTGCTGGTCTATTACTGAGGAGAGGGTTTTGCACAGTCCAGGCGTGTGTTATCTTTGCTCTTCTTTTCATGCATTTGATACGCTCAAGGGGACTGGTGATCACTGAGACCCTGTGTGTATACCTGGGAATCATGCACACTGTAGCTACCTTTCTTGCACAACTGCTCTGCAGATGTTTCTCCATCAGAAATTATTCAGGGCCTTTTCCCTAAGCAGTCACAACAACAGCAGTGACTGATGAATTCTGTATCGCTCTGTATAAGGCCAGATTTGGACCTGTGGTTTTGAGCTGAAGGGTGACCTTTTCAGTATCCCTCCAGTCCCCCTACCTCTATGTCTTTCGTGCTTATGTGGATGCTTTCTTTATTCCTGAATGAATCATAGAATTGTAGGATTGTTTAGGTTGGAAAAGGCCTTTGAGATCAGCAAGTACAACTGTTAATCCAGCGCTGCCAAGTCCACTACTAAACCATGTCCCCAAGTGCCACATCTACACATCTTTTAATAATAGCCAGGACTGCTGATAGATGATGGCAAGTGGCTCAGTGAGCACTTCCAGCAGCTCCCTCAGTACCCTGGGGTGGATCCCATCTGGCCCCAGAGCGTTGTGTGTGTTAAAGTGTAGCAGGTCACTGACCATTCTCTTTGGATTAAGGAGGGTTCTGCTCCCCATTCCAGTCTTCCAGCTCAGGGGTCTAGGTACCTAGAGAACAACTGGTGTTGCTCTTAAAGGCTGAGGCAAAGCAGGCATTGAGTACCTCCACTTTTTCCCTAGTCACTGTGTTTCCCCTCACATCCAGTAAAGGATGGAGATTCTCCTTAGCCCTCCTTTCACTTCTAATGTATTTATAGAAACATTTTTGTATTGTCTTTTATGGCAGTAACCAGATTAATTTCTGGTTGGGCTTTGGTCCTTCTAATTTTCTCTCTGCATACCCTCGTGATATCCTTGTAGTCCTCCTGAGATGCCTGTCCCTTCTTCCAAAGGTCATAAACTCTTCTCTTTTTTTCCTGAGTTCCAGCCAAAGCTCTCTCTTCAGCCAGGCCAATCTTCTTCCTCTCCAGCTCGTTTTTCGAGGGGGAAGATGGAGTGACAACTCAATCTATTTCAGGCATTTTTCTCTTGACCTCCCACAGTGGCTGTCAAGTTCAGTTTGATTTTGCTGCAGATGGGGCTCTGTGCCTAGAAATCTCTTTCTAGCCCTAAAAATTAAGTCACGCAGCTGCTGCTAAGGAAACTTGGCTGGATGGTGGGAAACTCTGTCATAATAGGGCTGGATGGAAACCTTTCTCCCAGCTGCAGAGAGAGAGCAGGCTGGTCTGTACCTCCCATTTCAGACACTGAGCCCCATCCCCACATCTCCTGCTACCCAGGATTGCCAACTGGCAAGACCAGCCTCTCGCTGCCATCCTCCAGGCAGTGGGATGCAAGGATCCCTGTGCTAAAACAAGTTGCTTCTGGTTTCTCAGGTTTTTATGTTCTGGTCAGTCATTTGTTCCCATTTCAGACCAATCCTGTCCAGCCACTCACCCCTAGAGAGTGTGCGACGAATCTAAGTGGAGGCAGATGTGCGTTGGATCTGCTAAACGTGGTGCCAGAATTTCTGTGGGTTTGGGGTCGTGTTTTAATCCTTCCTGATAAGTAGCTGTCAGTGTCCCACGCAGTTGTGCTTAGTGGTTCCTTGTCAGCTTTTCTCGGCAGGGGCTGCTCCCTCCTCGCGGAGCGCAGGAGAGGCTTGAGCGGCTGTTGGTTTTTATCTCCAGCGCTCATCTGAAAGTCACCTGCTGTGCCAGGCCGGGGACAGATGGGAAGTTATGATGTCATTTGGGAGCAAGCCCTGTTCTTTGGTGAAATCCTGGGTGGAAGGAGGTTGTAGTTGAAGCCATAAGGAGAACTCCTCTGAATGTCAGTTGTGCGAGCTCCACACCCAGCGCAGTCGTGAGGGAGAAGGTGGCCGACTGTGTGACCCATCAGCCCTAATGAGAAGCGAGGAGACAAATGGTGGAGGAGAGGGGCTGTGCAGGGTCACCTCCTGGCCTGCCCTCAGTGGGATCACGTCAGTGAAAGCAGTTGAGTCACCTCTCCCTGGAGGTGTCTGATGGATGTTACAGCCAGGACTTGGCACTCAGGAGCGAGCCGGGCCTTGCTGCCCAGTCTGCGTCCCCAGCTGAGGCACGAAGTAATGTCTTAGCCAAATGTTCACTTGAGCACGCTGTAGCTGCTTAGCTTCTCCTGTATGAAAGAACTTCCTTCCCTTTGGGGTATTCCCTTGATTTTTAAAAAGTCAAGCAAATATTTAAGAGTGGATTAGAGTCTAGCTCAACATATCCATCATTCACCATCAATTATCCAGGTCATTAGTATGATTATGCTCAGCTCGGGACTCCTCTGTGTCTGAACGTACCAAGAGGTAGGAGGAACTAAAGGTGGAAATTTATAGCAAGAACCTTTCCCTCCCCCACCTTATTTAATGGCACACAGGCTTTGACCTGAAGTGTAATTTTCTGCAACATTTAAGGCAGATAAAGTGTCTTTAGCAGCCAAAGGAAAGCTCAAAGGTAACATTATCTAACTAGCAAACAGATGGAGGATTTAACATTCTTGGTAGCTGAAATTTTGGACTCTGGCCAAACCATGCTAATGGATTTTTTAGCAGTCGTTCTTTTCCTATGAAAGTGCAGGACATGGTTTAAAAAAGAAATCCAAGGGAAACATCTAGCAGTACAGGCAGGAGCAAAGAAAGATTCCTGCTTGATCACAAGCAGTATGGGGGGGGGAAAAATTAAAGATTTGTATCAAATACTGGGGCATGACATGTAGGATTCAGTTAAGGAAATAAGACAAATCACCTCAGAAAGCCCCAAATCTTTGCCTTGATGGAGAAGACAAGCCTGTTGAGTAGTTAGAGGGATTGTAGTTCAGTGTTAACTTTGCCTTCATGTGAAAACTTCAGAGAAAGAAGATGTCTTTTGAAGACCTCGTGTTCCAGTTGAATTGCAGGAAACAAAGCAGTCTAAAATCCCTGATCCACAGACACATCCAGGTCCTTGTATGCTTGCAGCAAGCCCTGGTGCTCTGTTACTCCTCTGGTATTTTGCTGTGTGCCAGAGGGCTTTCCAGATGACCACAGCCATAAGCTTTCTTGCTCCATCACATATTCTCTCTGGGTTATAAACATGACAGATTGGGCCTTGAAAAAGCTATGTAATGGAGAACACAGAGCTCTGGAGACAAGAGCATGTTTTCCAGGAATTATTGGTGAAAACTCTGTGGTGTACAGAAGACATCTGAGGGGCAGGGGGTGCTGGGATACCCTGATGATTTGCCATAATTTGGATCCACCATATCCTATAATTTACTGTCAGTGAATCTTCAAAAGCCTGTGCACTGCGTGAGTTTTTCACAGAACGTCCATATTTATTGATCATAGCTTTTCTCTCAACACCTGTTGGGTTTTGTTGATATGCTCCATTAAAATTTTCAGTCTCTCTAGCAGGGAGCTGAGAAGCATCATGTGGCTGAACTGATTAATAATTGATACAAATAAGAAATGCTAATTGAGAGGATAGGATTAAACTTCCAGGCACATCTGCACATATCTGGAACCACTCATTTCACAAAGAAAAGAGGCTGACATTGGAAGGTTTGGAGCCATATGCTTTGACTGGCCTTGCTCTTTTTCCAGGCTGAGGTTTGGTTGACATTAACACCCTACACTGATTACAAAACACTGAATAAATCATACAGAGGTCTAATTCCACCAGATCTCATTACCACCGGACTGAACTTTTCACTAACTTGCCTGTCTCGAGTGATCTGAGTCAGCACATCAGCTCTGAGCATCCCAGGATTTGGGAATGCTGGAAACAGCTCTAGTTCCAAACGCTGGCACTTGAGAACATTCTTGCAAGTCATTTTGCAGCAGGCAAAACCTAAAATATTACAAAGAGAGAGCTGGAAGCCAGCAGAAACTCCAGCTGAGAGCTCGGAGCTGCTCCAGTGCCAGTGCATCCATCTTTCAAAAGTTTAATGAGATGAGTTTCCATCAGGCGTTTTCACAGCCCGGCCACCAGCAGTGGCCTTGGACGTGGTGTCTCGCTCCCCATGGTGTCTGGACAGCAGGAGCTGTGGTTCAGACCTCAGTGAGAAAGCTGGATGGCGAAAATTTGTGAGAGCTAATTAAACAAGACAAGATTTTGCCTGGCAGGGATTCATGCCAGATATACTACATCCCGGGAAACCATTTCAGGCCTTGCCATAAAGTACTTGTGGAGAGAGAGAGAGAGCAGGATGTCTTGCCAGACTTCACTTCAAAAATAGTACTGCAGCTTTTCCTTTTCTTTTTTGGAATTGGTGTGGTTGTAAATTATCTGCTTAGCTCAAGGTTAAACACAGGACAGCGAGAGCTGTGAAGTCTCATAGATGAAAGGCCCCAGCGTAAGTAGGGAAATGGTCATACATAACGTTATCAGGCCGTGCTACATCTCAGCATGCAAAGCATGCTCTGAGAGCTCCAGACATCACCATCAGTCTCAGGAGAGCTGTGGTCATGTTCCTGCTCTGCTGCTGGCCACTTGTTGGTCCTGGGCCAAGTTTTTTAGCTTCTTTACGCTTTGGGTAAATAAGGATGGTTCAACTCACTCCTCTGCTGTAAAAAAAAAACAACCATGAATGCCACACTAATGTTTGGAGACTGCATTAAGGAGGGTGGCAGGGGGAGCTTTGTAGTACTGCTGTCCTCCTGTGGAGACCCCCCAGCAGCAAGTCCTACCTCTAACTAGAGGCTGCAAGGTCTTGGGCAATCACCCCAGAAACAACTGGCAGGTAGAGGTCAGTTCATTTCCTTGTTCGGACGCAGCCGCGCATCCTGACCCCAGAAGTGTTTGAAGTACCATCATCAGTCAAGCACAGGTGAAAGAACAACCCATTAGCAGGGGTTGGCCTCAGCCCCGACACGCCAGCACACCTGCAGTGTTGGCTTTATGTTACCACAGAGGAAGAACAACTCCCTGATGGCTTTACTGTTAAGTTGAAAAACAGTAGTGGGATGTGAAGAGTAGATGATGTTCCCTCAGAGCTCCTGGGGTGCAGACCAGGCTTTTTCCAAACCTGTCCTCTGGGTTGGCTCCTGCAGTCTGGAAGTGGGAAGTGATAGTGTTTGCAGTTTAGGTCCATTTTCAATACCTCATCAGATCTGGGACTTAGGGAGGATTCCCAAAAGTGATTCCTTGGCTCAAAGCTGAGCAGAGATCTACCTGATACTGAGGATTGTTTCCATTGTGGTAGACAGTAACTGAGCTTTCCAGATAAATTACACTAATACTAGTAGAGACTTTTAGAGTTAAATACTGCTTAAGAAAGATTGGGGCATTTAGAGATATATTGCAGTTGTACTTGCATCATCTGGATATTGTTTCTTTGCAGAACTGTGTTTATCACATTCCCCACCTACCTTCAGCCTTTGGAGATCACTGTAGATCTTGTCTTTCTCAGTTGCAGAGTCAAGTTACTTTAATTACTATATTGTTAAGTTGATTTGTAATACAGTTTAATTAAAATCAGAGCTAAGAAGTGACTCTTCTTAGAGAAAGAAATTTGAATGCTTCTGAGTACCTGAATACTTCTGAACTGTATTTCAGAGGGATCAATGAGCAGGTGTTGGGAAAAGAGAGATGAGTTCTGAGAATAAAAAAAACAAAGAGCATTGGTCTGGAAGAGTAGTAGCCTACGGATGTGTTTGCTGATTCATTGGAAATTAAAAGCAGATATAACAGTTTGGGGAAAAAGTTCTGCAACACCGGGTCTGCCTCCATGTACAGACACTTATGGTATTGTTCCCCAGCTCAGGAAGGAGAGGTTTTTGATGTTGTATGCTACTCCAGTCTCATCCAGCCCAGAATTTAGTCTCTTGTGGGTAGACATCAGTCGTAAACAGATTGGAAAACTTAGACACTTTTCTTGGAAGGAAACGTAGGGTTTTTTTTGTTGTGTGGAGTTTTTCTCAATGCACCGCTGATTTCAAAGCTGTGTGGTTTGGGCAATAGCCCAGAATTCTTGGTTTTCTATTCTCCTTGTTCATCTTATAAAGCAAAAATATCATATTTCGTCTACAGGAAAATATATACATACTTGTGTATCTGTGTGTATAGTACATCTGCATTTGTGTGGATGTGAAACTGTTCATATTATGAGTTTTCAGGACCCAGGTACTGGATGCTGAATAAAGCAAAGCAGTGTTATGGAGCTTGACAATGGAAACTGATCCCTGTTGTGGCAATGTCCTTACGTCTCACTTCTGCCTCTCTAAGGGCAAGTGCCCTTTGGTGCTGTTCACTAACTGTTCTCAGTTGGCACAAGCCACAGATGGAAACAAGCCATGGCAGAGAAAACCAGGTGCTGGGGAGCTCTTGGCAGCTCAGGAGGAATTCTCTACCTCGTGCATCAGCCCTGGCCGTTCCCCTGCACGCTGTCAGGGGACGGTGAGGTCCTTCCTCTCTTTTGTGGTGACTCACAAGCCTTGGCCAGGGGTTGCTGTGACTAATGGTCCAGTAGCACACTTAGCAAAGAGACTCTGTGCTCTGATATCCTAGCCAAATTCTTTCCTGGAGTTTTGGATGAGATGCATTTCCACTGCAATTCCTTGCTGCTCACTGTCATAGACTGTCAGCTAATCAGTGTTAAGGTGTGCTGTCTTTTCTGTGATCAGCTAAAGGATTCCATGAATATATCAACTAGAGTGATAACATTCCGAGGCAGGAATGAAAAAGAAGCTTGGATTGCCACTGCACAGCTGTACTGTACTCAGGATCTTTTGGTAAAGAAAATGTATTTATTGTATTTATTAATTACTTAAATAGTCTCACTCCTATCTTCATCTACAAAAGAAGCTGCAGCAGAGAGCATATTGCTGTTCCCCAAAAACAGGGAAAAAATGTGGCATCTGATATTTCCCAAAAGTGCAGCATTTACAGAAAAGCTCATTTTTTCAAAAAAAAGAGCAATAAACACACAACTCGTTGCCTTTCAGCTGAAAACTGAACTGAAAAAAAACCCACCCTGTCTTTCCTCCTTTGACTGTGTTCTGTGCTCAGAGAGGGCTGGAGTTGGGCTTTGTCCAAATGGCAGTCAAGTGATCAGAAAGTGGGATCGGTGAGTGATGGGGCAGAGGGTGCCCGAGCATGGGTGTAGCGTAACGCACAAGTGCAATGCAAACACTCTCACGGAGCCCTTGCGCTCCGAGGTGGACTTCAGATAACGTGCTGACAGCATCAGTCAAAGAAAAATAAAATTGCCGAGGGGCTGTGAAAGGCGCTCTCTGTTCAAACAAAACGGTGTATATAACCTCTGCTTTCTGCGAGCAGTCGCAGTGACACGTGATGGAAGGGATGCATGACAGTACCAAGGGAAAATCCCAGCAGCTCTGGTCACAGCAGCGGTGATGCTGAGAAACAGTAGCTTAATACGGCTCATTGCTGCAAGGATTTTGCTTCTAAGGGTTTTGTCCAAGCTCTTCTCTTTCTCACGAGCAAGTTGCGTGGCCTGTTGGTTCGGGTGAGGTTGTGTGCAGCAGAAGTTCTGGTTCAGCTGTTGAGTTGTGGGAACTTCATCTGCTTACCAAAACGTAAGTGTGTTGTAGGTTGCCTGAAGACCTGGTAAAACCATTATTTGTCAGTTCCAAACTAACTGTGTTGCTGACCAGGAATGGGGTTTTCTTGAATAGGAATGCTCCATGTTTCACTTTAGTACAGCACAAGGAGATGTGGTTTGGCTGTGGCTTTGAGAAACAAAGCAATTTTTTAAATTTTTATTTTCTAAATTGTGCAGCTGCACTTTAAAAGACTTTTTTTTTTTTTCTGGAAACTCTGCTTATTTCAATGGGACAGCTTTCTAATTAGCTCACATCTTTTAAGTAAGGGTCACAGCATTGGACCTGATTTCTGTCCTTAAACTGCTTTGAGATCTTTGGGGGCTGCACATGAAATAATAGTGGTATGTATAATTTACAGGGTGTTGTCAGTTGAAGGCTCCTCTGTGTTTTGTGCATCGAGCACTCTTAAGGCCAGCTGGCAGTCAGCTCAAGATAGTGATACCATGATAGGAAAGTTGGTCAGACATTGCCAAAACGATTGACAGCACATGTGCCTGCTGTATGCCAGGATCTGCACTGCCCTGCTGGCACCAGGCTCTTGGGTAGAGATGGAAACATCTTCCAGTGTAGTCAGTGTGGGTCACAGCCTTTCAGAGAGACACAAGCAATGGCTCAGGGTGGCATCAGGATGTTCCACTGTGCTTCGTCTTTTTCAGGTTGGTACCATTAGTAACAGCAGTAATATGTGCTAAATGCACCAAAAATGATCAAGTCTGTGGCAGACCTGAAATGTAGATTTATTCTAAAGGGCATTTCCCTCAAAATGTTGATATTTTGATGTGTTCCACTTGGCTGTTGGCACTGAGAGGAGAGCAAGTATAAGGCACTGATTGAGAGCTGGTTTTCATAGAGAAAAATAGCTGTTTTCTGCTGTTATGCTGATAATATGAATTCCAAGTACTGGTTGTTAGAAAAATACTGCTGGCAGAGTAAGAGAAACGGAGAGACAAGAGGGATCATGTTTCATGGGCCATAAACTGGGGCACACTAAAATAATCCTCTCAGATATGGTCAACTGAATATGAATCCGTGTAATCTTGAACACACTCTACATGAACTCGGAATTAATCATCAGAAAAAATGAACCCATGAACACAGAGCTAGATGTCAGGATGAATATTTTGTTCTCATGGTGAAATACTCAAGACCAACTCGTGGCATTGTCCTACAAAGAGTGTCATAAAAACTAACCCAAAAGATGTCATCATGAACTATTTGCTGGGAGCCTGACTACCACTTGCTCAGTATATTATGATGCCATGTGGCACTTATTTTCTAAACAGATTTGGAAGTGCAAAGTCTGTCATTAAATAAAGCTCAGCTGGAAAATGTTGATTTTTTTTTTCCCCCGGATAGAAGCTTTAGACCCTTTAAGACTGAAATTTAGTAATCCTTTGAATTCATACTTCAAACAACTTGAAAGGTGAGGTTTGGTTCTAATACCGACAGATCTGCGAGTCTGATGTCTACAAGCATGGAAAAAAGAGGTGTCTGCTGCTCTGCTGAGGCTCCTCATCCTGGACGTGGAGTTCGTGATGAGGATTGTGGTGATGGTGGGAAAGGCAGCGGTCATGGTATCCTGAAGTTCATTCCAAAGTTCATTTGTCACTAGTTTTATCAATATACAGGCATGTAATGGGACAAATATTTCCTCCTGGGAGGAGAGTGGATTATGCTTCCTTTAAAGAAGGAGCATCAGGGGCACAGAAGGGTTACTTTGCAAGGAAACCAAGTGAGTGTTACTTGAGAGGAGTCCCAATATCTCATCCGCAAAAAATCCCCCACCATTAAATAGAATTTAGAATTTTGATTACTACTGTTTAAAAAAAAAACAAAAACAAGAGAAACTTTGGAATGTTACTGTAGGACTCCTCAGCCCTTGGTTCATTGTGCCTTTGAATGTCTGGGACCACTGTACAGATCTCCTGACTTATCATCCACTTTCTGGAGCCCCATGATGTACCTCGGAAAGGAATGAGAGAAGAGGGGAAAGTGAGACTTCTTAATGTGCCTTGGGAATTCATGACAGATCTCAAATGTCTCTAGGAATGTTTTTGTTGTTTCACTCCATTGGGAATTGGCTCTGACATAGTAAAAAACATTTTCAGAACAAGTCCCTTTCATTTTCCTGGCCTCTCTATTGCTCTTGTCACTGACCCAAAGCCTTTTGATTTTTTTTTTCTTTTGACGTTCTTGAGCTAATTGGCCTCAATGAAAAGTGTTTTGTTTCCTGCAGAAATTTGGCTGTGAGAAAAAGTGTGGAGGTTGGGAGAAATCTGGGACAGACCAGTGCCAAAGGGCTTATATAATAGCCCAGAATAGTCAACCAAAATATAGTGTGAGAGTTTTATAGGTGGAGTTTGGTTGAATGAAAATACTCCAGGGTTTGGACACAACAATTCCAATAGGGCCAGACGTGAATTTCTTATTTCAGTCAAGGATTGTCTCAGTTTCATCTAGTGAAGATAATTACTGAATTAGATAATTATGGGCTGAATTCCTGCAAGAAGGCATGTTCTCTTAGTGCTTTTACTTACTAACATTGGCTTCTCTTCAGGCAAGAGGATCTTATCTCCTGTTCAAATTCTGCTCACCTCTAATTTTGTGCGCTCAGTGGTCTGGAGCTCTGTTGTCTTCAAGCCATCTGGAAGTAAGGACAGCAGATTGCATAGGACATGCCTTCTAGGCATTTTTCTTGTATTTCAGTGAGCTTCTGATCAGGTTGCACACAAGGAGAAACTTTTAAGCATTGTAAATGATAATAAATAGCTGGACTGGAGAGCTACATAGCCCCAGAAGTGAATCTGAGTGCTTTGGGTTGAAGACTGAAGGAAGCACAGTTTTCTCATGTACTTTTCCGTAGCATAAATCTCTCATCAGCTCCCTTGAATTCAGCGGGAATCTCATTACCGACTTTTAGGGAAGAAGATTGGACTCTCTAAGGAGAGATTTTGGCTCTGCACGCCACCCATCCTGGCCCACTTGTCTGTGGTCAGACACTGAGTTGGCCTTAAGCGTGAACCTCTTGTCCGTGGATATGTCCTTAACAGCCAGGAAAGGTCCCACCACCATGTTTGGGCTTTGAGGTGCTGCACGTAGATCTTAGGAAAAAGAGAGAGGTTGAGGATCAGGAATTAAGAGAGACTGGGCTAAGTCTCGAGCAGGGGAAATGGTTTATGTCTTGTTTTGTCGGCTGAACCAGATGATTGAAGGAAAAGTTATATTGGGTCAATGCTGAACAAAAACGTTTTCATTTTCTCACCAAAACAAAAGCCTGGAGGAAAATTTAGGCTGTGCAAAGTGTTTAATTTAATGTCCATGTTTGTGGTTTTTTTTTTAAATCATATGTACACGGATTCCATTTCAGTAAATTATTGCTGAATGCTTTGAAATAAAACTGTGATTTTTTTTTTTCTAATTTTTGTTTTGTTTTGGAAACAGCAAAAGACAGTCGTTCAGTACTCTTGAATTCCTCATCAGTATTCCTCAGTTAATGTAATTTGGGAACTATTTTGGCTATCACAAAAATGAATTTTTTGGCAGATAAATTGCACAGTCTAAACCATTCCCATCCCATGTGTATCCAGATGCCAGCTCCGTTATGAACTCCCTGTTTATTCTTGAGACCCACTGACTTCTTTGTAGGGCTGATACTTAGATACTCAGTCTGAGGACGCAGTTGACAGAGATGAGAGAAAGAGAAGATGGGACTGTTCAGTTTGTCCTTAAGGAAACTTTCCTTTTCCAAAAGTAAAGTCTTAGCTGGAGAGGGATTATTTTTCTTTTTCTTTTTTGTTTTTTCCCCAAATAAAAATTCAGTATTATATCTCGTCTGTTCCTCTAAGAGATTTCCTTGTGATCTGTCTTTTGTAATCTTTGGGCCAGTTGCAATGATGGTTTAAATCAGTGTGACTCAGCTAACACTATTTAGCTTCTAACCCATAATGCTTCAAAACACACGAGCCCTGACTTATCTCAAGCAAATGACTGCTTCCCTGGAGCCGGCTGGGGCTGCTGGTGTTATTAAAGTTAAGCAGGAGTCTCCCTGTTCTGCTGCGTTCAGGTTTAAAGAGTAAGGTGATGACACTTCTCTTTTGCTTTTGTAATTTCTTGGAGTTGTTCTCCTTCCCCTTGGTATGTGTGGTTTAAAAGCAGTCCATCATGTTGCACGCTCTGTAAACTGTGGGTTGCTTAATTTGTGTGATTCATAACACAAGAAAAAAAAAAAAAAGAACCATCATCATTCTTGGTATTACATCCAGCTCTGTTACCCAGAGCATTGACCTTGACCAGCTAATGATAGGTATTATGATAGGTATTTAATATATGTGCATGTCTGTATATATAGATATAAATATTCATTATGTGAGGTCTGAGATCGTGAGGGAGTGCTGGCACTGCCAAGTTTTGTTCAATGGTTCAGGCCTCCAGCTGTGCCAAACTCTGGGTTCCCTTAATGTACCATTAAAACAAAACTCAGGCTTTGCTTGAATGTCATCCAGCTTTATTAAGAGAAAGATCAAGCGTAATCTTATTAAGCTTGTCACTCAGAAACCATAAGGGTGCAGCCTTGGTGTGTCTGTTGGGTCCACATGTGCGAACAATTTTGCCTCGTGATACTCAAACAGAGGCTGTTATTCTTTAATGAAGGCTGTGAATAACAGAGCTACAAATTGCCATGCAAGCTTGGTGATGTGCTCACACACTCATGTGTTAACAGAAAGGGGTGAAGGCGTAGATTGTTTGCTTGGATTTTAACGTATTCCTCAAGCCTGCTCGAACCCACACAACCACAATGTTTTTCAAAATCTGTTGTGTATATTTTGAGGTTTCCGAACTTCCATAATAACTTACTCAGCTTTTGAATGTGGCCATGTGTCGGAGTGGACAGCTGTGTCATGGAAAACTTAACACGATCACTGAATCTCCCCCTTTTTGGTTTCACTAGAAGTCTGCTTCCTGGGCCAATATTATGAGAGAGATGTTTAGATAAATTGTGCTTGCCTTCATTGTTGCTCCTTTTCCCCAGTGTTAACAGCTGGGCAGCGGGAGATAACAGTGGAAACCACTACTGTTTATACCAGTGTAAAACCAGAGTACTGCAGTGGAGATTCAAATCAAATATTTCTACTTGCTCAAAACATGGATGTATATAGAAATTCTGTGTATTTATAAGAAAAAAAAAAAAAACCTAAATTTAAATTAGTCAGGATGTTTGGCCATGTGGCTGAGAGTAGGTCTGCATGGGTGAAACTCACAAAAATAACTAGTAATGAGTGGAATGCAGATTCACATTTGATAGTCTAATTGGGAATAAATGTGTAATAAGAAGAACTTCTCCGTAGGCGTAGCATTTACAAATTAGTACTTGAGGAATACAGCTTTCCAAGACTTTTGATCAATTAAATTTTACATATGTAAGCAAGATTTCCTTTGTGCGTGGGGACATGGAGGCTTGATACAACTGTTTGCATGCCCAGAGCAACTTACAGATGGAAGTTTTTGCAGGACAAAGCTCATTGGATTGTGACAGGCAGTGTCCAGGAGAGATGGCAGCTTGGGACTGACCACTGTTTGTGTTCATACAGCACCTTTACAGCTGAGAATCTCTAAATACTGCAGGACTGTTATCTGTTCTTTTCCCTTTACACAGATGGTCTCTTTGACAGATAAGATTTACTGACCCTTCTAGTAGAGTATTTGCCATTGCTGACTAGAAACTCCCTCTCCTTCCACCACAGAACCTTCAGCCAAAGGACTGTCTGTCCTGCATTTCTTTATTCTGTTTTGCTTTTAAAGAAAGAGAAATGAATAAAGAAAAGACACAGCCAAGGAACCTCCTAATGCTTTAAAAATACTGCAAAGTGTCCTATGGAGATCCTTTTTCTAATTTATACTGACATCCTTAAGATCAAAGCTGATCATGGCCAGGCAGAGTTGATCCTGATTTATGACATTTAGATGGACTAAAATGGGTGTTTTCCAGCCCAGATTTCTATTACTCCACAGTCTTGGGCATGCTTTGCATTTTAAAGGAAACAGATCTTCAGATGTAGGTACTCTAGATCTCTTCCCCCTCCACATGTATCTCAGGGTCTTGCAACACCATATTAAGTAGCTTAACAAATGTCTGTAGTCTGTTCCTGCCTTCCTTTTCTCCCCAGGGACAAGACTTTGTTGGTTTGATCTGCCTTGTTTGGTGGGTTTGCTTCCCAGTGTCAGAGCAGGCATGAATCAAGCAGAAAGCCTTGAGCTTGGAGTGTAAGGTGGGAAGCAGGTCCCAGTTTGCACCTCCTGGAATGCCACAGCAGCATCCACACCTGGTGACCTCAATCTGAGAGGGTTTTGTGGACTCCTGAGGTTTATTTCTCCTGCTCTTCCTCTGTGGGAAGGGCCTCAGCCTACAGCCTCAAATCACTAATTGAGAAAGCCCCTTGCCTGCACTGGTGAGGCTCACCGTGATGGTGCAAATGAATCCCTGGCTGATACAAGGCTGAGAACAATCTTTTAGGGCAGATTTCCTCTGTGTGGTTGAGCGGGTTTGGAGATGCCTGGTGTAATTTCTGAGGTGGCAAATTATCTGCGTAGCAAAGAGCTGGTTTTGATGGAGATATTATCTCAGACCTTGAAAGTCACACAGCTACGCTCAGCTGCCTTTTCAGCAGCGCCAGCTAAAACCGCAGAGCAACACTACATATAATTGCTTTTAATCCATGATCAAGGGCAAGCTTGGAAACGTGCCTGCTGCAGTGTGCTCTGCTCTAAGGCAGAAGAGAAAGGGTTGAGTCCAAAGTGGAGACCAGGTTGGATGTGCCGTGCAGGGCCAGGGGCTCAGCGGGCACATGTCTCTGCAAAACCAGAGGGCATCTAGCAGGAAAAAGGGACACACACCTGGGCACAGGTGACTCAGGGTTACGGATGACTCGCCCTCAGCTGCTGCTGGAGACCTCAGTGCCATTGAGGGTGCCTTGCCTCCAGGTGCCACCAGCACTGCTCTGGTTAACCTGAAAGAAAAGGCCATTTCCAGGTTGGGGTGACTCACCTCACCTTATTCACAGCCTCATTTGTGAACTTTCTGGGGTGTTTTTCTGCAACAACAGTGACATCCAGTGGCCAGCTGGATTTTTCTGGCAAAAGCGTTAACCATCAATGATCTTAACAACGTGAAGGTTTTATGTTTACAAAGATCCTGACTAAGGAGGCTCGATTTTGGTTTCCTTGGAGAGGTTCCTTTTTAAAAAAGTCTGGTAAAATTGCCTCTGTTTTCCTATGCCAGCTTGAGAGGCAGGCTAGAAAGTACTCTGCTCCGGGAAGGAGTCTGTCCTGTGTCTGTAAACTCCAGGGGCAATTTGCTGAGGAATCACTGTGCTTTGTGCTAGGACATCACCACATTTTTCACTTATGAGACATCCACAATCCAAATAAACCACCAGAAAGGGGCTCCTGGAACAGGAACAGATGAAGAAAGCAGTGTAGTCTGTAGAATAATTGACTGAGAGGTTAAAACCAGAAAGAACAAGCAAGGATCCGTGTCCTGTCAGCTTGGAGCTTTGATTTTGTGGTTTTCAAACTGCTTTCCAAACAGAAAATGACAGCTCATCTTATGGTCTTCTGAAGTAATTTTGACAGACATTGCCCCCAACTTACTTTCCTGGAATGGTTTAATCTCACACTAGAGCAAGATTACAGTTTTGTTTAATTCAGTTTAGAGCTGTGCTTGTGCAAACTAGAGGAACTGGGGGAAGCAGGTTCAAAATAAACACAGTGAAGTGCTATTTCACACCAGGCTAGATTACATTGCGGACACAATGTATTGTGCAAGCCAAATGCATCCATAAGGCCAAAAAGGAATTGGACGGACTCAACAGTCCAGCTTTAGAAGTCACTAAACTTCTGATTCCCTGAGCCAACAGTGATATACCAGGGTATACTAGTTATACTAGTTATTTCCTATAACAAGCCACTAAGTCCATCCTTATTACCTGCCAGGAGACTTTGGCAAAGGCAGGCAAAGGTGCTGCATTTCACAGTACTGGCTGTGTCCTAAGAACAGCTGAGGTCCCACACGACCTGGTCCTCGCTGGGCAGTGCCTCCGAGGTGCCTTCCACAAGCTGAGTGAGATACTCTGCATGCAGAAGGCTGTTTTGTTTGAGGAGCTTTCCAAGGCCCGAAGCTTCCCTGAGCTCAGACTCCACAAAGTCACTGAGGTGTTTTAGTAACAAGTTCACCATTACCTTCCTTGCAAAGAAGGAGTGTGGAGCAGGGAGGTGTGGAAACTAGTTTGTCGCCCTTACCCTGACCCTTGCCTGGCTTTGGCAAGCAGGTCCACGTGCATTCCAGACTAGTTCTGGGTGTCTCAGGGGATTTGCAATGGGATATGAAACACTTTGCTCGGAGGTACCTGCCTCGCGCCAGCTGTCGGGACCTCAGCGTGGCCGCTTACGTGGGAAGAGCTGATAACTTTGCCTCAGGTGGGAGCGTGTTGTCTGCTTCAGCAAGGCTGCAACCACACTAGTGGGGCACCCTGGGCAAAAAAAGAGTCCGTTTCCTCACTGATTTCCTCGCTGCCTGAGGTGCTGATGACAAATGGCAAACAAAATTGTACACTAAGGCGGTGTATTTTCATACCAGACCGTCTGCGCTGAGGGGATCTGATGGTCCCAGCTGGTTGGGCCAGTCTCAGAGATGCCTCCAGCACCCTGAGAAGATTCTTACAAAAGCCAAGTTTTCTCTAGATTTTCCTCAGACTCCTCCTCTTCTGTTGCAGGGCTAGGGATGGATGAAGTTTCCAAGATTTTGTACACTGACCCTGTCCATTGGAGAGGATCCCATGAGGGACACAGAGGCATGTTCTCTGGCACACAGCTCTGTGACTGGTACACACCTCCAGTCCCACCTTATACCACATCTCTGTGTAGAAAGGTATATTCCCAACAGCATAATTCAGTGAGGAGCATGCACCTTAAAAAAAAAACCTAAACAAACAAAAAGCCCAAAGGAAAAAGAAAAGCCCATGTAGTCATGGCATTCTGCTACAGGGAAAAATGACAAAAACCATCCTCCATGCAGTATCTCAGACTGAGCAAGCCCTACCTTCGTTCACAGTTAAACCTGGGGACAAAGTCAAACCTTTATCTTAGCCCTTGCCCACGTCATTTTCCTCCTACATGTTTCTTGTCCTGGTAAGCTGTTCCAGCTTACACCAGCAAATACAACAGATACATTTTACAGAATAAACACTTTGACTCTTCAGGCTTTGTTGTTTGACTCCCAAGGGACCTTTTCCTTAGCACAGTGAAGAAGGGATTGAATTAATTGTATCTCAAAAATACTGGGCTGAGGTAATAGTATATTATCAGTTATCAATCCACCTCCCTCTTGCCTTTAAACTTGAATCCTTGATATTCAATGAGTTACTTCTGGTCAGACTCAATGATTTTAAAGGTCTTCTCCATTCTAAATTATTGTTTTCTCTAAGAGTGTATAGTGAAAGAGTCATCCTCTCTTAGACCTTCTCTCTATGGAAAAACTCCTCTAATGGTATGTAAGTGAAGCCAGAATATGTAATAGCCCAAGCAGCCCCATAACTAACCAAAGCACAGATCAATACAATTCCCCCTCCCTTGCAAACTCTGGCATGGCAAGAAAGGTGGGGGAAGGGGCATTAAAGGGAAGGTAGGGAAGAAGGGTGGGCTCTGCACAGTGTTCAGGAACTTCTGGGCAGTGGAAGGGTGGCTTGGTGGGCCATCATGCCATGTCTGGTAGATGCTGTGGCTAAAGGAGCTATTTAAGCTCACATGGTCAATGGAAAGAGAATTGCACAGAGGGCTTGTGTTCTTCCCAAGCCTGGCGTTTGAGATGTTGGAATGAACTGCTCTGCGAAGGTGCTCATTCCCTCCAATGAGGCTGACCAAAGAGACTAGTCACTTCATTTTAAAATGTCTGAAGCAGCTTGGAACCCTGATGTTGAGTTGGTCTGACACAGCTCAGTTGTTGCTGTGGTCTGATGCAGAGGCCAGAGGAGATGCTTGGGAGGTGACCTCACTTCAGCTCTTGCTTGTGTTGTTTTTCTTAACCTAAGTGAAACAGCTGGTTTAGACTTGAAGAAAAGTGAGCTTTTTGTTAAAAATAATAAATATCATTTTATTGTTTTCCTCATCATATGTTTAGAGCAAGTCTGCTAGGGAAGGTGTGCAAAGACTAGTAAGACAGCAGAGAATTGGGTTACTGAGCTCATATTAAAGCACTGTATTGAGTCTGGAAGTGGAGGGCTATGTCAGCATGGCACCAGTCCCTAACTGGTAAATTTAGTCCCATCTCATGCTGAGGCTGTGGAGGACTCTGTGCATTGCACTCCAGGACACTTCTAGAGAAGGATCTCAAGTATGTGACATTTGGGTGCCTCCAGAATAGCTCCATACCCTCAACAGGAGCGATGGGTGCTCAGAGAGGGAGAGCAGAAGGGGAGAGACATGGGGGTAGTTTATTATATTGAGGGGCAGAAAGGAAACAGAAGAAATCTGTGGAGGTCTGTCTGTCTTTTAGACTGAGATGTTCCAAGTATAGAATTGCACTGCAGATCTCAGAGACACCCCAGGGAAACACAAATCTGTGCTCTATTAGCCTGGCGTCAATCTGGAATTACCCCCTCAACTTTTGGCCCCTCGTCACTCCATTCTCCCTCTGGCTACAGTTGTGGCCTTTCTCCAGAGCCTGTTCTCTAAGTGCTCACGGGTGAGAGGGGAGAGAGGTGATTACATGCAAGAAAAGAATGAAAGGGAGCCATGGGAGGATTGCTGGACGTTCAAAATGCTGCACGCTTTGGCTTTTTATGTGTTATTGCTCTGATTCCTGTGACTGTCCAAAAGTGACTATGAGTCAGTTCCTCACAACTGCATAGAATAACAACATCAAACGAGAGGGAAAATGATTTCTCCATCTGCCTTGGAGAAGGGGTGGCATGATGTAAGAAGGCTATGATGAAAGCCTGCTTTACAAGACCATTGCACGTGGCTTGTGCAAAGTATTTTTTAAGGCATGCTTTGGGCTTGGATACTCCTGCCAAACAGGGGAGGAAGAAAGCTCGTTCCCTGCATCTCCAGCTCTCCTTCACAGCATTTTGCATAATGCCGCAGTTTCCAAGTGCGAAACCGCGTCTTGTAGCAGAGCAAAAGCCAGCAACCTGGCTTTGATGAGCACCAAGCGCTCTCCTCTAAGGCAAGGGTGCTCTGGGTGTCATTAACAGACCTAGTGGGAGTGGTCTTTGAGGCTGCTGAGTTTCTGTGGGGTACCAGTTCACTCACCCATGGGTTTGTCTCATAGCATCTATTCCCCGTGGTATTTGTGTGCCGTTACTAGTCGGGAGTTGATCCGGGGCACTCTCAGTCCTGTGCTGTATCTTTGAAAGTCATTTTGTCTTCGCAAAGCCCACAGACTGCTCTTGCTTTGAACTTGAATACCAGCCTCTAGGAAGCTTTTGTTACACCTGATCTGCCTGAGGTGTGGGTAGAGCTGCATTTGGGATGCTGATGATACACCCACTGCGTGTCTCATGCTCTGGTACAGTCTGGCTCACACTGTTTCATACTAACTGGGGTAGACTGGGGGGATGGACAGTGGTCCTTCTGGCCATTTCCAGAAAGTTCCCCTTGTGGGACCCCACAAGCACAGATTTTGTTCATGTTATCAGTAAAATCTAAAATCAAAATATTCAGGCAGGCATCATACTCATCCCTAGGTGTTGCATGTTACCCACCTTATCCATTACCTGGTGTCATTCTTTGATAAGACATTTTACATTAGAGATGAATTCAGGCTGAAGGAAACTTCCAGATACATCTATATCCAGCTTGCAAAACAAAGGATTTGTGCACAGATCCAACATCTGCTCCTTGTCAAAGTGCATTCAAGGTACTGATTCAAGGCAGTCCTTACCACTAGAGTGAGATTTCAAGAAAGTAAGTGGTTTAGGAAGGAAGAGGAGAAATCGTCTGACAGTGATAGTGGTCTAAACCTGAGTCATCAAGAGAAAGGATGAAAGAGCCTCCAGTTCTTGAACGATGGTATTTATTAGTAGAGAAAGATGCTGGCCGAGGAGTGAAAGGGAATTAAAAGTTTGGAGGGTTTATCCACTAAACTGATTCCCCATCATGGGTCTGGGACATCTGTCATGGCAAGAAAGAGTAACGTGGGATGTCATGCGGTTCCCTCCAGTAAATTCCTGCTGTTACCCAGGGAGTGCTGGATCAGAGGAATGCTACAGTGGAGAAATCAGCACATTCAGATAAAATTAATTCCCTGAAGTGTTTGCTGTTGCTCCTTACTGCAGCCTCGGCTCGACAAGTTCATCATTCAGCTTCCAAAATACTCAGTTTGACCACTGTCAGAATTAGAGAAATGGAGATGCAGTTTTTGGGGGCAGCAAGCGAAGGAACCAGTAAGTTTTTGCCCCAGCTGTGAGTGGGCAGCTTGCAGCCGTTTGCATTTTTGCCTGCCCTGGTTCTCCCGAAGCCTCACTGCCATAACCACCGTGGTGCTGCCAAGAGGCTCGAAAATCAGCGTCGGGAGGGAAGGAGGAATAGAGGCCGCCGCCTCCTGATTGCAGAACAGCCCAAGGTCTAAATGGCAACAAAACGTTATACATAATGTCTGATTCGCTGTGTGGAGAATGTAAAGAATTGAGACCTCCCGACACAGTTTACATTGGCCCTTTTTATGACTAATTGTGCAGAAAATAGCTCGGCTTGTAGTGTGCATGGAAACAGTTCAGATTTCTGCTGTGTGTCAGCTAATGGGCTAGCAAGGCTTTTTTAGCACAACTTCAAAGGCTCTGGCAATGGAGGTCCTTTGTGAGGGAATTATCTCCTGCTCCTTTGTACCCCCTTTATCCTTCTAAGCCACGGGACAAAGAATTGTGAAACGAATAGACAAAGTAATTTGTAGGAGATCTTTTAACCTAGATAAAGTACATTTGCTCAAAAACTTTTTTTCTGCTTCTGTCATCAAAACATGGTTATATTTTTCTGTGCAGAAACACACAAGTTCATTTAACTTTTGAGGGACGCAGCCTTAAGCTTAGGCATGCTATTCATGAGGGTCACCAGGATGTCTGAACTGGTAAAGGAGAGCTTTAGTTTATGTGGTCAGTTATAAATTATGTGGCTTTTAAGAGTTGGCTGAGAAGTGTCTTTCTCCTCACCTAAGGATATTTGACTAATAAAGGAAGAAAATGCGTTTCTTCAGCCCTGTGTGTATGCATGCACATGCTTTAAGGAAACCACTTATTTTTCAGCTTTTAGTAAAAAAACCCAAAGTGGCTTATACTTTGTTTCTTCCAGTGGAAAATTAAACCTTGGGGAGATAGGAAACACATTATATGGATCTGCTTTGTGTAGTCCAAAGAACAGCTCTTAATTAAAAATAAAAAAGCAAACCAGGGAGGGAAGGTCTTTGATTAATGTTAGCAACCATACTGTATAATGTGTTCCTCCAGTGTCTCCAGATCCTCTGTCTCAAAAAAACAACAAATGAGTGAAAGGAGAGTAATCTTGGCCTCATCAAACTTAATGAAGAAACCCCCTCTAAGTGCAGTGAGCCACACTGGCCACTCCACTGTATTTGTATTCAAACTACAAAATGACTGCGTTTAGCACAGGGTCTTGTCCTGAAGCAAATCCCGTGAGTATCTCCTTATCCTCAGGGGGTGGAAGGACTGCATCCACACTTGTTTTTTTTTTTAATCTTAAACTGTTAGTAGCAGTTGCTCTGTATATCTCCATGCCCAAGTACAGACTTTCACTTCAGGTCCCTATCTAGAGAATCTTTTATGTCTGCTTCCTCTCCTTTTCCCGTACTTCCATGGATTTCCCAAGGCAGTTGATGTTCTGACCTCTTGGATCCAGTTTTCATCAGCTGTCAAGATAAATTTGGTTAATACTCCAGAAATAGTTTATTCAGATTTAGGCTGAAGAGGGAATAGTGATGGAAATGCAAGATCATTCCCCTGTCTCTCTAATCTGTCTGATATGTCTCTAGATGCACTAACTTTTCAATAGTTATACTTTCTTGAGGTTTTTTTCCAGGCCAGGAAGAGAAATTTTTAAAATATTTCAGCAGAAGCACACATACACAGACATGGATGTATATATAAGGCTCATTTGATTTATATCTCTAAATAAAAATTAAATCCACTGGTGTTATAAAAATATGACAGTTATTTCATATTCTATTCGCATATATGGGCAGCTAGAGGCCGAGATTTGATGAGTTTAACTGATGCTGAGCTTAATTTTCTCCAATATACAGGTTAAATTTAGTTTCATTACATGCCATAAGCTGTCAAAGTATTCTGTTGTTGTCAATATCTAGCCTGTGAATGCTTATCTCAAGTTTTGGGTGACTAAGGAGAGTTATTTTATGTAAAAAATTTCTCATATAGAAAATTTTCCTGGGTTTTAAAACTGGGAAGAATAATAATGATGGACTTCCCAGCAGGAGGCAAGCCAAGACATTTCTTCCAGGAGTTCTTTAACCCCAGAAGTTCAGCAATGACATGAGAGTATTTTCATGTTTCACATTACCCACCTGCACTGGGTGCACTCAAGTGCCACCTTTTTCCTTAAACCTTCCTCTTCCACATATATCTCACATCCTGAGGTGCTCCTTGCCACGTATCACTGTTGGGAAGTGTCTGTGTTGGGTGGGAAGACTGCTGATCTGATGCATAATTATGGATTTTCCATCCCTAAGATAGAACATGACTTCAAATTGCTTGCAGTGTGCATAAGGAGCTGCTGGTTTGGATACAGCAGTATTACTGTGATGTAAAATAAAGAGTTGGATACAAAACCAATCCCAATATGTGAATTCTGACTGGACAGAGAGGACAAGTAAAAGTCAGAGCTGGTTCATGTAGAAATCTTGCACTCAGGTGTGCAGGATGTATTAACAGAGCAAGCTGATGGTGAAATGGGTGGTGATTTACCCAGGTGTACATGGGATAATGCCAACAGGAAAATTTTAAGAGGAGTCTAAAGGTAAAGCTTTCAAAGACCTGCTCATGCCATTCCTATAAGTTGTTGAAGCTTCAGACTCTGCTTATACATGTGGAATGGGTAATTATTTGGGGGTCAGCTTTGATTTTGGTTTTGATTTTTTTTTAAGATTTTTTTTTACTTTCTTTTCTCTTGGTTGAACTGGGGCATTGAAACTATTGTAGTATGTGTTGAATTGTGGACTTAAAATGAAATAACTATGATGTTCACATTGAAATTTGTGATGAAGATTTTAATTTATTCAGGGATTTGAAGTTTGGTGAGATTTTTTTTTAATGAAAGCTGGTATTCCTTCCAGTTAAGAAAGGCAAAATTAAAAGAATAAGCCTTGAGAATGGAGCAGAGGATAAGGAGATTTGTGATATGGAAATTCAGTCTCTGGTCTTGAAAAACGTCCTGAGGATGTTAGTTCACCACATGGATGAGTTTTACCTTGCTGAGAACCTTCTCTGTTCCCTGTAATTGCAGCCCAGATCCTGCACAAACTCCCAGACAGCTGGAGTACTGCTCCCAGGGGAAAGGGTTACAGCAGAGGACTGAACAGCTCGGGGCGTCCCACCCTGTGGAAACACACATCTCACCATACTTACAGTTTGTGCTGCCATGCACAGCAGAGCACCAGTCCGAGGAGCTCTCATCTTTCAGGTCTTCACATAGAGGGCACGAATGGGAAGTCCAGGCAGTGTCACCTTTGGTCTTCATCTGTCACTTGAAGGGACTTGCAGGCTCTGCTGAGGAGCTGACTTTATTGGCAGTCCTACCTCTTTGTGGATGAGGAAGCAGAGCTGTTCCATAGTTACTTTCCCCTGGCTTTAAAAGAGTTAAAATTGGGTTCTTCTGTACTGTGATGATATCAAATATTTTCTGGATTCAGAGTGACTATTTACAGTAAGAAATCTTTTGGCATTTAAGACTCTTATTCAGGGAAGGTAGAGTGTTGTACCATCAACTCAGAAACATCTCTGATACCTTTGAATTTGGTTCCTCAGTGTCACTTGGCCACTGACAGAATGGGGACCTTTGTTTGCCTTGGCCACTGCATAAAAAAACAGGATATGATCAAATCCAGTTAATCACTCACAAATGTCTCATTTCTTGAATCTCTGAGGGTGTATAGCACATTTTTGGGACTGTTCTCTGCTGCTTTGGCTTTTGTTATAAGTAAGCTAGTAAGGAGAAAATCAAATTTTGAGTTTTCTTAAAAGGAAGTGGAGGAATCCTGGAACACACGAGGGCTCTGCAAATGTATGTTTAATCATTTAAAGAAATCTCTTTTGGCTAAAAGCTCTTACCAGCACTTGCAAGTTACACTCAAAGCTGTACAGCTACATCATTCCAACAACTGATGTGAGTTAGCGCCCTTGTTGGCAGCGTGAGCAGAGAGATGCAGGCTTAGCAAATCCTGGGGGCTGAGTTACTCTCAGATTCATAGTGACTTTGTGCAGCGTGGGCGAAGTGTCCTGGGGGTGACTCTGCCGATGGTTACGCCAGCTCCTTACACGGTGGCATGGGCCCAGAGACTCAGGCACATCTTGCCTGCCTTGTTTTGTTACAGTGCAAAGCACTTGGCTCTGCTGTGGAGCCGGGCAGTTCCAAACATCTCCTGAAAACACTTCAACTGTGCTGAAGGCAAGCACACGCTCTCCAAGCAGCAGCGAACCAGAGGAGTGAGTGCTCACATGCAGCACATGGTGGAACTCCCTGCTGCAAGGTGCCACAGGGCAAAAAGTGCATGGAGGCAGAGCCTTGAGCATATTTGTGGTGAATTGGCCTATTCAGAGCTGTCAGTGAGATGCACTGACCTGGGTGTAAATGGGGGTCTCCCAGCCCAGCAGAGCTGGGAGCTAATGGGCGTGATGGAGGAGGATTGTTCTGTCCTTTCTCAGTGTCAATCATGTGTATGTGCACATGTACATACCTTTAACACCGTGGGCTGCAGTTGGAGACAGGTTACTGGGCTATGTGGATTTTAATAAACCTGTTAGTGGGGCTTCTTGCTTTCTTACTTTTATATTTAACCCATCCTGAAAACAATGTGGGACTCTAACAATAAGTTGAAAGCTTTGGAGGGATTACACTGCCTTATTGAGTCTGTACCCAAAGTCCTTTGAGGGCTCCCATTGACTCCAGTGGGATTTGGTTCAGACCTCAAGTATATAGAACTCTCTTAAGTAAACTCTTTCAAGGCCTGTACATGCTGCAATACTTATTGGGCTCTTTGTTACTTCTGTGAATAGGAATGTGACCTTTACACTTCTAACAAAGAGCCCTGAATTACAGGACTAAATCTTCATGTTTTGGGAGGGATAAGGTTACCATCCCAGCTCCTCCCAACCCTGCTGAGCAGGTGGCTCAATGGTTGATGAGGCAGTTCCCCAGTCAGTGAGGATTTAGTTAGACAAGCACTGAACGTGTAGTACAGCAGCTTCAGAGCTTCTTCATGGGTGGATGTCCATGAACAGTGGTGGTCAGGGTGGACATCTGGGTATATGCATTGTTCAATTTCATGAGTCAAAGCCCTAGGCATATCCTTTTGCCACCGCAGGGTCATTCTGATATCCATGTTAGAAGTCTGTTTAGTCCATGTACATACTAAAAATGGCCACTGTGGAAGACAAGACTGGTAAGCCATCTAGGTCCACTCAGTCCCTTGGCCACATGAGGGGAGAGAGGGAGGGATGAGTAAGATGGAAGAAGAAAGTGTGGGGATGTATGTTCCCTCTTCCTCTGGCCATTGCCAAAGGCTTCAGTGGGGCTTCATGGCAAATAGCTGAGTCTGAATGACAACAAATTACATGTCGTGCCTTTCTTGCTTCTGAAGCTGGTCTAGGTTCTGGTACCCTTGCCTCCCAAACCTGCTGTTCCAACAGGAGAAACTCAAGTGAGTGAGAGGAGCAGTTTGATTGACAGTGCTATTTTCTACCTGTATTTTAGGTCACTTCCTGGGTAACAACACTGTGATTGATGTACTGAGACAAGCAGGATTTGAAGTGGAGCACACTCCTCCTGGACAACCAATTGGAAAGTAAGCAGCTGCCCACAGATTATTAATCACTTTCTCTCCTTTTTTCTCTCCCTTTTTCTGTGACTAAGCAATATTACTGCATTAGTATAGGAAGTGGGTGAGGAACCTCCCTTTCCCACCCAAGTTCCAGACAAAAAGTTCATTGTAAAGCATCCATTGTGTGAGTTTGGAAACATATGGAGCCTCAGTGGCTGGGGTTTTTTGTGGGTTTTTTTTTGTTTTTTTGGTTTTTTTTTCACTTGGGGACACTATTTATATCACAGCTGCTTCGTTATACCAGCTCAGAAGTGCCACAGTTTCTTTCCAGAAACATCTCATTCAGCTCATTTTCCCCTGTAGCTGTTTTTCATTTTTCTCTCCATGGGATTTTAGTTGCTTCTCCATTGCAGACCTCTCTGTCAGTCTCCTGTTCTTCAGCTGGAATTTCAGTTTTTCCTGAAGGACCAGATTTAATGTAGCAGATGCACCTTGGAAAGTGTGTTGGGTAGGCAGAGAGCAATTCAATATTCCCTGAGCTTCTCCATCTATCTGGTCAAGTAAAGCAGGCAGGAAAGGACTGATCACCAGGCTCTTGGAAATATTCATTATTAGAAGATAAAATACGGCATAAAATTGTCCTTAGTTAGTGAAACAAACTTCCTTCATCCCATAGAATTTTCCCTTTCCTTTAGATGAGGTCTCTTTCAAAGAAATCTTAGACAATAAAACCATGAGGGATGGTGAGACACAATCTAGTTTTCCCTAGAAAATTAGCCTTTCCCCTACATTCTGCAGATAAAATTTGGCCAGGATTCCTCTGTCATAGGATTGTTATCCTCATCAGGAGAAAGTGTTAGCAGCATGCTCCTGTCCCTGGTGGGCAGACATGACATGGTCCAAATATGAGGTGAGTGTCAATATGGAGGATTAATCGCAGAGGTAGTAGACCATGTCTGAAAAAACTATGTGTAATATACTTGGAAAATCTGGCTGATCTAACCTTGTTTGTGAAACATCCGCAGTGATTCATATGGAATATCATATGGCTCAACTGTACATAAGTGTCTTTGACAGAGCATTTATCCTAAATGCTTCTCGGAGTCTGTTGAGCAATAAAAGCATTGTCTTAAATAACAAGGGGGGAAAGAGGAAGAAAAAGCTATCAAACACCAGGAAGAGGATACATTCAGAGGAGGTTTAAGAAGCACTTTGGCAGAGGGAGAAAAATCAACGTGGCACACGGAAGAGCAGTAAACACTGTAACAGGCTGGAGCTGGAAATTTTGACTAAAATTAACAAAAAAAAAAATTACAGCAAAACAGAAAAGCCAAGCAAACTGTAGCAGAACAGCTGAGGTGTACTGTTCCTAGGCTTCTGACAAGGAAACTTTCCACTCAGGGAAACGGACACTTTCTTCAGCAATTTTCATTTAGCTGAAAGTATCATCTTCCATGAAAAGTGTTTCAGCTGGAAATTGTGAAACGAATAATTTATTGGCTGTTGCAAGCCCTTGAGAAGAACAAAAGATACAGTAGTGTGAGAGAAGTCCAAGAACAGTTGCTGCTCTTTATGGTCTTGGGATATGTCTTTACACATCATCACAGACTGGAAATAAAGGATGGGGCAGGAAACTTGACTCAAAGCCAGTGCTTAATGTTGACTTTTTTGCAGAATGGGGCACTTCTGTGTGTGCATTCCTCTACCTTGGCAACAGTGTCTCCTGTTCACGATGTCTTCGCTGAAGTTGTATTCTCTGGGGAAAACGTTTCTGAAAGAAAGTGGGCTTGGACTGCTGCCTAGATCAGTGCACATGTCCATCAGCTGAATTGTCACACACTTGGTGACTTCTGTTCCAGCTCCAGACCACAGTGTGGGACAGGTTGGCCCCTTTGTCTGGACTAGTACCCTAATTCCAGTGGGGTCTGCAATGAACACTGAACATACAAAACTTTATTAAAGGGTACACTGTTGCACAGGAATACTGGATTGAGTCGAGCAAGAGCACACCAGATCTGCCAGTCCTAGATGAGAATATATAGAGAAAAAAAAATTACGTGGTAAAGAAGTCCAGAGTTGCCGCTAGACTGCATTACTCAAGGTGCAGAAACAGCAGAAGACTATAGAAACTGTGGATAAAGAGAATTTAAATATATTCACAGGAAACAGCTTACAGCCTTTAGAAAAAAGGAGGCTCTCAGACATGCCCATCAGGGGATGTCATTGTCCTACAGCTGGGGCTGTAGCCATCAGAAGTGCTTGGGGCTCCCCCTTAGAAATAAGGAGGCTGCTGCAAAGCATCTGTCTCTTTTTTTTTTTTTTTAGAATAGCTTGTATTTTATGATTTCTGGGCAAGATGCAAGACAGTCTAGCCAAACACAGTTATGACAAAAGGCGACAGCATGTTCAGAAAGCGCAGTGAGTTGGTTGTTGTGTTGTCAGGGTCATGTTGCTCTAATTGAGACTCTTAAGGAACCTTGCATTTTTTGTTCAGCCTTCTATTTTCACTCTTCTGCTCTTTAAAAGATGAAATGAAAACATTTGAAGACAGTTAGAAAGGCCCAGAAGGGGAACCATTTTGTGATAGTGGCTATACTAACAAAATGTATACATAAGAATAAATAAATAGAAGCTCAACAAAATTTGGGTTGCTTGCAGAGCAGAGATTGTTTTATGGGTTACAGAGATGCAGGTGTTCTCATCTTGATTCTTGTGAAGCCATATATGAACTAAGAGGTATTTCTCTCCTCTGCTGAAACCCAAAAGAGACATATCTGCTTTACTTCCAAATAAGTTGTATAAGGGAGTCAAGCCCACTGCGCTGCATTCTGGCATTGACGATTGAAAAACTGGATACTGTTCAGGGAAGATCAGCTGGACTCTAATGTAGAGATTGGTGGGGGTGGACAGCACGTGGAAAAAATGCAAGGGTTGGAAAAAAACTGAAGCAGCTGCATGCTTATGTTTTGGCCAAGGGAATTCAAAAAAGGAGTGCTGTGGACAGATTGTATGCAGGAGAATGAAGAGGAACAATTTGAGCTGGCACATAGAAACATTTGGAGATATTATCAGATTGAAATTGAGGGTGGTTCTGGATGAGTATCAGTGATTTCTTGACAGTGATTTGCAGGACAATCTTTCTTAGACCAAATAAGAACCCCCATTATATGAAAGTACCTTTAGCAAAACACGTATTCTACATCCTGCTGCCCATGCTGCCTTGCCAAAAAAGCAAATACTATTTTTCTTTAAGATCTAGTAGTCTTATTTTAATAATCAATAATAATTAAGTAGTTTTACTATAAATAGGTGGAGTATAGTCTGGTATGACTTAACCCCATTTCAGTTTCAGAAAGGATAAAGAATACCTTTTTAGAAAATAACTAGTACTGTTCCTATGTATGAAAAAAAAGAAAATCCTTGGGAAGAGTGAAACAGGACAAAGACCAAAGCTGTTTGTGCTTTCAGTTACATACAGGCTGGGTAAAGCCAGAAGATTGTTGGCTTCCTCTATCCAAAAAGCTAAGCATGGGTTGGGAAATGGCTGCTCTTTAAGCCAACCAAACCGAATACCTAGAGTCTCACATTTCTGTTGTCTGGTGACAAGCATGAATTTGAGCCAAATTCTCCTTTTCTTAAGGTATCAGGGAAAAATAAAGTGAGATCTTGTCAGGCTAGAAGAGATAGCCAAGACGTGGAGGGGTTTGATGGCTCCAGAAACAGTGAACTGGCAAAGGAATGTTCCTATAAAGTACGTTTATCTGGTGTGGAGCTATTTCAGAACTCTCACTGACTGGATTTCTGAAATCTCCTGGCTCCTCCTGTTGATCTGCCTTAGTGGCCCAGTGTTGACCTTCCTGAGCCTCTTCTAGAATCCCTCCAGGTGACTGTTGAAAACACCTCCTGTAAAGCTTGATCCCTTTCTTCAAAAAACACCCTGTTGTACTCATCATGCAGAGCAATGCCATAAACACTTGAGAACTTATCCTCATGTTGGCTTCATTTGTTTATTTTGTTGCCTGAGGGGAAGCGTCCCAAATCTGTTTGCACGACAACCCTCAACAGCATTCATATTTGCTTCTTATTTTGCTGGCTGTCCTCCTTGTCCCCAAACAAAGGCATTGGAAAATTAGCGTATCTCATTGCTTTGCCCTGAGATAAGAAAGGCAACTTCTTTTTTTTTCTTCTTTTTTTTGGTGGAGTTCTGCCAACTGGCTGTCCCTGCTCCTCTGTGTCTTCAGAAAGCAGAGCTGCGTGCTTGGGGTTGGGAGAGAGGAGGAGATGGGAGAAAATTTTCCCTCAGATGGATTCCATGACTCGAGCAGATAAAGGGCCACAGCTGCTTCACATTTAATTGGAAACAGCCAAACTGCAAGATCAATCCAGGAAGCACCTGTGTCCGTGATGACTCTATTGTTGCTGGGTTCTCAGAACCGGCTCTGACCTTCTGCCACTCACCAAGCCCTCATGTGCTGCACACTGTTCTCTGGGCCAGGAAAACATGCAGCAGTGCTCATTTCCATCAGACTGCTCTTTCCAAGGTTGTGCTCAATGCTACCTTCTTTCAGAACGGGAGAATTCAGTACAAGCTTTTGTACCTGCCCTTTTGAGAGTTTACTGTACACTCACAGAGCTCTGCTGGAGAAATTAATTACTCTTGCTCCTTATGTTTGAACTTCCTGGCCCAGTTGAAGCAACGTGTCTTAGCTGTTGTAACATACTCCTTTCCTTCTTTCTGAAGCAAAGAGCTTCCTCCTTCACCTTCTCCTGTAGCATCCTACAGTTGTGACCCTGGCCTCCTACTCAGTGTTGTCTCAGGGTGGAAGTCTTTTCTCCCCCTAGGAATGCTCTGTTCTTCCCCATGGGATAAAAGCACTTACTCCATGCAGTGATGCAGCCATTTCACTCCATCAGGATCCCTAAGCTTCCCGAGGTGATATCAAGAAATGGGAAGATGTTTCACCTAACATTCCCCACAGCCCTAAATTGATAAGCGTGGCAATTCAATAGAATACACCCCAGAAAATTATGGATGCCATCAGAGCCCTCAGGAGTCTCCCAGTAGTTGCCAAGTTCCTTGGGATGCCCAGGAAAATTTAGCTTTCTGGTGCCAGCCTGGCAGGATTACTCCGCTCTGCTTAGCTGTTAATTTTTGGGATGTGTCAGGGAGAATGTTAAAGCTGTAGTGAAATAAGTAAAAAATTATTTAGAAAAAAGAGAAGTAAAAAATAAGTATTTATGAGAGCTGTGACACTTCTGTTAGAAACAACTGAGTTAATTGAGAAAAAAGGTAGAACTGAGAAGGAGAGATTCGGGATCCCATCTCTTCTGAAACAGGGAAAAGTGCACACTTTTCTTTTATGTGGGTGGAATAACCTCCCTGTTGGGATGCTGCAGTTCTTAATCCTATTGTAAACCTTTGGATCTTTCACTTGATCTGAGCCTGAAGATCATACTCCCTTCACTAGCTTCCTTCCCTCAGAAGAAAAGCAAACCCATTATTTAGGGGGTTCTCTGACAGCATAATTTACAGTAAGAGGTGTATAGGGATGAAATGGGGTTCATCTGCATGCACTGGCAAATTTTTTGCCTCATCTAACATTGGAGAATATGACTACTCGATGCTTAAAATATTTAGTTACGAAAATATGCACATTACATTTTTATGTTCCCATGTGCCTTTAAAATATCCTCCTTTGCAATTTAATTGTCTTTGTGTCTACATTACTGCCACAAAGTCTGAGTCAGTCAAAGTAACTCTGAGGAGGAGGAAAGTTGAAGAAAGTCTCTAAAATGTGGTAGAAAAGCAAAGTCAATTTACAAGTTCTCAGCCATAGAAACTTAATTATCCTTTAAGCAACGCATTACTTAGGGACAGCATATCTCTCTGTTCTTTAGGCTACATTTAAATGCTGAACACCTTCTGAAAGAATAGAATTTAGCAACTTACTACAAAAAAAATCTGGGAAAGAAGAAGATAATTCATGGTGTTGGAGTAAGAATATGGAACAGAACTTCTCAGGAATTTTGTGCTTGACTAGTTCACCCAGTGGGACATTCACTTTTCTCTATAATCAGATTTCATCCTTGGCAAAAATTCTTGTTTTGTGTGAAAAAATTGTTTCATATTCCGTATAATTCTGTTCCTTGGGAACTTGCACACAGGGCCACTGGGGAACCTGGGCTTGCTCCTTTTTGCTCAAGGGCAGCCTCCTCATAGAGCTGTCCTGCAGCCAGTGCTAAGGTTTCTAAGTTTTTTGCTGCTCTGCAGCCTATCAGTTTTAGATCTGTATCTCATACTCCATAAACTATCTAATAGTAAACTTACAGAGCCTTGGAGACTTCAGAAGTTCAGAGCTCGTGCCTGGCTTATTTCCTAGCCAAATTTTGGAGTTCTTGTTTCCACAGGAGAAGATGATTTTTTTCGCCCTTCTTCTGCTTCCAGCCAACTCTAATGCAGATTTTTTCACCTAAGGTCATTAGTATGAGATGAAAATGTTTGGTTTGTAGTTACTAGAGATAAAGCTGATCCAAACTGCACTGAAGTCAAAAACTTCCATTGTTGGCTTCCATCGGTGCTAGTAGCTTTTAGAGGTCATCGTTATTATGAGATAGTTGTTGATTCTCTCCTGTCTTTGGTGGTGAGGAGCCATGAGGGAACTGGTAGAAAACTAGGAGTATGTTCACACAGTTGTGCAGATGCTTACTAAAAGTAAAAAGACTGCCTTTTCCAGAGCAGTGCTCATGGGTGTCTTAGACAACTGGCCCAACTTGCTTGCAGTAGGTGTCTGGCTAGTTTTAGACAGCTAATCATTTTGTGAAACGAATTCCCCTCCTATTTGAAGGACTTGGGCCCCATATTGAAGTTGGACAGTGTCACTAGACTCACTTAAGCCTTTGGAAAAACTGCACCATCCCCTCTCCAGCGTCGTATTGAAACAGTGAGGTTGTGTGACTTTGTTTGTGTGTTCAGCCTGCACTTGTCCTGTGGATTGATGGCCTCCCTCCCAAGTGATCTCAATCTGGGCTGAAGTGGAGCTGCACTTTGTAACAGCTCAAGGGGCACAAAGGTATCAAGTGGTATTGTGTGGTTTGAAAGATGTCGTTTATCTAAGGAAGTTCGTGGTCTGTTTGCTGTCACTCTGTCTTTGCCGAGCCGGCTTCCCTTACCTTCACTATCACGTTGTCAGGCAAAGAGACCTCACACGTTAGGACTGATAGCTTTTCCACTCCCAGAGCTGACTTCTCTTCCTTCAGCAAGTGGGCTGAAGTTGCAGGCTGTGTTGACGATCAATAGAGCTGTTTGATTCAGCATGAGTGTAATTGCTAGTAATTTTGCTTGCAGGGAGCTCTTTGCAAAGCATAAGTTCTTAAAAAGGGAAGAGGATTTCTGTCAGTGAAGAAGGCAATGACTTTTCTCATCATCGCTTTCACTTAAAATTCCTTCAGTAATGGTATCTCAGAAAAAAACAGTCAGGGATACAGTTTTCTACATAGGATTTCACTGAATAGTATGTTTCATCTTTCAGGAGGGATCAGATGTGCATAGGGACATTCTCTGAAGCCTAAATGGGGTTAGAAACCCTCCAAAACAGCATTGTGTGAATGGTGGTGTGGCCAAATGACCCCCTGTGGGTGGATCTTGTTGTGGGATGCTGTGAAGTTTACTGAAACCTTTCTGAACTGCCCCTACAGGTAGAAGGTCACTCTAATGCACATCTGCCATGTGATCTTGTGTCACTTCTTGTCCACTTGGGTGCAAAATAGTCTCACTTTTAACAACTCATGGTGTCTCAGCCAAGACAGGTGACTTCGTGCTGGCCACAACCCAGCTTTGGGTCTGAAATGACTGTGTGGTTGTCCCTTGAGGAGAACATGGTGAAGGGTCAGACTGAGATGCACGTGCATCAGCTGCTCCTCCTAGTTAAGTGCTAGTATTAGGAGCAGGAATGCCAAGAGGAGTTAAGTTCTTGTAGCAGGAATAGTAAATTAAGGATGGTGAATTTATGAAGCACTTGTCACAGTAAATAACTGAGAATGCCAGAATGCATTTTCATGTCATGATCATTGAATCATTTTTATGAGAAGTCGAAGTAAATTCATGTGTAATCTGTAAAGTTTGTAGAGAGTTTAATTCATCCAGGAAATCATGTGTTGGGAATACTGTACCCAGCTCCAGATCAGATATACTTCAGAGAAGCGTTAAGGTTTTAAAATCCTTCCACAAGCCAAACTGATCTCCAGAACCTTTTTGAGTCTCACCCTTCTCTGGACCTCATGCTCCATGCAAGTGAACATCATGCCAATATGTTTCCCATTTCCTGGGGATTAAACTGCTGTGTTTGATGACTCAGGACTTCACAAGAAAGCAGCTCAGTCACTCACTGTCCGAAGTGGCCTCAGGTGCCTCAGAGGACATGTTTGCTCTTACACAGTGATTCATGATTTCAGACCAGAGGATCAACTCTCTTTCTTTTTTTTTTATTCCCAAAAAGTTAATTAATAAAACAAATTTCTATTAGTGGGTGTTGAAAGACTTTGGCTTTCCATCTACACTCCCAAATGCTCTGCATTCCAGGGAGAATGAAAAATGGACCTGTGAACAGAAACAGGAGGGAGGAAAAATGGATCAGATGCTGTAGATGGATGTAGACACAGTGGCTGTCAAGTGATATGATTGAAGAACTTCCTGAATGAAGACAGTTTCTTGCAACTGTGATTGCTAAGAACGCACTACTACACTAATCCAATTTTGTAATTCATACATGCAAATTTAGAGAGAAATTTTAGGGCCAGACACAAGGAGTGCCTGGCAGAAACTGAATTATCTGTTTGTGCCTCCCTGTTGACCTCTTGCTCAGGCGGGCGGCCACGTGGAACACAGTTGTTCTGCTTGTGAAAACTGGATCCTTTGCCACTCCAGTTTGTCAGGAGAAGCACCTGGAGGACTCACCCATTCGTGGCCACTGTGGACCTGGCTATGCCCATCTGTCTGCCTCATCTGTAGCCCCACCATAGAACAACATTTTTCATCAGCACCAAAATTAAGCCTAAGTTTACACCCAGCATGGTCATAACTTTTGTTGACTTCAGGGATGTCAGACCAGCTCACCACTCTGTAGTGCCACTGTCTGCTGATGGCAGCTTGCAGAGGAAGAGACCTTATTTGGTGCTCTTATTTGTGAGAAACAGCACTTTGAAGCCTTTTTCCATTGGCTTCCAGTCAAGTCAGGGATTCTAAGATTTTCCTGCTAACTTGTAGCATCTCAGCAGCAAAGTCATAGACAGGCTCCAAGTGCTTTGGTACCCAGTGCCCTAGGTTTGCATCTGCTCTCATGTGAGCCCAGCTTCACATTTCCAAATCTCTCTGGCAAAAATAAAGGCAGTCACAGAAATACCTCTGTGAGGACAGCACATCCCTGTTTATGTTTGAATGGCTGATACGAACCTGGAGTTCCCAGTGATCAAAGTGCACGTTCAGAGATGAGCCCCATGTTGTGTTTTAAGTGAGCACAGCACTTTGAAACAAGGATGAAGCAGGAGTAAATCAGGATGAAGGATGTGGGGCATTAACTACTTTACATGAAATCCCTGCTGGAAAGACGTGGCCAGTGTTCCAAAGTTTTCCTTGGAGAGTGCTTGGAAGTTGCATACCAGCCTATTTGTGGAAAGCTAAACAGTTTCCTATTGTCCTTGATGTGAAACGCTTCCCAGATAAACACTTTCCCCCTCCATTGAAGAAAAATGATACAGCCTGTCCAGAGCTCTAACACAGGGGACTACACTGGGCTGCTGCTCAGCCTTGCCAGAGTTGCTGGTTTCTGTTGGCACTGAGCTTTGCTGAGGGCTCCAGTTCACATACATGCCAGCATCGTTAAGGAAAAGCTCTGTTACTGAGACTGGGATAACCTTCAAGGCTTTAAGAATGTTGTGTGCCCACGTCTTTGGGTTCATTATACCCCCGGAATGTAAATCCCAATCCACAGTGGATAAACAAGGTTCACATGGATCTCAAATACTTCTGTGGTATTGTCTCTTCCTGAACGGGAAAGCAAACATTGGTAGCTGAAATAAACTCACTGGGGTTATTTAGCCTGGAGGAAAGGAGGCTCAGGGGGGACCTTATCGCTCTCTGCAGCCACCTGAAAGGGGGTTTTAGTGAGTTGGGGGTTGGTCTCTTATCCCAAATAACAAGCAGTAGGAGAAGAGGAAATGGCCTCAAGTTGTGCCAGGGAGGTTTAGATTAGATTTTAGGAAAAATTTCTTCACAGAAAGGGTTGCCGCACATTGGAACGGGCTACCAAGGGAAGTGGTGGAGTCACCATCCCTAAAGGGATTTAAAGGGTGTGTAGATGCGGCACTGTGGGACATGGTTTAGTGGTGAATGTGGCTGTGCTGGGTTAACAGTTGGGCTTGATGATCTTAAAGGTCTTTTCCAACTTAAACAATTCTGTGATTCTACAAAGAGAGCAGTAAATCTCTGCTGGTGTAGTGGTTTAGGTTGTAACATTGCCGGCATTTGTGGCATTTTAAGTCATTTTAAGGAATTATTCCTAACACCCACAGAGTCAAGGCATCATATTCCAGCACAGGGAAGATCCAGAAGTCCCTCCATGAACTTGGGAGAGAAAAAGCTGATTTTTGAAATCAGCAGTTTAAGAACCAAGGCTGTCTAACACCAGGTTAATACTGGTGGTGTTTTGGTCCAGGTCAGTGGGCGGCTCTTCCTCTGCTTCTCTTGTCCTGGCAGGTGCAGATCTGAAGGACCTTGTTGTGTCCTCACCTCTGACTGCAGTTTGGGCACACACATGGGTTTGCTGGGTGCCTCTATCCATTCTTCATGGTGCCTCCCAGGCTGAAGACCTCTTCCCAGGAGCTGTATGTCATTCCACTTGCTGACCTACAGTCAGTGGATGCCGTAGGTGCACAGATTCACTTTTTGCCACCATCTTGTCAAAGCAAACCTTACTTTGTGACAAAGGAACGATCTTTCTTCCCCAGAGGCATGGGATTTCTTGCTAATGTTTAAGGAGAATTTTGCACTTGTATCAAGCTTGTATGTAGATTCGGTTTTAGGTTGCAAGTGAAACTGGGAATTGGAAGTTCCACTGACATTTAGCAGGCACTGAGGTTTTAAATCCCCGAGGCAATTTTAGAAACGTTCCCCTCAAGGAGAAAGGCCACTGACTTGAATGAAAGCAGAGTTAACAAGGGGTTTGTTTGTTTGTTTTACAAATGCAGCCATGAATTTAAGGCCATTCCTGTGTATTCAAGCATTCATACTGATAGCAGCCATTGCTGAATGGCCAGTGATTCTCACTCAAGTCAGTGAAAGGCAGCACAGAAAGGCAGAAAACCAGAAGTGGTTTAAATGAGGTGATGGAGCAGGATATTGATTTTATTTTCTTCTTTCACTATTGGGGTGCACTGTCCCACTTCCCTCCTTCTTTACCTTTCCTGCCTTTCCCATAACCTAGTTAGGTCATTCTTAAAGTGTTCCAGCTTTGTGTAGTGATAAAAAGCAAATGTAACTACTAGAACCCGTGCCAGATGCCAGGCATAGTTTTGATGAGTCTGACATCTGTTAGCCTTGTGATATTACATGTTTTTCTGTAGTTAAGCAGTGCTACAAGTTCTCAGTCAACTGTGATACCCTCTCAAAAGACTGGCACTTGGATAAAGCATTTCAAGGTAAAAAAACCCAAATAGATAAACACATGCAACACATGCACATACAGCGGAGGGAGGAAGCTTCCTAACTGTGCTCTGGGGAGCAGTAGAACAAGTCGACTTCATTTTCCTGGTGTTTCACTTTGTGCCGTGTAGGGTTCTCTGCATGGGAAGAAAGCTGGCCTTAAATGCTGGTTTTGTCTGTGTTTCTGTGTGTGTACAAACAGTTTATGTATCAGTTGGGTCTGCTCAAGCTTGGAATGAACCATCTGTCATTCGTGCTCACAAAGCACCCCAGTAAAAGTTTCAGCTACTGCCCATCCCCAGTCTAATTTTCCCTGACAAATTTCCTTGACAAATTAAGTCTGCAGAGGTTACTCAAAGGGTACCTGAGGATCTTGATATCTCCCTGGTCAAGGAAACCACTTGGCCTAATTATTCTGCTGGGCCAGCAGAAAGCCCTTGGCAGAGGTGCATGGACATTCCCTCCTTTTCCTCCACTGGAAGATGACTGCCACCAGAATTGCTCCCAAGACCCATCACTCTCTGCCCTCTTCTCTCAGCAGAGGCTGTTAGAAGGGGACCTAAGTACCCCACAGCTCCTGGTGACCAGTGCTATCTAGTTAGATGCAGGAGGAGGGAAGCTCTGCCTTCATACAGACCCTCCTCCACCTGCATTTTCAGCTGTGTTGGTAACTCCTTGGAGCAGGTGAGCCCCCAGAGCTCCTGTGCAATGAGGTCTGTAGATGAGTTCAGGGGAGGAGGCTGCAGGGCTGTCACCTTTGTACTGTTGAGTGCTGTGTCATTTTATCCTCAGGACACTCTGGCTGTATCTGTCAGTCATCATCTCATACCCTTGGCCTGTCAGCTTGCTGAGATCGAGCTCTCTGATGAAGCCATAATTTCACTCTGGGCTTCTTAAATGTACCAACGAAAATAACCATAGGCATTGCAATGAAGGAGAGATATTTTCTAGAGTCAGTGCAAGTTTTCCTGTTTTAAGGGGACAAGACCAGGAGCCTGTTCTTTGTAACTAGTCAGTGAGATTTGGCTGAGTTCATTAAAAAAATCAGACCTTCTTGTGGCCTCAGATGCCTCCTGGATATTCAAGCTGTAGTTCAAGGTCCAATCTCCTAAGTTTCAATTAGCAAACAAAAAAAGAGAATATAAAACCTTCTTTTCTTCCTTTGGGTTTCAGCAGCAATGTGCATGCTTTGTTAATGAAGTATTTTAGTGAAAGTTGAATTTGTCAGACATAAATAACCATTTGATATAAGCAGTTTCATCAGCATGAGTTCATATAGAGAGGGAACCTGGGTGAAACAAGGCTAATACATAGAGAGCTTATGTGAAGTCTGTTAGCATTAGAGTAACAGAAGAGCATTAGACATTAAAGCAAGTGGAGTTTGGAGGGAGGACTCTTCTGCCTTCATCACATTTTGAGTCCCTTACCGGCCAGTAAAAATGCCCACAGACAGGCTGAAGTGTTGCCTGAACAGGGTTTCTGACAACTGTTTTGTTCTTTTCTTGGTAACACTCAGGCCCTGTGATAAAGACAATGCCAATGGGCTATAACAGTATTTTGGAGAAAGGCAGAGTGGCTCTGTGTTCCTTTTTTTAGCTCAGCAGCATCAGTGGCTGAGCAGATCAGATGTTCTACGGCGTTGGCTACAGAGAGGAATACTGGATTCAGTATTACAGAGATGTGGGATCTCTTGCAGCCACGGTCTGCTCATGGCTCTTTGGTTCCACACTTCTTCCTGCTGCTCAGTTTAAGTGGTCCATGTCTCTCTCCTTCCAGTGATAGCAGCTACTTAGGAGCCTTCATTATCTGTCCTCTTGCAATTGTAAGAGCCTTGACTGAACAAGGTACTTCAGGAAGGCAAGTTGCTGTGCTTGTACAGATTTGTGACCTGCCCAGTATCTCATCACTACCAGGACTCAACTTCCAGAGGAGCAGACAGAAGTGCAGGAAGCAGCACCAGGCAAGTGCTGAATAATCTGCCCTTGGTTTCAGTCTGAAGTCAGTGGAAGTGTTGTAGTCCTTCAAGCGAGGCATTTGGTCCCTTGCTCAGTTGATGTCTCTGTGGAGAGTTTTTAAGATGTAATGGAAAATATGCACTCCTGTAGATGTATCTTCTTTCTGGAGGATCCAGCAGAGAAGGGAAACTAATTCCCAGTGGAAACAATCTGGAAGCAGAACTCAATTTGGATTGCAAATGAGCAAGATACAGACCACAGTTGTGTATTAGCTGTAATTCTACTGAGGAATCAAATCAAGCAGCCAGTTTGGGGTTTTATTGTCAGTCAGCTTCTTAATCTTGAAAACTAACTGGATGACAGCTACTGGAATGAAACAAATTCATCCTCACTTTCTTTTCTGTGCTTAAACCAAAGTCAGGAATGGTTTGGGAATAAGAACATGAGACGAGAATAGTTTTGCAACTGAGTTAGCAAACCTGCCTTTATGCATGGCTGTGCAGCTGTGTCCCAGGGAGGAGCAGACAGCCCTAGGCCATAGGAATCACGAGTTCCACTGACTAAAAATGGAAGTAGGACACAGACAAGTTTTAGTGAGTATGTCTAGTTTGGTGGTGGCAGCTAGAGGAGAAAGAAGGATTTGTTCAGCCCTCAACTTGCTCACCAGTCCCTCGGGTCTGAGATTGTAACTGCTGAGATGAGATGGTGGCATTTGTTCTGAGACACTGCCCAAACCACTGTAAATGTGCTGTAGAATCACAGCTGGCCCAAAACTGAAGCCCAAACCAAAACTTTGGAAATGTCACAGTTGGACCTGAAGAAACTCTGTGTTGCAGATTGGGCCAGAATGGGTAAGAATTTTATGCTTTGCAGAACCTGTTGAATGATGGAAGATAATTCCATCCAATTTTTTAGGAAAAATCTGCTGTGTGTAATTAATATGACATCATCGCAAAGAAACATAGAAAGATCAGAGAGTTTAGAAGGAGAAAAGAGAGATTGCATTACCCACCATAAGTCCACCATTGTTCTTTATTGAAGCAATATATGTGTGTTTATTAAAAAGTTATTAAAAGGAAAGAGCAATATATTTACTCATATTAATAATGGTTTTCAATCAATAACAGACAAAAAAAAATGTGTGGAATAAAGCCTGAAAATATTCCAGTTCCATAAAAAATGTAACCCTAAAATGTTATTTTGTCGTGTAATACCATCACTGCAGATTCATCAGAAACCTTGTGTATCCTTGGCCAATCTGGACAAAAGTCAGGATTTCCAATCCAGAGGTAAAGCCAAACTACCCAGGCAAAAATAACTTAGGACTGAATTGGTGTGGTGATAATAAGACAGTGGAGATTTAGGGAACAGAGCCTGAGATGAGGCACTGTGGGCCACAAGGTTCTTATTTGCTGTTAATGTGGGAAATGGAAGCAAGACTGGGGGGTCGACCCATCCTTCCTCTGAGGGCACAGCCCATCCTCTGGAGTGTGCAGATTACAGAGTTTTCACGACAGATGCATAAACAAAGGATTATTCAGTTCAAGAACTGAACCAAAAACTTTAGAAGGGGAAATAAGTTCAGAGCAATTTGAAATGGAACATTTTGAGGATATTTTTGAAGGCAGGAATTGGGTTTTGTTGGGTTTTGTCATTTTTATGTATTAGTTGGGTTTTTCTTTATAATTGAGATCAATTTCTGAACAAAAAAGGGCGCTTTGTAGCATTTAAGTCTTTGAAAGCAGAAGACTAAAAAGAAAAATTAAAAGCTTTGTTCAGAAAATGCTGAAATGAAACATTTTCAGCTTTCTGAAATAAAAGAATTCACATGAAAATGTGGAAATGACACGTTACAAATGTTTCAGCTGCCTCCCTCAAGCTGCAGAACGCTTGTGTTTCTTCTGCTGTGCCCTAGACCAGCTCCACTTTTAATGAAATGGAATAAATAACAAAAGTTTTGCTTGTTTCTCTTATTTTAAAGTTTCTCAAACTGGGAAGGAAAACATGACCATCCATGGGAATATCTTCACAAGCTTTTCACTTCATTTACACTCAGAGCTGAGGGTTTGCACAAATACATGTGTATACTGAGGACTAAATTCACTTTCAGACTAAGACTACAGTTCTTGAGCAACAGTGATTTTTCCCAGAGAAATAGTCTGACATGGATTCTGAGTACAGAGATACCATCCAAGTTTGGGGTGGACTGTAATCTAATTTAACTACTTAACCTAATTTAGCTGCTCATGAGATGTAGTTGACTATGGTGCAAAAAAATGAAAAAACAACTTTGTTTCCAAATTCTGTTAGTGTACAGGCCTAAGCCAACTACATCCTAAATATAATAACCTCATTATAATTAAGCCGATTTGGCAAGTGAATAATCAGGGATTTTGCAGGTATTCTCTTTTGCTGTCTCTCGAGCCCAAATTCATCCTCAGTTATTTACAGCACTTAACCTGAAGCAGCTCAGATAGTTCTCTGATCCCTCCTTTGGAGTTACTCTCTTTTACAGGAAAATATATCCATGCTTTCATCTTGAAGGAGATTATCTCTGTGGCGGTATGCACTGGTGTCACCTGGTTATGTGAGAGCCCATGGTCTCAATCCCTACTTCCCATCACTAGTAAGATGCCTTACAAACTGTGCTGGGCTGGGTTAGGATTTCTGCCTGCTCTTCTGTTCTTTTGTTTGCTGCTCTCCCAAGAGCTTTGAAAATCCGAGTTTCATCCTGGCGTGGAAGAGACAAAAAAAAAAAAAGTGAAAAAAAAAAAAGTAAAACTCCTCGTGGGACGGGACATTCTGGTGCCCATCTTGTGGCTGTGCATGACTCTCTGAGAGATGTGTAAGGAAAGAAAAGCCAGAAGCAGATGTCTCTGTGGCCTGTGGGGAGGGGAGCAGGGATGCGTGCGAGGGGCTGACGAATTCCTGCCCTGACAAAGACACCCCAACTGGAATTTATGAGAATCCATCCATAATAAAACGCTTTTAACTTACTGTCTGGCTGTCGTCCGGGAGCATCCCAGGGACGGTGGCATAAGGATAAAGCTGCCACATCACGCATTCCTTGCTATCACCGCAGCTTCTCTCTGGATGAAACAGAATCTCCCCTCGTCTGACAGTTCTGAGAACTGGAGCAAGAAACCCTCAGCGACGCTGCTGTGCTTGGAAGCCCGTGCAAAGCATGGCAGTCTCCTGAGCAAAACTTTTCCATCGCTCCCGCTACAAAGTCAGGATGCAAATAACGAATTGGCAGGCTTGGATTTTAGAAGATTCTGCACATATCTGAGGGAACAGAAATGTTACCGCAAGATTGCTGAAAAAATAGATGGATGGTTTAGTTGTGTGGAAGATGTGTGTCATCAGCAGAGGAATGTCTTCTCGTGAGCTAAAGCAAGGGCAAGTCCCTGGCCCTGTGGAAGCCCAGGGGAGGCTTGATGAGACTCACACCAAACGCTGCTGGCATTACTCTGGCAGGGTCAGTGGCTAAAGGCATAGTTGGGGTCTGCCCTGCCTGATGCTTCCTTGAAACAATTGTCCATGAATCAGTGGTTGGGAAAATCCCTGTTGGTGGGGACAAGGTGGGGTGCAAGGTGCTAAGCCCACAGACCCTCTGTTGGTGGGAAAGGTGGGCTGTTCAGAAGGGCTGTTCAGAGCAGGAAGGAAATGTGGGGCTCTGGTTTGCCCTGCAGAGGGGTTTTGAAGCCCAGAGGTGGTCACAGCCCTCTTGAGCTGAGGAATCTGATGTGAGGGGTAGAAAGGTGCTCGCCTGGGCAGGGAGAAAGGCATAGCTTGGGGGCTGGGGGTTGGAGTTGAATGAAAGCAAACAATTTTAAGCCTGATAATTATGAAAGGAAGATATTGCAGGACTACATGATGTTAATGTAATTTTTCTGACCAGATCAACCCTAGCAAATCTCAACAATGAGTCAATTTTCAACTGTCAGTGCCAGCACAGAGCAACACTGGAGACCACAAGGCAAAGAGAGAAACGCTGAGACAGCCTAATGGAGCATCCAGCTCAGCCCAAACAACTTGCATGTTTTGTTTTGTTCTTTTAATTCTTGAAAAGAATTAGAAAATGATGGCAAATTTCACCAGAAGTGAAAGAAAACCACAGAGGTCTTTGTCTGTGGATTAAGTGTTTTCAAGAGCTAGCAAGAATAAATGTTTTCCTGTTTTCACTGTTTTCTGTACCTTAGGACCAAGCTACGTAGGATATTTGCTGAGACTCCAAAGTTTTCTTATTTAGACTCTGTTGTTTTAGAGAACTTGTTTTGCAGAACTTCACATCCCAGGGAAGGAAATTAAGGTCAGAGATGAGAAAAACCCACCTAAGGGCCTGAAATAATTTTAGTTTCTCCAAGACCACCCTGTGTGGGAATGATACATTTAAAAATGGGTGGAACCTCTGAGCCTGGAATTGTATCAAGTTATTCATGAAATATCTCAGAGATCTTTGTGTGGACCAAGATATTTGGGTGGTACTTTCTCACCCTTGCTTCAGAAAAGGCACTGTGGCCTCACAAACTGAAAACTAGCCTTGCTTTTTTCTCTGGCTTTAAAAATAGCTGTGTATCTTGAAAAGCTGTCTCAGCAATAGTGAAGGAATGGAAAAAAAAGTCCATTATATCCCCATGGTTTCATACAGTGCAGCTGTGCTAACAGAGTGCATGGAGACCGAGACCAGGGGAAAGGCACGAAATAGTCCATGAAACGAGCAGTTGAATCTAACAGTAAAGCTTCACTTAATGGGGAGATTGGTTGTTCAGGTATCCTATTGCAGATGGCAGGGTTTTGTCTTTATTTTTTAGGAAAAAATCCAGAATATTGATAGATTCAAGCCTTTGTATTAATTAACATTTTGACAGAAATCGGTGGGAAAGTTACCTTCTTTTGGAAAATCTATCTTACTTTAAAATAAAATCTTTACACATTCTCACTGTGTATTTGGGTCAAATATCCATATTTTGTTTTTATTTTACTTCTGGTTGAATGTCTGTAGGATGACAATCAGATTTTAAAACAACCAGGTTAATAATTAAATAATTGCTTTTTATAATATGTTGTTTACATTTAAGTAATGCAATCATTATTTTTATATCATAATATAATGTAATTATTGTAGCTATTTATGAGATCGGTTTTGTTTTGAAAGGAGCAAGCATGCATCACCCTACAGCCTTCAGCAGTCCCTCTTAGGTCTTGGTGCAATTATTACCAGTACAGGAATAATGGAACAAACATCCACCAAATGAAATATGCATTTGCCACAGTGGAGCTATTCCCCCTGAGTCAACTCTGAAGTGCGAGTGGTTAGTTTATAACCCTCTTTAGGTTACAACATTTTAACGTTCCTTCAGTGTTTATTTATTCTCTTCCCAAAGAATGTTCTGAAATATCGAGTTTACAACCTGTGGCTCATGTGATGGTAGTGGTAACAATTATGCTAGAAACTTTCAAAGCCACCACTGGGATTTTGATGCCCAACTCATTAATTTTAATAAGAAGGGAGCTGCCAGTCTCTTAAGTGGTTTCTAAAATCTCAACCCATAAAAACACCTCTCTACTGGTTCCAGTTTACTGGGAGCTCAGAGCAAGGTAAACAAGTGTAACAAAATAGTAGGTGTTAAAAGCTGGAAAGTACGTGTTCAGATGTCTCTAAGACCACTCAAGGAATCAGACAGCAGCCCCAGCCTTGAGCTGGCAGATGTAAGGGCTGCTTCTACCTTCAGCATCTCGGGGAATTTGGGGCACAGTTTTGTGGCAAGGAGAAGAAAGTCAGTGGGAACAGAAATCTTGGCAACAGAGAGCACCGAGAGCTCTCAAAGAAAATTAATGAAAACTCCAGTTCAACACGAAACATGATGAAAGTCTTTAAGGGGAAAAAAAGTTCAGAACTAGTAGATCTGTCTGTGATGTAAAATAGAGCATGGAGTGAGCATGAATGAGTTTGAAAAGGACTTTATGGGAGTCTGAATGCTTGGAAAAAGAGGGGAAAAATATGGGATTCTTTTGTGTCTTTTATTAATGAAATCAACCATGGAGAATTTTAGAATTAAACAAGTGTCCTTTTCTGTATCTGTTGTGTGCTGATCTCTGAAGAACTACATGAATGTTGGCTGCAAGTGACAAAGTTACTGTAGTTTTTGCCAGTGAGTCTCATAGTAGCAATGGTTATCAGTAGTTACTGGAAGGACCTTTAGATGACACACAGTGCACTGATGAAACACAATGCAGAGATGACCATCTTGACTGGTGTTGTAACAGACTTCAAAAAAATCAGAAAGGGAAAAAAAAAGCTTCCATTAGTAGTAGATGTGACTTTTTTTGGAAGAGAACAAAATGTTCCATAAATGAAACATGTGGTTTCACTTGCGGCACATTTTGTACATTGTCACCAATGAAGTTTAGGATTTTTTATTACTTTTTCATTAAAATGTCTTACTGGTTTCACTCAGGAGGTAAAATTTTTCACGTGGCTTTAATTGTTTCTGTCATAAAGTCATAGCATCCATGTAATAGAAATAGTTTTGCAGACCACAGCTTCATATTGCCTGTTAATTCTCTCCCATTTTCTGTACCTACAACTCGTTGGCCCATCCCAGGGACAGGAAAAGTTCCTCTCTTGCAATTAAGACGGAATATGAACTTCTACTGAAGTTGGGGGGCTGGGGAAATAACTTTGTGTCAGTCCTGGTTTATTAGATTTTTGTTACAGATATCTTAGCTCACAGTAAGTTCACATGGCTGCATACCAAAGGAGTTTGTATTGACTTTTTTCTAAAATCGGTGGAACACTAGAAGATGAAAATAAAAGGTCTTTTTCTGCACCATTCCAGCCATATGCAAGAGGTGATAGCATTTCAAACAGCAGCGAGGAGCTCTGGCAGTATTGTTTCAAGGAGTCTTTGGACAGGCCATTTACCCCCTTTTTTCTACATTACCTGCTGGAGTTCAGGCCTCACATATCCCATCCCAGCAGCCCAGCTTCCATGCTTCTGTCATCAGGCTGGGCTTTCTTGTCACCAGTCCTGACTCAGATGAGCAAGCATAATTCTTCTTGTAGTCAAAACAATCATTTGTTTTCCACAGATGATATCCAAAGTTGGACAGAAAAAAGAAAGACGGGAGAAATAATGAGATAACTAGTGCTATCTCATGAATTTAAGATCAGCTTCTCTTAAAGTATCTGTTTTCCTCAGAGAGAGTAATTTTGCCAGACACTTTTGAGAGTCATTTGCCAGCTCCAAGTTTTGTCGTTTGACCTTCAGCCCAGCAGGGGAGGAGACACTGACCCTTACCACTACTCTACAGCCTCTAAGAAGTAATTAAAGTGCCAGAAAACAGCAGTAGTATATCCACTGCCTTTTCCCCTTTATTCACTTTAAGTGTTTACTTCAAAGCTTCCTAGGAAATGCGGCTGCTGTCTTTAGTTGCAGCCCCAAAGCCTTCCTCCCTGTGCACCTTCTCAGCCATTAGAAGCACACATCAAATAGTGTAGTCCTCTGCTTTCACTCTTTTTTGGCGTGATTCCTCCCTTATTCATCAAATATTTAAATGTTGTGTTTTGCAGTTCAAGGACGACAAAGACCAGCCCAGCCTTGGAAGGCTCCTCGGTGACAGCCCTGCCCTCTGTCCCTCTGTCTGAGCAGGTCCCACTGACCTCTCCTTCCCTGAAGCCCCTGCACATGGATGAAGAAGACAGCCTGTCTCCTCACCTCTTGTTGCCAGACAGCATCAGCCAGCTGGAAGAGTTTGGCAGGCAGAAGAAATGGCACAAGAAGCAGCACAAACACCATCGCCAGAGGCAGTTCAATGACCTCTGGGTTCGGATAGAAGACAGGTGAGTCATAACTGTTTTGGTCCCTGTCCTCTTTCTGCTGGCCCCTTAGTAGATGCTCTTTACAGATCCCAGTTCTTGTTGATTAGACCATAAGGAGGGTTGGAGAAAGGCTGAAGGGAAAGACAGGGAGACAGATGATATTTTTGGAGCCTAATGAAGAACTAGGAGGAAAGCTCGTAGGCATATTTGATCTAAAAGTAAAGAGAAAAAAAGCTAATGCTTAGAATATTTAAAATATACAGAAACAAAGACTTGTCCGAGTAAAAACAGGAAAAAAAGAACAATGGAAAATATTCTGTGTTTGCCCTTTTTCTTCCAATAATTATTTTCCAACCTTCAGTGTCAGTTTTCAGCCCAAAGGCTCACTCGTTTTCCAACCACACAGAATATTCCTGGGAGTTTTTAAGATTCTGACATATCTGACTTTCAACCTTCTTAACTGTCTTCTGGCGATGAAATATTTTAACATCGCAGACTGCACTTAAAACAGCAAACTGAGGCAAAATGAAGTATAACTAAGGCCTCTATGTGGATAGAGAATGGAGGTAGGCACATTTCCATGGCTATTCCAGTCTTTGGGGTTAAAAACTCCTATTTTGTGTTTGAATAAGAGCCTTCATGTTTGACCAGGGCTTCTCAATGTGTGCTTTAAGGATTCCTGAGCAATTAATTCTCCCACCTCTGAAACTGGAAAAGCTCTTAGTGCCTTTATCCAGGCCAAGTCATGGACAGATAAACAGCCACAATGTTTATAGATCTTCTAACAAGTAAAAGGAATTAAGTAATCTTTTGGGAACTGGCTGCTCACCTACACATGTAATGATTATCCTTGGGCATTACTTATTCCCACCTTCATAGCACCTTAATTCCTTGCAAGTCTCTCAGAGGTTTCTCCATTTGCTAAGGAAAAAGCTTCATATACTTATGTTTTCAGATTTTTTTAAAATTATTTTTATTCATTCCTTTTAATGGAATAGTTGCCTCATTTTTTGTAGTTTATTGTATTCTCAGGGTGAATGATGTAAGGGCTGTTATTAAGGTGGTGCATATTAATCTTAGTGTAATAAGGCTGTTTCTGAGGTCAGTGCCAGCCTTGTAAGAGGGATTCATGTGTTTTCAAAGTGTGTTGAGTGGTTGGATACTCTCCACAGATGATATTTAAGCATGAACTAAGAGGCATTTGGATCAACGTAGTGGATTACCTCAAAGACAAGGGACTTTTCTATCCTTCTTCTGCCCAGGAGCTGCTGACTTGTGGTGTCTCATGGTGTCCCAGCATTTCACAAAGGTGTCTGTTCCAGATCACCATGTGTCATACAAGTGAGAGGTTTAAATAGATCTGGGGGGAGCCTGGCAGTTAGGCACAATCCTCCTGCCCCCATTCTATCTATCCAGAAAGGATATTGGATATTGGGTGGGATATGGCAGTGGAAATGTGCAGCTGGGCTTAAAGTGGTGCTTGTGCACTTCTGTGCCTTTTGCTGGTTTTATTAAAAACTGTTCCTAGGAAAACTACTTAAAAGGTATTTCTGAAGGTTAGAGTTAAATTACGTGTTCTGGGCTCCTGTGAGATTTCATCTGAATCAAACCTTTTATCCCTCTACTTCGATTTCATAAGGATGGAGATTGGGATAAGGAAATATAAGTTTCCGCTCCCACCACGCTGGTGAGGCACCAAACACTGTGTGTCGCCTGCCTTGCTGAAAGATCCCAGGGAGATATTAGTGGGAGATCACAGCCCTAGAAATGAGGAAAGGCTGGAAGAAGGGAAGCCTGCCTTAGTGCTTTCAGATGGTTTTAGTGCTTCTGCAGTTCTGGAGTAACTTCTGGTGTTTTCCTGGAAACAAAACGAAAAAATACAAACTGTTCAGCTAAATCAGAGACTCACAACCAGCTCTGGTTTCTCCATAAATTGGACAGGGTCTCAACTTTCATAAACCAGCTGCTGCATATTGTACTTTTGGAAGTTGGGTTTCATCAGCATTAATTGCAAACTGGACCCTGCACAAAGCAATAAACAGTGAGTTCTCTCTAACTGGTTCCTTTCTGATCGGCAAGAAAAGGGCAGAAACGTGTGTCTGTCATCAGACTTTGTATTGTGGCCATTCCTGGGAGGAAACAGGGAGGATGGCTGATAATACAGGCATTGGAGTGTAACCTGTGCAGGAGAGAAATGTGGACTTCTATTGTGTTGCCTCAATAATGTCTGAACAGTGAGACTTAGTGTTCATTTTTGGAGGATAATCAGTGTACTAGGAAGTTCTCACTCTGGCCTGTCCCATAGATCCACTGTGCATTTACATATACTTCAGTTGGAGTCCCCCATGTTCTGTACGGATCGAGGTCTCTGTGCATGGTATTACCTTGAGCTATGGCCTCGTATTTCCAAATGGTTCTTCTACCAGGTTGAGTTTTCCTAACCCACCGGTTGTCACCTGAAACTTGACTTGGTCACCTTTGAGACAAGGTTAGGGGATTTAGGTCTTTGTTAGGGCTTTGGGGTGAAAGCTGCATAAAGCTCATTGTTTCCATGCGAGGTTTCCAGAATTCAGCTGTTTGAGCTGCTTTTCAACCTGAAAAGTCAAAGAGAAATATACAGGTGGAGGACAAAAATCCAGGCGAATTTAAACCAGGTTATTGATTCTTGTATGAACCTCATTGAACTGTGAAATGACTGTGGTTCATACAGCCCTTTTCCAAAGCTTTATTGACCATGGATTAGAGGACTTTATGAGCCATGAATTGCAGGGCTTTTATGGACTACGCATTTCTAGGAGATCTCATAGGCTTCCATGGAAATCTCACGGTGTTTTTTTAAGCTACCAACAGAGAAACAAAGGAAATGAACACAGGAGAACAATCTTAAAGGAACATCAAAGGTCTGACTCCAACCTATAAAAGCCAGGAAATCCATAATTAATGGTTCCACAAAGACTTCGGCTCTCACAGTCTTTTGGGTCTGATCCGAGGTTATAGCTACAATCTGAAATGGCCTCATGAAAAATGAGTCATCATTTAATGTCACACATCATTATTAGTATTTATTTTCAGTTATACCTTGGAGATTGTCCTTTTCTTTTTGTTCTGTCTTAACAGCTGAGGCATTTGAGTTGGCACCACTGAGTGGACAGTGTTTAGATTTGTGTTCTGGAGGGTTAGTACTGCTGCGGAGGATGAGAAAGCTTCTGCTCTGTCTTTTATCCCTGTCTTTGACAGAGCTAAGATTTGCTGATCTCCTGGGTAATCAGCTACACTGAGGGCTATTAAAAAATAAAAAATACTGATGAAATGTGTGGTTTCCTCTCCCTTCTGCCTCCTTCCCCCAAAATCTAAACAAACTGAAAAAGTCCTGCCTTGCTGCAGTTTCTGTTTGAAATTGTTTGTCAAGAATCAAAATTAAATGGAGATTGCAAGTAGCAAGATTTTTTTTTTCTTTAACTACTTGATTTTGCAGAAATGTGCAGATCTGAAGTCTGTCCTTGGGAGGAATTTGAACTTAGACAAAACTCAAACCCTAGTTAGCTCCCATAGCCAAAAGCCAGCTGGGGCAGCAGGGAGGGGAGGCAAAACCCTTGGGCTGGAAGGCTGCAGTTTGGCATACAGACTGTGTTATTGTTCCTGTTGACACTTTGTTAGCTAAGCTTCCCCATGTAATATAAATAATTAATTACAGATCATTTGCTGGCCTTTCATGAAGAGATGCTCAGTTAGTGGAAAAAGTAGAGAAATGTCTGTAACATTTCAGGGTGGTCAGTGGAGAACAGATCAGGTTCACACCTTTGTTGGAGCGAGTAAACAGTTCAAGGCTACAAACAAAACCAGCCCAAGACAACAGAGAACCTCTCCCAGCTATCAGGGAGTGTTATAGCTCCTGAGCCCTAAGGCAAGGCTCCTGGGAAAAGGGAGGGAGGGGGAGTTAGTAACTGGGAGGGTGTTTCAGGAGGGGTGAGTTTTGGAACAAGCAGTGGCAGCTAGGGAATGAGAAGGAGAGAAGTACAGTGATGGAAAGAAAGAATTAGAGGGAATGTAATGGGCAAAATAATTCCCACTGCCAAGGAAGAGATCTGGGTGAAGATGGTGTTCGGACAGGCTAAGGACACACATGCTTCACTTGCATAGGAAAGAAATTAAAGGAAAAGAATTGTTCTAAGAAGAGAAAAAAAGAAATTCGTGTCCCAGATGTAAGTTCAGCCCTGCAAAATCTGCCATTAGTGGGAAATTGAATTAATTCGCCCTGTAACTCGAAATGGCAGTTCTCTGATAGCCCAGTGCAGACTATTCGACCCCAGATGAATGTAATAACATTACAAATATCAATTTATTTTGGAAGAGACAGTTTTGTAGGGGGAAAAAATGTATACCAGTGATAGATGAAGGGAGACAATGTGTAATAAACTACACTAAGTGTGCCTGTATAGAGTGAACCTTATCAGTTTGGATGGAATTTAAGCACTTAGCCTGTTATCCTTTCTTTCAAGACAATGCAGTGATGGAAAACAGAACTCTGTCAACTCAGACAAACTTTTAATTCCACTTAACTGCATCTGAAAGGTAAATTTCGGTAAATTAATCCAAATTGCTTCCTTTTCACAACACATGGTGCTGAAATACAGTACTTAACTTCATTAAAGAAAAGACTGCTTTTATTTCAAGGAGACCTAGACACCTTTGAAGTCTAACAGGTAAATTGTGGTCAGATGACTTCCCTCCATATGGTAGCTTTGAGCTCGAAATTTCCATCACTGGGGCCTTGTTTGTTGAAATTGCCCCGTCCGCCTCCCTGGTAAGGATAGTGCTCGGGGAGTGCCTGCCGGCTGATGGTCATGGGGAGGGGGATCACTCCCTCCTCCAGCCTGTCTCCATGCAGCCACCATTGCATCTGTTCACCCTGTGTTCAACCAAGGATGAGGACGCAGCTTCAGGACCTCTCTGATTTGTAGTGAGCCTGTCTTACTGAGGGACTGCTCAAGCAGGAGAATAGGTGTGTTGGGAGTCCCACCAGCCCTCCCTTGTCACACCTCGTTGCTTGTCTGGGGCTTAACTGTGTTTTGTGGCCCCTTGGATTTCCTCCAGCACTTCTTTCTACCATTCCCTTCATCGTTCTCCTGGATGGATTTCTTTCCTTCTCGGGAAGCTTTCATGGTCACGGTTCCTACCAGTGACTGCCCCCAGGCTCCAGGGCATGGGATACCAATATCTACAGTCATCAGTAAAAGCTCATGGTTTGACAGCTTAAGTCCAAGACCTTTCTGTCACACTGAGTAGTCTTAGAACACCTCCTAGACAAAAACTCCCTCCTGATTCTTTGGTGCAAGCGGAACCTTTATATCTTGAACTGGCCTAAATTCTGCTCTTACTTTGCCCAACTTTTATACACTCTGATGGATATACAGTATCCAGAGAAGACATTTTGAACAGTTTAGCAGTTAATCAGTTGGTCCTTCTCTTCATGCAGTCTTGCTTCTGTGAAGACATCCTCAGCTCCACATGAGCAGAGAGCAAAGCATGGGGAATTCTGCATTTTTCCCGTCTTAGTTTCTTACTGTTTCCACTTGACACCCTTTAAGATAAGCAGGTGGCTCAATGCCTCCTTTAAACAAGCACTGGTGCTGGCAATTCCTTCATGCCCTTTGCATAGCCCCAGGTACACAAACCCTCCAGTGAAAGTAAAATATATAACTTATAACTCAGTGCAGTATACCTAGGAGGTAACATATGATACAGTGATGACATATCCTCCCTCCCTAGATGGTTTTTATTGAGGCTTCTTGGATTATCAGGTTGGTCAGAGTGCACAGAATGTATTAATTAAAGCTGTGAAACCTGGGCTCAGCACACCATCGTTGTTCAGCATTGCAGTACTCATGGGAAGTCCTGACATTCCTGTCCAAACTTGTAGCATCTCCATGCTAATAGACCTTCCCTGTCGGTTGGCTGTGACTGATAACTTCTTGCCCCTTGTAAAGTCAAGGAGTTAATTTGTTATTCTCCAGATGGGGCTGAAAAGATGTTCAGCCTCACTTTCACCTGCTAAACACACAAAAAGACCCACATGTTTTACTTTGTTCTGATGTTCTTTATAATGTGCTGCCACTGTGTGATAAAACAAGGGCAGATAAAGAAAAAACATGCAAAAGCCTTGCATATTTACTTTCACTGTTGCTTAAGTGTCTCACCACCAGTATGAACTATTCACACAAAGCAGTAGGAAAAGTCCTGTTTTAATGAAAGCTATAAATACCTGAAAGTAAAGTCGTTAGAGATAAAGCACACAGAAGTCTTTTGGAAATAGAGACATAATTTGTATATAAATTTCAGTTTTGTTTCATGAAAATAAATTCTTTATTGGTAATGCATTAGGTATTTTTTAGTGAAATTTAAATCCACTGTGAATATTAAATCCATATTTCTGAAGGCGAGCAAGTAACAAAATTGGAGCACACAAAAGCTAGGATTTTTGAACAGTGAGGTATTTTTCAGCATTGGATATCCAAAAGCACCTTCTGCTCCTTACTCCTCAATGCTGATTAAGATTGAAAATACAATGCAAGATGTTTTATGGGGCCTATTAAGAGCTTTCTCTTCCTTTCTTGTTTTCTATTTCTCATTTGAGATGTGTTGAGTAAAGATAGTCTATACTATCTATTTATATGTCACAGCTTGATATATTTATGACTTGGGCTGGACTACCACTGCTAGACTTGTTAAGCTGCCTAAGATCTGTCTGATGCAGCACAAACAAAATGTTTGCTTAGGATTCAGTTTCAAGAAGAAGCAGCTGCTGAGTTTTGATAATCTCTTCCTCTGTGATGCACATCCCCACTTATTCTGCTGTTTTGAGCCAGCACAATCTTATTTCCTCATCCACTGCCAGGACTCCTCTTGATTCTGGACAACCTGTTAACTTTTCCATTCCATCATTCTCCATTTTCTGCTTAAATTTCCTCTTTCTCCAGTCTTTTTAAACTCTGTCTACACTTGCTTGTATGGGCCCTGGAGCAAGGAGTAAGAAACCTCCAGCACCTCCATCTGCTGCACACAGTTCCACCTCTCTGAGCTCACTTTGCAGGAGGCTGTGATCATACAAACACTGCACTTTGCCTTGCAGTCAGTCCCTGCCAGTGAAAGTGGGGGCTTTTGGAGCCTGCAGCCTTCAGCAGATCCTCTCTGAGAGGGGGACATGTCTCACTTGCATCTAGCATGTCCTTGTCACCTGGCATTAACGCAGACTGCAGTAAGGAGGAGGCAGAGGTAGGCATCTTAGGCATTTTTTTAATCAGGAGGTACATCTCCTCCATGTTATTTCATCATCTGTGCTTTTCCTGCCATTTTCACACAGATATATTACGTCCAAGAACACTGCAGAGTGGACAAGACAGTATCAAATCCATTTAATCTTCGCTAAATTCATGAAGATAGTAAAGCAGTCCAAGCTCTTTCTGCTGATGCTTTTCCTTCTCTTGACAACTTGGCAGCCTTGTGGGCATCTGTGACAGTGGCCAGTGCCAAGGGCTCTCTTGGAGTGAGCCATGGTCTAGACACCTGCAATGATAAGTCATTAAAAAAACCATTATTTATGCCTATGCATTGGATCATTTTTTTATTTCTCAGGCATCAGACGTGCATTTAGTGGCAGAAGTGCACTAAGCTGGAGAAAAGGTGCCTGTGCTTATAAACGTAGAAGCACATTTATTTTACCTATGGCTTGTTTTAATGTTAGTGTTAAGCTGCCATGGTCAAATAGGTTAGATTCTGTTTAAAGTCTTGAGTTTCCCATCCACAACTACTCAGTCATGAAAATGAGGCTTCAGGACTAGACTTAGAGTACAAAGTGTTTCCTGTGGACCAAGGCAAAAAAAGGAGGGTGCTTATTCCGCTGACTAACACTGAGTTTGACTGTCCTCTGTGTTAATGTAAGGCTTTTTCTCCAGCTATTTTTAGTCTGTTCCAGAGTGTGTCCCACTGTGGTCTGGTATGCAAGAGCTTTGCTGTGAGGTTTGCAAACAATTGTATTTCTGTGTTGTGAGAATAGAGCATTGTGTGTTAGTGGAGCGTGTGTTCTTTTGGCGGCGGAGGGGAAGGGCAGACCACGCGTGTGATCCATCCGCATGTTTGTTGCTGCCTGTGAATAACCATGTACAGCAAATGGGCTCTGGAAGAGAGCTTGTTAGCAGATGTCCTCATGGCCCTTCCAATTTATAAATATGAGCCTTGACATTTATATTTTCCATATCCAGGGCTTTCACTAGCCAGATGTTCCGAAGATTGGCTTCTTGGAGTCCTTAACAGTGACTCCTCATGGCATATTGTCTATTGCACACAAAAGAAATGAAGCCATATATCTGGCTCTTATCAAACAGATAAAATGGGAAAATGCACTGAGTACCCTCAGGTAATTCCTCTAAACCTGAACTGCACTTTAACACAGCTCTACAAAACTCTTTATGTTCACTCGGCTGAAAAATAAATTGTCTGGTTTAACAGGCAGAGAAAATTCAATGCCCAGTAGCACATTTACCCTGCAGTTTGGGGTGGGTGAGGAGTGTGGTTTGTGTTATCTCACAAGGTCAGCTGCAGTTGCAGACACTGTAAAACGTGCTGTGGGCTCATGCCTGGGGTGGATTGGATTCCTCTAACAATGAATGGTAGTAAAGCCCCTGGGCTCCCCGTGTGGCAAATCTGCATACATGGGATTTTCCTTTAGCAGTTGTTTTTTCCCTATGGAGCAGGTGGTGGCCAGCTCCATATTCAGGCTCCTAACTTACAGCACTACTCAGCTGACAAAATGTGGCTGTTTCCATCTTCAGAGCAAATGGAATTGCTCCCCAGCCTGGTACAGCCAGCACTGACCCTGCAGGGAGGTTGGACCTGGGATTTAGAGACGCTGGGGTCAGGAGCAAAGACTCTTCCCTCCTGCTGAGGTGATGGAAGCAGGAGAGGCCCAGCTGTGCTGCTCCTTGCAGTGCACCCATCAGAGAGAAACTTTCATAGAGTCCTCTCAAAAGCTGGGTTTGGTTTAAAAATGGGACCTCTGAAAGGACTTTGCTCGCTGTGTTAATGGCTGCCTCTCTGCCCCAGGGATATGCAGATGTGCTGAAGAGATCACTTACCATCTAAAAGCCAGAATAAACCTTCTAAAACACTGCAGCCCTAGGTTGGAGTTACTACTATTTGAGTGACCTACATATCTAGCAGTATCTAAAGCCCTGAAAATTGCAAATCTGCTGTTCCTCTTAGCAGAGTTACATAAAATCCATAAAATGTAAAAAATTTCATCACCCAGTGAGTTACCGTAAAGAAAAAGAAATGTCTTTAAAATTCAGTGGAAATGCAAACACACAACACTGTCAATGCTAGCCCAGAGGAAAAACGTAAGATATATGGGATTTGTTTCTGGTTCTGCCATTCCCTTCTGACTAGTGAGTTTCATGCCCTGGAATATGAAGTGAGGAAAAGTATGACAGGGAGCAAGGCAACATTACTGTTTTGGTGGGCAGTTGGTTTATAGGAGGGGCTTTAACCACACATACAGTGGTAGCAGGCTTATCTAAGAATACAGATTCATTGTAGAGCGAAACAGGAGGAAATTGGATTCCCTTACACTCCCAGCAGCACAGGGAACACTGCAGTCTGGAAACCCAGCAGGATCCCAAAGGGCAGCTGTGGTCTAAGTCCAGTTACTCACTGGGATGAAGGAAAAGTAGGGTTTATTTAAATTCATATGGTTTTAATGCTGTAAAAGCCGGGTTCCTGCAATTATGAAAATGCCAGGCCAAATTCAGATTTCGCTCAGATCTCCTCTTTACAATTCCCGAATAACTTAGCTGAACAAAGTAAGCTTTATACCTGGGGCCTGAGCCTGAGATGAGGGAGCCAAGCTCAGTGCCTGTGAGCTGCTGGGCGTCAGGGATGCCTCACACAGCAGTACCATGGAGAGGCATGGTGTGGACCGCGCTCTCGAAAGCTCGGTTTGGCAGAGACATTTCAGGGTCTGAGTTGTGACACCCGTCAGGGAAAGGTCTTGCAGGCCTTCCAGCCCTGCAGGCCAGCAAGCAGCTTCTTATGAGCCATTGATGGCACCTCCAGGCTTTCAGAGGGTTTGGAAGTGCTTGAGGAGAAGGAGTTCGTGCTGTGGATGGGTATCACTGTATTTGCTTTTCCAGCAGCAGGAGGAACCCAGACCTTGTGGGCAATGCAGCAGTTTAATGTCCATGGCATTTTTGCCTGGTAGATGTGCTCTTTTGAACCTTTTTTCTTTATTTTGTGAGTGAGTCTGTTGGCAAGAAAAAGAAGCTAATGCTTTTGTTCACTGGTGAAAACTTGAATTCAGTAATGCTTCAGATAACAGGTTCAAAGATCTGATCCAACCTTAATTATTCTTACTAAGAGAGACATTGGAAAAATACAAGCAGTGAGAGGAAAAGTGAGGCCAGTGAATTAGAGAGAAAAATGTGATACAGTCTAAGCAGAGAGAAAAACTGTTACATGGAGATGGAAAAAGAACAGGGAGAAGGAAAAAGAAATTAAAATCAAATGGGAAAATGCAGTATATTGGACATCCATTCAAACCAGTTTATACTTCGGTTGTTTGTTCTGTTCCTTACTACATTGCACAGGCATCTTCTTAGCTGAAATAATTCTGTCTTATAAAACAGTCTCAGAGAAAATACTTAATTTGACAGGATGTTTTAGGTATTCCCCACTATCACCTATTCTAAATTATTTTAAAATCTGGAGGGGAAAGTCGATATCTTTTACAGTGTTTAACAAAAAAGTGACAGGGTCAAATATATACATCTCTATGAATGTATTTGTTCCCCAAGCACATCTAAACATGCATGGTTAATTCTGTGCATCTGCAAAAAATATTTGAGCCACAGGGCCCACACAATGCCAAACAAACACTGGAGTGTGCATAGGAGAGGGCAGAGCGAGTCACTCTGGTTCTAATTAATTGAAAGGTTGAGCCCCAAATATAAAATATGGATTATGATTTTGACCACCCCAAGAATATAAATTCTTTTGCATGTGGGGCTGTATTGGTGAGAGCAGGCACTTGGCAAAATACAGACAAAAAGTAGATATTATCCTCATGTGTGGGGTTTGGTTCAACATCACCTGATTGCAGCACCATCAGATTAACTCTTTTATGTGTTGTGTATCAGCAGGTTGCCCAAAAATCTTCACAGATTGCGCCACTGGCAAGAGTTCCACAATACTAAGCACATCTGTGTATGCACCCTTGATGTTCTTGCTTACTTTGGCTGTAATAACTGCAATCATTATCTGTCCAAGGGCCAGTGAAACAAGTACATGGTTATTTGATTCGTGACGATGAGAGCCTTAATTGTGCATACCAATCAGGTACACAGCCAGATGTGTGCAGTGGGTGGGGGTAAGTTCGGGGATGGATTTGAGCCCACATCACTATTTAGACTATCATGAGCACATCCTGGCTCAGATGTCAGTGCAGAACTGGTGGAACAAAGGGCTCTGGGCTATCCCCTCTTAGCAAGGGCCAGGGTAAAACTGGGATGGATTATCCCAACTCTGTGATTGCCTCGTCCCAGTGCAGTATCACGAGGGGATATTCTTAGGATATTAGAGAATCATCAAAGCATTTCTTAGAAGGGCAAAGGAAAGAGCTAATGTTGTCATCTCCTGTCTCAGGACCACCCAGACACTACAACAAATCATGGGTCTTCAGCTACAGTATCTTGAATTACTGTTCATGGGGATTTTAAACAATTTAATTTCTTTTTTTTTCCTTTTTTTTTCTTATTTTTTTCCTTTTTTTTTTTTTTTTTTTTTTCAGGATGACATGTAGTTTCCTGATGGGCTGGTTTTAATAAGGTCAAAATCTTTGTTGTTGCCAAATCAGAGAGGAATATAACATCTTTTAGTCATTAGATGGGAATGGGGTAATTACTCAGAGGGTGTGCTTCAAAGGTTATTGGTTTTTATAACATTCTGTGTTTTTACACCATTCTGCAGTTGCCTGGAAAGGAGCAGCAGGCCTGATTCTACCACTGCCACATGTAGGATTTCTATTTGCAGGGCTTTCCTAAAGGAGTTCGGGGCAGGGGGTTGAAAATGGCCATACACAGTCTCCTCTGGGGGTGGGGAAAGTCAAATCTTTCCCCGAGGTGCAGAAACTTTGCCACAAACTGGAAGCTGACTTACAGAAGAGGGCTGTGCTGCAGTTGTTTCTCACCTGCTCCTTCCCTACCTCTTAGAGGCATCCTCCTGTCCACCTTTGCATCACTGTGTCCCCCTGCCCTCAGGCTGCACTGTTGTGACAGCAAACTCCTTTTTCCCTGTCTCTGATGCCAGGAGTCCCCACTGCCACCATCCATTCCCGTCCCATCCCTGTCCCCTCCTCTGGCCCCACAGCAGATAATACACTTTGCCTTATGAACCTGACCCCCCTGTGGGTTTAGTGTGTCCCTGTAGTGCTCAGCCTTGCTGCAGGTCAGTGTCACTCCAGGGCTGAATTTGTCATCATGGAGATGTTTTGCAGGTGGCCTGGGCCATCGGGACCTGCAAATCACAGCAAGAGCCTGCAAAATGCTTCACGCTGGGTTAATGGTGGTGTCACACTAACGCTTCAAGGTCTCGACTCAGATCTGAGTCAGGGGAGTCATAGAAGTAAAATGATTTAACAAGGTTTTGATGGTTCCTTGGTGGGTGTCTGGGGGATAAAAACCAAATCTCCTGGCTTCCAGCCCACAGCCCATCCTGAGAGGGGCCCAAATAGGCACCAGGGGAATCTGAGCTGCATTTCAGCACTGAGCCTCCTCCTCCTTACATCATCATGGCCCCCTGGAGCCCCTGACCTAAGTGAGGACCTTCTCCTCCTCCGTGTCAGACTCCAGAGCCAAGACCCCACGGCAGGTACAGCAGCTGCAGCCCAGCCGTGCCCATTGCTGGGGAGCTGCTGCAGGACTGCAGAGGGGAGCTGTGTCCCCACCAGCTGCTGCTTTTTGCGCTGCAGAATCAGCAGTTTTCCTCTTCCACACCTGCCCTTCCCTACCAGTCAGAGCCCTC